>JALPQI010000382.1:0-16377 GCA_025490895.1 Thaumatotibia leucotreta
CATTCCGCTTCCATGGTACACAATGGTTTAGTGTGACACTCTGCGACCCTCCGATTCGTTTCGATCCTTTTCGAAGGCCGAAAGCCGGACTCTACTTAGGGCTGCACAGATGCGCGCGGTTTAGGATCTCAACTGAATCGCGATGTATCTGTGGCATAGAATAACTGTCAGAAACTGGGTAGCCAAATCTAAACTGAATTGCATTTAAGAAGTCATGGTAAACCCCCCTGGACACTACAATATAAGTACCGGTAATCTACCCATTTGGCTTCCTTTTTCTATTGCTGGTTGGTTGGTTGGTTGTTCTTTGGACACATAGTCCACAAACCTGGCGAAGACCTCCAAAAACTTATTGTCTCAAGAAAGATTGGAAAGAAAAGGTCGAGAGGAAGGAGCCCCATGCGCTGGAGAGACCAGATCCGCACCTCACTCAACTTTCGGGTTGCTGCAGCGATCCACGATGCGGAAAATTGGAGTGGTTGGTGGAAGATCGTGAAAGAGAAATTGATGAGTTGATAAGTCACGACCCCCAGAATTGGGATATCGACGCAAGGCGGAGTAGTCTACTTGGTTTGTTCAGGCTTCAACCGGCTTGTTCAGGAGGCTGGACGTTGTCGAGCCTAAGAACCTACGTGTTATGATGACACTCGAAAGCAACTAATAGGTTGACAGTAAATTCCCTGCATAAGAGCATTATATAAATACATAAACCAACGAAGCTTAGTGTGTAGTATTTAGCCCATAAGAAATAACTCTGTTATTCAGTCAAGGCCACGCCGATTTCACGCCGACCATTAGTCGGCGGCGGCGGCGTGGCAAAAAAGGTCGGCGGCGGCGTGACGCCGGCGCGGCGCACACGTCTACTTTTGAGTTAGGCAGCAGTTAGTGTCAATTGATGACAGTGTTGAAATTCTGTAAATGACAGCACATTAACAATTTAGCTCCGTGGTAGCTACTTTGCTTATAAAACAGAGGGTCCCGGGATCAAACCCTGCTACAGCTATTATTTTTTTATTTTTGTTTCTCATTCATTTTTATGTGGCGTAGTGAAAGACAGTTTATTCGTATTTATTTTTATTATACAAAACAATGTTTGCAAACTGTCTAAATTTTTAAATAATAATTTCTTTTTTTATCTTAACTTTTAGTTTTCGACATAAGTACCTAGTACCCACAGAACTAAAATGACAAAGAACGATTGACAACGATTAAAAGCATAACCAAAAACGAAACGCCAGTGTGTGCGTAAATTAAATTTGTCTATGTGTGGTCAGGAATAGGGTTGCCTGTTACAACAGACCAATTATCTATCGATCCCCGACTGTTTTATCGACAACATGTGCCTATCATAGATATTCATTATCTTAGTTATTTTGCTATAAGGTTTAACCTTTAGTATGCGTTAGCGTCAAGCAATTCAAACAAGTTTTAACTTTGACGGCTATTTAACCATTAAACTTTATAAGAGCAACTATTCTTGCATACACGGTGTTTTTTATTTCCGTTAAATTGGACAGGTTACATGGGAAAAACAGAAGTTACTGGAGAGGAGTTATTACTGGAGAGGTCGGGAAATAAGGGCTAAGCGTGCTGCAAATAAATGGGTAAAAAGAGACTAAAAAGCCGCAAGCAAATACTCATGACACTTCTATGACGTCATACGTTACGTAAAGTTAAAGAGAGAAAAGTATAGTTTGACAGTACGGTACTCTTTTCTATGACTGTCAAAATATAAGGAAAAAGTTTTCTGTTTCAGTTGATTACACATTAATGAGACACAAATGTTCAGATTAATATGACAGGTAATATGTACACATATTTTTGATTGGTGAATGTGTTCAGATGCATATGTACTTTTCTATGCTCATTTATTTTTGAAGCCTTGGATTTGCTCATATATTTATGAACTCGACTGTACCTACTGATACATAAATACGTATTCGGCCTAAAAAACCATCGTATCCCGGCTTCTGCAGTAATGTACTATTCTTATTAATTCAATAACAGTAAGAATTAAGCCACTCGTTTCTAAGAGAAATTAATTATATTTAATTGATACCAAATTAATTTGAAAATATTTAATTGAGAATATTAATTGGCACCAAATGTTGTTAAATCCTGAGTTATTGCCATTGTAATTTAAACTTTTCTCCTATAAAACAATTAAATGAAATATCTTTTTTTTGCGACAAGTATTTAAATAAGAATTTTTAATAAAAAAATAGAATTAAATGTTGTCTTTAACAATATAAATTAAATAAGCAGTTACCTGTAACATTTACAAAAGTGAAAATTTACCGAACCACCTAATATTTTCATTTTAATGGCAATACTTTTTGACAAAGTATAAGAATCTAAATAGGTTTTCAGGTTATCCCTTTACGACCGAGACAAACATTTTCTAAAATCTTATGAAAAATGTATGTAGATCGTTTTAAATTATCTTCGTATACTTGTAAAAAATAATAAAAAAAATCGAATTGTCTTTTATCATAAAAAAAATCGCATGCACGAAAGTGACGTTCAGGATCTATACGTAAATGCAAGATCTTGCAAATTAGTATGGACATGCATAAAAACATTAATAAAACACATTATTTAATGAAAAAACTTCCTATTATAAGCGATCTTATATTTTTAGGGTTCCGTACCACAAGAAGAAAAAAAAACGGAGCACTCATAGGATCACTGGCGTGTCCATCTGTCCGTCTGTTACAACCGATTTACTCCGATACTGCTACTGGGCAGATTGAGTAGAATTTTCGCACACCTATGTAAATTGGTGACCCAACGATGGATGCCAAACGTAAATAAATGAGTTTTAAATGTGAAAGCTACTTTTAGGCGGTAAATTAGAAAATAAAAATCAAAATTTTCACTTCATGATTTCGAGAAGTTAAAAATGTATTATCAATGCTAATAATAATATTATGATGAATGGATTAAAGCGACGATTTTTTGGAGTCGACGTGTAATAACCAGTACTATTTGCAATATACCTATACTTTTACTGACTGGATAAAACGAAGAATCTGTAAATTACATTACATTATACATATTCACAAAAGAAAAAAAAAACGATATTTACTACACATTGAGTTTTCCACAGTAATTCAACAATAGATTTAAAGATGTGAACGGAATTAACGGGTTTTAATAGCCAAACAAGAAAATATTTGTGGTTAAATACTTAAAAAGCGTATGCTAGAAAGTACTACATCGTGCACAAGCAGAATTAGCAGTAATCTCACACCTAGCTTTAGTGATGATGTGAAGCTTCCGAAGATAGACATAGCAAAGTTTACCGGAAACTATCAAGATTGGACGTCCTTCTACAATGTGTTTTCTTCATTCATCCACGAATAAGCAAAACTTAAGAAGAGTTCAAAAGAGCAACATTCATAATAGCAAGGCCAAAACAATTCGAGAGATATTAGGTATGGACAACTATGGAGTGCCTAACCAAGATGAAAATACAAGATATTATTAACCCAGTTCCTTGGATACGCTAATTAAAATACGATGAAATATATACCTAACGAATTAGACGAAATATGTAACCAATTCTTCAAAACATATCGACGCTGGAAAGGAGAAATTGGATAAGCGACACTTTTGAAGATATTGAGTTATATACACCGTTAGAATCGGCAAATTTTTCTGCGTCGAATGAGCTAGGTTTCGTATCCATCTGACAACTTTTGTGTCGCTTATCCCATCGGTGATTTAGAGAACTTTCGATCATTTTTTATTACTAAACGACTTGGTTTTTGACAACTTTTAAGAAAATGGAGATTAGATAAAATATAATTCAACATAATGAATCTTGGATTATTTTACCTATTTGTCATGACAGGTTAAATTTTACTTGGATATTTTTGCTGTGTAACAACTAATCATCACTTGTGGGTTAGCTATTTCTACCTGACTACAGTATTATATGTTCTTATGTCGTTTGGTCAATTTTACCTTTATCTTAATTTAAAATTTAAGACGGTTAGACAATATTACTTGACTATGATATCTGAACTATTGGCGTTTATCCATTTTTACCCCTACATTTATTTATGAACCATTTGTCGCTTAGGTATCCCTTTTTACCTGTAGTTACATTAGAATACTACTGTCACTTATCCTAACTTACATGAATGAAATGTCAGTCAAATGGTTAGCAACAATTTGCATACATAAATGTCTGCTAATATTCTTTGTCACGTTATGTAGAAACATTTGGCAGAGGGGTTGTCCTGTTAATTGTTACTCTGCGTTAAATAAAATGTTTTTGGAACTTTAAAAAAAAAAAAAAATAGGTACTAACTAAAACTATTTTTTAAGTGTTATCATAACGTAATACGGTGGATAAACATACCAACAGGTACGGTTGTTAAAAGTAAATAGTTTAAAAGTGCCTCGTTTGTAGGTAGGTACTAACTATTGTTGGCTCAATAACGAGTTATCCTAGTTGATTTTGCATGTTTTAAAATAAAGAGAAATGATCTCAAATAGAAAAACAAAATATATTTGTTTTTAATACTTAACAATAACTATTACTTACTCACATACTTACCTACATTTTGGAATAAAGTTATAAAAATACCTAAAACAGTGTCTTTCTTTTTTCACGTGTATTAAATTCGTTTACCAGTCACGGAATGTTACTCTTGTAATTGAAATGACTGACTTCTAGTCTAAAATAGTTTCTCATTTTAAGTATGTGGATATTTCTTACTGATATATTTATGCTATTTTTTTCAATTTATATATTTTTACCCGAATATAAAATAACCCACATCGGCAGTTAGATCATTTTAACATGATGAATTTGTTATGTAAGTCTCGGGTGGACTTTTTTACCTTCCTTATTTCTTTTACAACGTGTTGGTTAGATAATTTTACCTGAATCAATTTTTCCGACCATTTTGCTTAAGCGACAGTAAATCCTTAAATAACACTTGAATACGTTAAATAATTAAAATATCACCTAGAAAACATATTTATGTCCATAAATAATGCTTCGATTATTTGATTTGGCCTGCTAATTCATTTTAATGATTTTTTTTCGAAAATCTCGGCGGTTTTTTGCCTCTCCTGTAAAGTACGCACTGTGTCGCTTATCTAATTTCTCCTTTCCAGCGTCGATATGACTATTTTTCTTGGTTTCATTTTATGCGCAAAGACCGATTATGCATATCCGTGCAAATATTTATGACGAGCTCCGTCCGAACCTACAATTTTGTGCACTTATTATTTATTTACGGGCATATTGTTTACACGAAATCACTGAATTTTATTCTAATTTGTGCTAAATAAAAACGTTTAACTCTTTAAGAGTAAGTATCACTCAATAAATAGAATATTTGTCACCGCAAATATACGAAATTATGAACTTACATGTGCTACTACTCCCACCAAAATACATCGCCATCTTCAACGCTGTCTTGCGACTGACTGATGCGGCCGCCCTGAGGTATTTGCTATTTTTACGTGTCGGCTAGTGTCTGCAGATTCGATCGGTATAGGTTTGAGCTCGAAAATACAATTTACTTGGTGACAGGATTTTTGCAAAGTAATTTGCAGGATTATATCAAACCGGTCGGAAAGGGGTATAGTTTCATCCTAATCTTTCAATTCATAGTAGTTATTGTAATTATTACAGAGGATGCAGCATGAAGCCGGCCCAGCCTCGGGGACCGGGTAGAAGATCCTGATTTGTGAAAAGTTTGTTTAATTAATAGTGCCTTAATAACACGACGCCACGGTCTCTCAGAGCGATAAACAAAAACAGAAGAAAGGTAAAAGCGAAGGGTCGAAGTCTGCCTCAAGACGTCTGACTCAAGATGATGATGGGATATAAATATTCAATTCAATAAAAATGTCTGTTCTTGCGTTTAAGTTCAATCGAAGATAGTTTTGTGGTAAGTTGCAAAATAAATCATGCAAGTATGGGTCGAAGTCTGCCTCAAAACGTTTAAAACTATACAACCTTCGCGACGTAATTCCTCCAAATCTGTATTTAGCAATCGGTCACAATTAATCCACACACGGGACTCGTTGTTGAACTCAGCCGGCATGTTGTTCATAGATTCTCTGGACGAAATAGCAGATTGAATTTTTTCTTCGTTATTTTCTGGTATCCGCCGCAGTGCACGAAATGCAACAGCATTTTTTCATACGAAGCAATGTCCTATTTAAAAGTAGCGCCATAATATATCACACATTTAACTATATACGATAGGTCAATCACATGCGTATGAAGTTGACATTGTAGACGTTTTATGTCTTTAACTAACCAGCCAGGGATCGGAACCGGTTTTTTAGAAAAACCTCGAAATAGCTAAATATTTTAAAATGTTTGAGACTTTTTATGTAGTTTTCAACATTTTATGTAACTATTAACATCGTATTTTTTAATTACTCCATTAATAAAGAAATGTCTACCGAAGAACGAAAAAGAACGGAATTTCAACCGTTCTTTTGTATGGAGAAAAAACCGTTATCCGATCCCAGGGATTACAGGGCCTGTAACCAGCATTATCACAAAAAAGGTTTTACAACAAAAAAGTACTACTTTGTTATCTGGTACAAAATCGAGCAGGACATGGAAAGGGACCCGGAAACCGTGGTAAGCACCCCATAGAGTTTTTTGTTTAAGGCACTGAAATCTATAACATATCAAAATTTCAGAAGATTTGACTGAAACCACATTTTCCATACTTTAGGTCCGGGGTCTAGAGGTGTGCGCCGGCATAGAAATCGCCGGCGACGGCGCGCCGCAAAATTTTGCCGGCGTGGCGGCGCCACGCCGGCGTCAAGGTCACATTGTTCACCTGGGTCGCGTTTTATAAAGTTACAATTTTAAATTTTGCTGTTTGCCTCTCTTTCTAGCCAATATGTGCGTGCGTTAGAGAGGCAAACAGCGATATTGTGAAATGTAACTTTATAAAACGCGACCCTGTACGTTCGTATGGATGAGAAGGTATTAAAAACCTAGACATAGTTTAGGAAAAGTTTATTTTTAAAAAATAAACACTAAACAAAGTTATAGATTGCATTTTATGTGACAATTGTCATAATTATCTTGTACGAAAATTATTTTTCATCACACCTGTTCGGTAAGTGCGCCAATACGCTGCGGTGATGCGCGCCGTAGGTGCGTCATTACGTCATAGTAGGCCGTTAGGATTTTCATACAACATTACGTCGCACTAGCGGGGTCCGGCGCACGCCGCAGCCGCGCCGAGATTTCTTTTATGAAAATGATGAAATTAAGTCATCCCTGATTTAGACCATTTTAGAGTAGTTTTGTGAAAATATATTGTTTTATTTACTTTTTTGCATCACAGGTGTGATGAAAAACATTGTGTGTACCACGGGCGGTACAAGAATTATGAACTCGTGTGAAGTAAAGCCCGCGCCTTCGGCTTGGGCTTTTGCTTTCACACTCGTTCGCAAATTCTTACTTACCGCCCTAAATACACAATGTACTATTATTAACTCGCACTGGGTCGAGTCGTGACATTTTGTCTACATATTATCTACAGATTCCCAATACTACACATTCCCAATTGTACAGATTCCAAATACTACATATAAAGAGTTAATACTACAGATATTGTCAATACTACGCATTCCCGATTATACACATTCCCAATAACCAATAATACGGATTTCGAATGCTACAAATACCCAATACTACGAATTCACAATATGTACTGCAGATTTCAAATGCTACAGGTACCCAGCTTTACAACCTCTTTATAGTGTCATCAATGTCATCATCGCCCACACTGCTAATCATACATCGGTGTATAATAGTGTATAATACACACGATTTTTTTTTATATCAAATCTGTTTTTGCATCGCGCACGTCTGTATGTTTTACTTTGCTTGACGTTATGGTAGACACTTAAATTAATAGAATAAGTTAATAGACAGTCATTAAGCCTTCTATGGTGGCCTAACGTAGATAATGAAAAAACATCCATCATCATCCTCAGCCTATCGCAGTCCACTGCTGTTCTACGGCTAATATGGCCAGCCCACTGCCACTTCAGCTTGCTAATACGGTGGGCTATGTCGATCACTTTGGTTCTCTGCCGGATAACCTCATTTCTGATTCGATCTCGCAAAGAGACGCCGAGCATAGCCCTTTCCATAGCTCGCGGAGCGATCTTGAACTTGTGGACCAGCCGTACCGTCAGTGTCCACGTTTCGTACTGGACCAGCCGTACCGTCAGTGTCCACGTTTCGACTCCGTACGTCATCACGGGTAGGACGCACTCATTGAGACTTTTGTCTTCAGACACTGTGGGATTGACTATGTGAAGAATATAATATAATGAAAAAAAAAAGCTAATAATACCTACGATTATAAGCCTAAAAGCGGTTCAATAAGACCTAAATTACGACTTACGAGCAAGTGTGTTAAAAAAAGCATTACAGTTGGGAATCAGTAGACGTTTATATCATATCTAGAGAATATGGAATCTGTCGACATTGGAATTAGTAGGTATGGTAATCTGTACTATCTGTAGAGTTAGGAATCAGTAATATATTGAGATTCTGTAAGTTTGTAAATCTGTAGTATTGGGAATGTGTACACTTGGAATTGGAATCCTGTAAAGGTGCGTTTAAACCAAAAGAGCATTCGCTGTTCTAGCGCCCGTTCTACGAAATCAACCAATCACGTTTTGTGTACCGATCGAATTTCGTAGAGTGGGAGGTTAGAACAGCGAATGCTCTTTTAGTTTAACCGCACCTTTAAAGGTACAATTGGGAACAATTCTGCCCGAGTAGTGTGTTTTTTTCGTAGGTACGTATAAATCTCCTTTAGGCCTGAAAATCTGCAATCCAGAAGTGCTGCGCATACAATCTTTTCGGTCAGAGAGAACCGCTTGTCGATATTCGCAAACATATGTTGTTTAATGTCAATTTGATCAGCGTGGCGCGTAATTTAAATGATTTTATTCCGCAAAAGTTTTGTCGCGGCGTGGATTTTGAAAACCTCGGCGGCGGCGGCGGCGTGGCGCACACCTCTACGGCGGGGTCCTTTAAAGCTTGAGTACCCTACTGAAAAATTCAAACTTACTCAAATGCTTTCAACCTATGATTACTTTTTTTTATTTATAAAATAAATAATTATTCATATATGAATGTATTATTTATTCTTATGAATAAATAATTTTTCATATCAAAAAAAGAACACATGTAACTTAAATTTATGATGCGCCACAGAAACCTGTGTAGGTTTATGCGTGGTGCAATTGCGTCACATCACTCACAGCGATGTAGGCATATTATTATGAACTTAAAATCTTACTATAGGTATACACTGTACGTGTACATGTTTAGATACTACCTACGTACTTAAATAGGAGGTAAGACGAGAGGCATCACACATCCCCGCCCGCACTAAAGATATAGTACCTATTTCTTGAAAGCGTTTTTGCATTTCTTTTTACTTTCTAAGATGTTATAAAATAGGTCTTTTGGTAAGTTATTCAGTATGCTGGGTAGCATGTACTCCCACGTCCTTTTGCCATATACATTCACGTACTTTGGTACAATATATCTGGGTTGAACAACAATATTACGCAACTGTTTATGCCTACATTTCTTTACTAACACTTTTATATAATCGTACTCATCAAGAATTATCGACATGTTAATTTTATCGAAGATAGACATTACTTTACAATGTTTAAAGATGTCAGAGTCATTATTGAATTTACCTTAGTGTGTAGGTATTATTGATTTAAGTATACTAAGCTGCAGTTTGTAGATGTGATCAATGTATGTTTTGTATGTCCGTCCATAGCTACTCAACCCATAGCTTATGACCGAGTCCGCCAAAGACAGGTACAGTGACAGGTACAGGTCTTAGCGTATTATACTTAAATATCAGACTATAGCTCAATATCCACTCATGTGCTTCGGATTTCTAGTTGTACTCTACTACTTAGTAAAATAAGAACGATGACATGTAGCTACGGCTACAAAAATGAGTGTATATTTGTTACGTATGACGTTAATTTTCCATTAAAAGTAATAATTTTGGCATTAATGTAAAGTTTTAAATAAATATGTGGATGAATAAAAATACAATCTTTTACTTGTCAATATCAGTCATTATTGATTTGCGAACTAAGTTACAAAGGTAGGTAAAAAAGTGTTACAACTAAGAAGTATCACAGTTATGTTATGAGGGTTTAATGCTGAAGGTTAATAATTACAGATTAGTCGTATTTATTTCAGTTACGCGGGCGGAGCTGCGGGCACGTCTAGTCCATTAAATTATACAGTGTGGAAATTAAACTCAGGCCCTGGAGGAAAACTACTTTAAATGCTTAAGCTAGCTCATTTTATTTAAAGGATACATTCGAATCCTTTATTTTTGAAAAGAAACAAATCTGCATTACTTAAAAGATTTTTTTAAACTCACTTGCTTCGCCCGGGACTCGAACCAACTAAAATTAAAAAAATTAACACTCTTTATTTTATTATACTAATCGGTAGTTTTAATATTCAGGATGCTATTATTAATATTTGGAAAGCTAGATGGGAAGCTTTTGATCCGTAGTTCCAAAAAATACTTAAGAATAAATCATGAACCAACATAATCTGTCCAGCCGTTTTCTAATAACTCCGAAACCCTACACTGAGCATGGCCCGACATGCTCTTGGCCTGTTTTATAAACGGATGTAGCCGAAATCGCGTCGATAGATTTGGAGAGACTTTTTGTCTCTGTTATTCCAATTGAAGCGTGATATGAGCGACAGAGACAGTGGAATGGCCGGCTGGCCACGCCCCATCATCTCTCCATTCATTTTAATGCAGGCTTATCTCCTCACTCCTTACTTACACGGCTGGCGTGAAAGTGAGGCGGCAGTATATCGCGCACTGTTTAACTGTATTGATTAAACAGAGCCAGGTAGTCTCCACTATAATTCACACTCCTGCGGACTAATTTGCCATGTGACTGACAGCTGAGATTATACCAGGAACGACGAAATAAATAGTAAAGGGTATATGTCGATATCAATATATCGACAAGTTGTAAAGTAACCATTATCAGTTCAAATCAAAAATATTATAATATTTTCTATTCAAAAATATTATAATAGTAACCGACGCGGACCACGAACCCTGGACAGTATTCGAAACGTCGTCGTGATATGCCATTAATCACCTAGTATGTGATCAATCGCAAATAAATAAATTGTTATTCTTATTCGATTTAATTAATACATCCATATATAAAAATATATTATTCAAACATAATATATTTTTATATAATATATTAAATATTAATTATAAATATTAGATGTCATATACCAAACAAAAACGATCAAAACGTACAAAACGCAAAATGTACACTAGACGCAAAATGTAACAACCGGCAGAATGCACAATTCGCAAAATGTACAAGACGCATGTTGTGAAATGCGCAAAACGTACACAAAGCAAAAAGTACATTCGCAAAACGTGCACCACTAGCAAAACGTACAAAACGCAAAATGTGCAACATGCAAATCGGCTTACACGCAAAATGTGCAGTAATGGGTATTTATTTGGGCGTTTTAAACATCTCATTAAGGTGCTGCATTATTTGGTAACATTTTCGGACGTCAGATACAGCACCTGTTACTCTACCAGACGTACACAATCAATCACAATTTATTTAGCTGTTTCTATCATAATTATCATCATTACCAATTATACCAATTTACTTTAATTATAAGCCTCCCTCTCTCGACAAAAAAATTGCCGTGCCCAACAGGGTTATAATGTCTCTGTAACTTACTGTTTAACACCTTGTAAACCACATTATAAGTGCAATAAAGATTGAGTATGTAACCGGAGATACCCAAATGGTTTTCAAAATATAGCGTTACGAAAATAATGAGCAATCCCCAGTTCGGTGACAAATGTCATCTCCCTGCGATACCGTAAAACGAGCTAAATAGGAATGACGGGGTAAATAGGAATGAATAGCAGATTTTTTTATGTGTTATTCTAAACTGTACTGTCTGTCTTGGGCTAACAGACCAGTTTACTCTATACATTCCTATTTACCCCGTCATTCTTATTTACCCCTTTTTACAGTACATCATGGATTTCTATATTAATCTCATTATAACCTACATAACCTTGACCTGCTATGTAAAAGTCGTAAAGCACACATAGATCAAAACAATATTACCTCAAAATATATATATTTTTTTGTTAAGTTAAGGGTATATTTGAGATCTACGAACTTTGTAGATCACGAATATACCCTCAGCTGAAAATAGACAAATTTTGAGTTAATATTGTTTTAACCTAGGTGTGCGATAAGTAATCCTTATACATATCTGCTGCTACGGAATCCTTTGTGCGCGAGTCCAACTCACACCTTGCCGATTTTTATACATTAGTAAATTGCGTAGTATTACCGATGATATTCGGTTCAGCGACAAGTTCTTCAATTTCGCCATTTTTGCGGCTTGGCCACCTCGAACGAATGGGAGATAACCGTGCCATCAAAAGAGCCTACGAGGGTAAACCAGAAGGTAGACGTCCGGTCGGCCGCCCCAGATATCGGTGGGCGGATGCTGTCAGGGCTGATTTAAACGGTCTCGGCATTGACCAGTGGCAAAATGTCGCTCAAGACCGTGATCAGTGGCGTTCTCTCGTATTGGAGGCCAAGACACACTTTGGGTTGCTGCGCCAGAGGAGTAAGTAAGTAAGTAGTAAATTGCGTATATTAAATAAATGTAACTACATCCCGACGTTTCGAATACTTTACAGGGTTGGTGGTCTGTGGGCGACTAACATAATTATACAAATGTTGTTCATAAATTACTAGTAGCTCAGGCGGCACAAATATATATTTTAACTAAATATAATCGTGGAGATGCAATATAACTAGCTAAACAATAACGAAATACCTACGACATTTATTGTCCATCTGATTGACAATGTGCCACCAAAAACGTTTTTTACTCATTTCAAGGGGTTCGAAAACGTCCTATAAGTGGTTTGACGTCATTCGCACTTTTTGTCCGACCCCTGTTATTTAGTATGTTAAGTATGAAAGTTTAGTGATACATGCCACTATACGCCAAACCATCACAAGCGCCACCCCACTGATATTGACGAGCCGTCACTTTGAATAAAGTTAGTCGACAATTCAATGGAAGACTTCAATATAAAGCATTGTTAAATAATAGAGTTTTTACTTTCATTTGTTTTAAATAACTTAGTTGCTATTTTCAAATTAAATATTTGTAATAAAGTTATAAAGCGAAGCAATTAATAAACTATTTCAGTTTGATTTCGTCTCGAAACTCAGGTATAATAAACAGACTATGTCATTTTGTATATGTAGATACCGTATCACTATTTAGGATTCAATTTGAAAGCTGACACTAGATGGTAACGAGACTTCGTCATCGAATCAGTACTGAAAGGGGTGATGATAATCCTTTATGCTGCTAATGGTTCAGAGTACAAACGACAACACTGTTAGACACTTCGGAAATGGAAAAAAAGCAACTCATTTTGGAAGCTCCCGAGAATCGTGGCTATCGAATGGAAAGATAGATTTAATTCAATTTAGGGACTATAAAATAGCAGCGTACTGTTGATAAGAATCAGCTGGTGACGGGGTTCTTGTCTTGAAATTCTTGAACACTATATCTTGCTGCTGTTGTCAAAATAGAAAGTGGAGTCACTTCTTGCTGAACACCCTGAACTTCAAAAATGAATGAAAAACATTTAACATACAATTTGCAGAATACACATCATTTCCAGATGTTGGAATATAAAAAAAGCACATGGAGTCGAATTGCCATCAAGAGAAAATCAACAACGTATGTTCTACTAAGGGTGCGGTTAAACTAAAAGAGCATTCGCTGTTCTAACCTCCCACTCTACGAAATTCGATCGGTACACAAAACATGATTGGTTGATTTCTTAGAATGGGCGCTAGAACAGCGAATGCTCTTTTGGTTTAAACGCACCTTAATAGTACGGTCAAATCGTACATTAAACTCGCATAACATATAGTAAAGCTGCATTTTTGGTATGTTATTTAGACACCATATGGCAGTGCCGTACTTTTTTTGCTTGCAAAACCACATTTTGCAAATAAAAAAAAGTTGTGCCAGCTGCGTTATACGTGAAAAACTGTGAAATTTACTGTCAATTTTTAGTTTCTGATTTTTATAAAAAAAGCCTTACGTTTTTTGACAATATGTACCAGGTAACGTTTAAAGATGAATGAATTTGTAACAAGATGAGATAACATGGATTACCGTAGGTCTTATAGTTTCAGAGATTCGAGACTTCAAATAGTACCCCTGTTTTGTATACTAGATAAAATGTTGAGTTTTGCTAACGTTTTTGGTTTAATATCGCCTTACCTAATTATGCTACGAAAAACATGAAATAATTATAAAAATAATTGTAAAATCAGGTCAGTAAACTTTGTAATTGAATCTAAAAACGCGAAATTCAAAAAGCAGGAGGTCTAAGTTTTTCATACAAATGGTAAGTCGTGTTGCAAAGCTGCAATTTTTGTATATTATATAGGCTCTATAGGGATGTACGAAAATGTATATTACAAGAAAAAAAAAAAAGGATTTAGGTATAGGACGTAAAAAACTGAAAAAAAATCGGACTTCTTTTAGTTTTTGACGTTTAACTAAAAAACTATAACTTTTTGATACTAATTGCTATAAAACTATGAAAGAATATTAAATTTGAAAGGATTTGAGCTACATTGCATTACCCTAAATTATATAGATTTAGAGATACGACATATCAAAATGAGCCCTTCATTAAGTTAAGAAAATAAATGCATGTTTTGAAGCCTCGTATACCCCCAACTATAAGACTTACAGTAGTTGTTATCGGCTCGATTTGTTCCAAATTTAATGTAGTTATTATCTACAATTACTTTTTTTTTCTTAGCTCGAACGTTTTGCCAATATTTAGTGAATAGCTTTAACGTAACCTAAAATTTGTTTATATTTTGATAAAAGGGCACTTTATGAAACGTCGTATCTCAAAATATATATAACTTACGGTGATGCAACGACAGCTCAAATCCTTTCAAATTTAATGTTCTTTCTTAGTTTTTAACCGACTTCAAAAAAGGAGGAGGTTCTCAATTCGACTGAATTTTTTTTTTTTATGTTGTATGTATGTTACCCGATATCTCCGAGAATAGTGAACCGATTTTAAAATTTCTTTTTGTGATCGAACGTGTATTACCCCGAGATGGTCCCATTGGCACCAAGTTGCGGTCTGATGATGGGATCTTGGAGAAATCGAGGGATCTCTTTAATTCAAAAGCGATTCTTGTATTTCCTTTCACTGCGTCAGGGAAACCTCCGAGAGCTAAATTCGTACAGTGCTCGATTAAAACATTTCAATATGATAACACTCGAGGATCGTCGCTGGATTTCTGACCAAGTGTTACTACATAAAATTGTTTCTGGAACGCTTGACTGCCCACAGCTACTGCAAGCAATCAATTGGACCGTTCCCCGACCACACTCTCGAATAGCAAATTTTCGGCCATTCTCGTATAAAACATATAGAACCAATGTGGGATCTCACAGTATTATACCAAGAATGTGTAAAGAGCATAACGTGTTATTTAAATCAAGTAGGGTGGACTTGTTAAAAATGTCACAGAACCAATTTAAAACATACTTACACAAATTCAAAGCAAATGGTGAGATTCTAACATGATCTTATAAAAGAGTTCCATTCTGTTTTGTTAATTTTACGATCATCTAGTTTCAGTCTATATTTATAATTATTTAATATCAATTTATCTATAATGTAAAATCATTTTGTAGCTTAATTTTGCTGTCTGTAATTTGGTTATATAAAACATTCTACTTTACCATTTGTAAACTACTTAGTTAAGATTTTTGTTAGCAGTTACTCTCATTATGCATGTTGAGTTTGCCTGTAATTGGGTGAATACTCGAGCGATTTGTTATTACTGGCATGTTTATCTTTAAGTATTAATATATGTATTACACCTGTTGGCGAACCTAAAATAAAAATAAAATAAAATAAATAAAAAATTGTTATAGGTACATGTATGGCGCTTTTGGTAATTTTCATTGATTTACAAGAATTTGCATTCAGAAAGTAGGATTTGAGGAAACCAATGATGGAAACAAATCGGGAATCTCGGAGAAACCGGTTGAAGTCGGTTTTTTAAATTTTTAATTTGGTGATTATATAGCAATCAGTATCAAAAAGATAATAGATTTTTAGTTAAACGTCAAATACTAAAAAAAGTGCGAATTTTTTTCCGTTTTTTACGTCCTATGCCCAAATTATTTTTTTGTTTTTCTTTTAATATGCATTT
>JALPQI010000383.1:0-13030 GCA_025490895.1 Thaumatotibia leucotreta
GTTTTCATAGTTTTATTTCGTGATCATAATAAATAAAATTATGTGGCTTAACAAACGGACTTTCATTTACCCCGGTTAAATAAGGAAACTAAGCTCTGAAATGGAATTCGAGATCAAAAATGTAAACAATCTATGACAATGACATGACATTACAAAATCAATGTTAAAGTGACATTCCAGGGGTATAAAACGTTTTATATCGAATGTAGGTTTTAACACCTTTGTAAATTAACGTCGCATTTTGATATTGGCTTTTTATTTTATTTTATTTATATCTACACTTACAACTATCCTTACAGGTACTAAATCTAAGACAATGTTTTATGTGTAGATGTAGATACGCGAAAGTCAAATTATGTTCGATACACAAAGTATCACAATCGTTAACATATTTTGGATATGACAATAAAAAATATACGTCTGAGTGTCCACGGTTCCTGATTACAAAACTAAAACGTAGCAAATTTGCTAGAATGATGTAAATAATTAACATAATCAATTTTTGAAAACGAATGTCTTACTTACTTACTTTAATCTTTAGGATAGTCGGGGAACGAATTCCAGTCTCCATCTTAGTTACGATCGAATCCATTTCGATTAAAATATGAAAATGATTGATTTGTAGGTAAAAATACTAAAATCTGTATTAATGTACTTTGTAATGCTAAATTTTAGGAGTTTTTATGAATTCATAAAACAGTCATTTGGTGCACCCTCTTGTTTTTATTTTTGAAGTACATAGTTATAAATGCGAACCCTCTTAAATGTTAGTTATATAGGATCCACAAGCGGCTTTAACTATGTCTGAAACAGCTTACTCATTTTTAATTATTTTGAAATGTCACAGCTGTCAATCTTACTTGACAGCAATCTTTATTCGCTCTCCTTCCTTTTTTCCGTCAGACACCGCTGTGGACACATCTAATGTTCGATAGTCTAAATAGTAATATAATTTAATATAAGCAATCATAATTATGTCGGATCTTGCTCTATGTTTTGTGAATAAAAACAGTGCTCTATCAAGAAGCCTCTCAGTATTTTATTTCATCATCTCGACTCCACCTGCGCTGCATACTCGCTAACAGGTTATTTGGCTCAGCAATATACACGCGCCATTGTCATGCATTTCAAACCAAGAAGATTTTCCACTGAAAAACTATATAGTATGACAAATCTTCTTTCAATAAGAAGATTGTTTATTCTTCACATAGTTCTTAAAAAACACAAAAATACTCCATACAATGACAGCAGTATTCATAAAAGAAAAAGAAATAAAGTTGCAACTGAACCTAAACACAATACAAAGTTTGCAAAACGAAATTATAATGGATCGTCTGCGCGGTTATATAATAGGCTAAACGAACAATTAAATATATATAGTAAGCAATATCATGAATGTAAAAAAATATTACTAGATTGGCTAAAATCGAAATCATACGAAGAAACTGAAAAATTACTTGCCTAACAATTATATTAAAATACACAGGCATACATACAAACACACACACACACACACACACACACACACACACACACACACAAAATATATTACTATGTTAAATCTTTAGCAAACTGACAACAATTATTGTTTTATACTTATATAATAAAGTTACAAGAAATTATAAATTATAAGTATTTATATTGAGCTTAAGTAGGTATACTTTTTGCATGTGCTGTATAAAGCTTTAAAGCATGTTTTCCTTTTTTAGTAATATCTGAAAATTGTTTAAAAAAAATAATAATAATAACGATGTCTAAAATGGTTCTAAAATGGAGGAGCGACACCTCCTGGCACAGGCTTTACCAAAGCTTAAAAGGAGGTGCCAATCACTAGCTTTAAGATAATTATTGTAAACGGAAATAAACATTTTTCATTTTTCATTTTCATTTCATGGAGGTACTTAAGTATTCTTTTGGCTCAAACTGATACTATACCCTACTTGAAAAAAAAATAAGAGAATATTAAATAACATACATACTTGTTATTGTTAAATGAGCAGATTCTATTTAAACGTGCCTTAAAACTGAACTCAGTTTTTAGCTATAATATGACTGCTTCAATTTCCCACTAGTGCGAGGAATAAAATAAAACTTATTTTTTTAAATAATAATTAGTTTCAATTGGGAAAACAGAGGGCCTACCATGGTCGCACTTGTCACAGAGGCTGTCACGTTCGCACTCGCGTATTGGTGGGAGCGTGACAGCCTCTGTGACAAGAGCGACCATGGTAGGCTAGCAGGGCCACTTCCTGTTAACCAATACTAAGGTTAATTTTGTTCACTATGTATATGAAAAAAAAAATTTTCAAGTTGTTGATCCAAAGTAATATTTTTAATAAAAATATATGTAATAGAGTATAAAATTGCGAATATTATATGAAAATATAGTAGGTGTCGCTAACTCGTATTTGGTAAAAAAAAATATTTAAAACATAAATTTAAAAAAAATATGCTTAACAAAAAGTCAGGAAGTAAATTTTTTTTTATTTGATGTATCCCTAATATATCTATAAAATATCAAAAGAACAAGTCAATCGGATACGTGGTTTTAAAGAAAAAAATAAAAAACGAAATTTCTTTTTTTTAATTTTTTTCGTAAACGGAAATAGTTTGAGGCATAATATCCAGTAGTAGTACATGTAGTAACAATACGAATAATCCTGCATATCAATATTTCATATTTTGCCAGGGGCGATTTTACTATGGCAGTCCGGCCAGGCCCTTTGTCAAGGCTGTATGTATATGCTTTTGTCTACAATATATTCTACAATTTAAAAAAGTAGCCGTCATGTAGTGTCGTGACTTGCTCATTGATCAAACACAAACAAAAATTAAAATAAGTAGTAAAACTTGCCTTACAGAGTTGTTTTAATATCGTCACATGCTATCCGTATGAAAATCTAAATATTTGTGTATTTTTGACCCAGTTTTAAGCTGGTTAATAATATACCGGTTTTTAGCAATGCGTGTAATGTACGCTTAAGCGGTGCTTAAGCGTTACTTCACTATTCATTCATTCTTCCAGTCACGTCGGTCAATTCTATGGATTCGAAGTTTCGTTCGACCTCGAAATCGATGATGGTTGCCGGTAGGGTACGTGACTTTCTATCGATCGGATTTTCTTGTCTTCGAATTTACTAATTTCGATTTTCGCGGTAGCCGCCCAGATGTAATGGGCTGCATGTAGGGCCTGCTCCCGGTTCTCTCAGTACCGGGAATTTCCCGGTACTCCCGATACCGAGAGAACCGGTACTGAAAATAATGTCCCGGTTCTTTCCCGGTACTATGTTAAATAAACAAGATGCGTATTTTTTTAGAGCTGTGTAGTGTATTAACGAATTTAGAGATTATGTTTTTAACCTTATGTAGCTGTGATCGTGTAAAGCACACAAGTACTTTTGTGTATACATTTTTTTATATTTAATGTAAAACATTTGTACATAATACAATTAATACATAAAATGGATAAAATCCATAGGTATATTATACCTCTGTAGTCCTATCCACAAAAAAAGCTCTATTTAAATTATGTATGATGATGACAGATGTATGGACTAGAAATCTCTGTACCTTCTATGCCTGTCCACAAAAAAAACTATCTTTGAATTATGACATTTTGATGTTGACTAATATATATCAATATTAATAATATCAAATTTGATTGTGTATTTATAGGGGTAATATTATTTCTTGTTCAGATCAACAGATCAGCAAAGCAAACATGTTTTGCAAGAAATTAGTAACTCTGGCACATTTTATGGATTTAAATATTATTCTAAATGCAAATACGATCGTTTTGTTTTTTGAAACGTACAATTGTGCAGTGTAGTTACATTTCAGAATCTAAACTGCCACATTCCGTATTGCGTTTCCTTTGTTTATAAATAATACATACACATTTATTTAATTCAAAACAGCCACATGTACAAATATGACACCTGTGATTGATAGACCCGAATATATTTTTAATTCAAAAAGTTGCATATCCAAATACTTACGGCAGTTTTTTTTAGAAAAATTTCAATTTAATCCAATTTTAAAATCTAAACCGCCACATTCCGTATTGTGACTCCTTTTTATATAAAGTAACACAATATTTACATATTTATTTTATTCAAAACAGCCACATATACAAATATGGCAGTTTTCCTTATAACATTCTTAGCATAATCACTTTCATCTTTTTTGGATTTATGGCACTTTTTCCCAAAAATGTCATGCGTTTTGGTCAACGGTCGAGTCGCAACTGACTAAATAGTGGTTTAGCACTGAAGTTAGTAATGAAAGCGTGATAGTGCAAAAAGGGTACCTGCATAATTTTGATACTTTCTAACGACAAATCAACAGGTGTCTTAGTGCCACGTAAAACATTAGTGTTTTAATGTCGTTTTTGCAATAAAATATTTTTTCATGGTTTTTTACTTGTTTTCTACTTCTGTCTTTAATGGACGATATACAGTGTGTTAACATGATGCAGGCTTTTATTTGAACCGAGGATTGAGATGCAGATTCTTAGCCAAACCACGTGCGTTATTTGTTTAAAAATCCTAATTTTAAAAGTAATTATCTTTCTAAGAAAACTTAATTGAGAAGCAATGTACTTCAAAATAAATCGTTAATTGGCACTTGACAATGACAGATCGCAGCTACTCGCAACGTTTGACAACTAAGCAGTACACGCGTTACATTGATCGTTCGAACGAAATAAAAATAATTGTACAGTTAATTTAAATATTTGTCAACTCTTAATACTTGAAAACGATTGCCAGTAATGCGTATTATTACCCATTTTCGTAAAAGCCTGGGTCATGGTAACACACTGTATAGTTTGTGAGTTCTGACATTTTCATAAAGGTACAACATTGTCACTTAAGCACAAGGACGCTCTAATTCGTATAAAAATACGAGCAAATTTCGTCCAATGGTACTGTCAAAGACAAAATAAGGGGTATACAAAAACGTTCAAAAATATGTCCCAGTGCACTCTAATTCTGTGTAATAAGAACGTCTTAACATATTTATGAACGGATTCTTTCGATACTTATTTTTGCACTTGACTGTACGCGAATTTGAAAACGTCACATTTAATACTATAAGCGCTGCATTACGGTTTATTTATATTTCTTTGTTCAACAAACAATTTAGTAATAAAGTCAAGTCATACGCCGATGGAAGAACCGGACAGAACCGGGAGTCCCGGTACTGGTACCGCTCGGTACCGGGAAGTGAAAATCTCAGTACCGGCCCCGGTACTGCAGGCCCTAGCTGCATGACCTTCAGTAAACTGCGTTGCATACGTTCAAGTTGTAAGAAACGCGTCTTGGCCGCACCACCCCAGATAGTTTTGCAATAAATTATAACCGACTGAACCAAAGCAACATATATCTCATTCAGAATATCTTTGTCTGACACAATCAGTCTCCTGGGAACCACATGCCTTAAGGTTTTAAATATCCAGATTAATTTTCTAATTCGTGCTGATCCATGACGACGCCTAAATATTTCGTGTGTGTAACCTTTTCAATTTTAGGACAATTGCAGTCTCCTGGAGTCGTTGTATTATCGCAGTTGTGTATTTTTAAGGCAAAGTTATTTTTAGGTTGCGTGTTGTTGCAAATACTAAAGCAGATATAGTTTGTCTTTGCCGTGTTCAGTGTTAGTATATTATTCTGTAACCATTTATGTATTAGGCGTAACCCTTGCTCAGCTCGAGTATTCACTTCATCCCAAGTAGCCCCAGTAAAAACTATAGCAGTATCGTCAGCGTACGAGAATATTTTAGCGTTTGTGATTTGCATGCCACAGAGATCGTTTATATAGATTAGAAATAACGTTGGACCAAGAACGCTTCCCTGCGGCACGCCATATGTGATATCCTCAGAGCTCCCTGTACAGTTAATTACTTTTACTTTTTGTTTCCTATCTGTAAGGTAGTCTTTAAGTAAGGAAAGAGAAGTACCCCTTATTCCAATCCTGTCTAGCTTATGTACAAGGATAGGAACAGAGACAGTATCGAAGGCCTTTTTCAAGTCTAAGAATACAGATAAACATTTTTGGCGATTGTCTAATTGATCCACTACCAATGAGGTTAATGCTATTACCGCATCCTCAGTTGATTTGCGTTGTCTAAATCCAAATTGATTTGTAGATAATATGTTGAAACGATCTAAATAGGCGATTAATCTGGAGTTAAGCAATTTTTCAACAATTTTGGATATCGCTGGTAGTACAGATATAGGTCTATAATTACTAATATCATCTCTGCTCCCACCCTTGTAAACTGGCGTGATAACTGCCTGTTTTAATGGGGTTGGAAATATTCCTTTCTCAAAACAGAGATTAACAAAGTGTGTTAAGACAGGGACTATCTCTGCTTTCGCCATTTTTAGGAATTTTATGGGGATATTGTCCCAACCCGGAGCACTATCTGATTTCAAATTCATGAGAGTACTGTACACCTCTTTATAATCAACATCAAGTAGAACAAATGAATTGTGCTGTGATGGTAAGCTTTGCAAATAAGAAGTTTGTTCATCAATTGAAGGATGAGTTTTATGAGCCAGATTTTTACCAATATTTACAAAATAGTCGTTTATAAAGTTAGCAGAAGCGGTAGGCGTTGATTTAAGATTAAGTAATTCGTTATTTGTGTCGGTACCTTTATTAGAATATGTAATGTTTTTAATATTTTTCCATATTTTTTTTTTATTTTTTGTATTTTTTGCTAGCAATTCTTTTTCATAATTTCGTTTAAGCTTCTTTAACAGCTTATTACAGTGGTTTCTGTACCTTATATACGTTATTCTATTGATTTCGTTAAAAGGATCGCTTTGAGCTTGCTTTTGTAATTTGTTTCGGTTTCTGATACAACGAAGCATGCCTTGTGTAATCCATGGCTTAATTACGCGGTACTTTTTTGGTATACTTGTAACAACTGTATTTTCTCGCAATGATAAAGTTAGCGTATATATTAGATTTTCAATAATAATGTTAGGATCTTCGCAAAATAAGAGTTCTGTAATATTCTTAGATGTAAGAGTATGTAGACTGCTTCCTCGAAATTTATTACTGTTTTTGTTTTATTTGAATAAGAGTTTACTTTACAGTTGGAAATAGTTAGAAATGCAGTTAGGTGATCCGTTATGGATGTATTAAGTATGGCTATGGACGCTACCGATTTTTTTTTATTTAAATGAAGCATAATGTGGTCAAGACAATTTATGCCCCTAGTGGGCATTGTGTGTCCTGGTAATATACTAAACGATGAGAGCATATTTAAATAGTGAGTTCTATTATTGTATTCGGTTGAGGGTTCTGAAGACTTAGGTGCAATATTAATGTTGATATCACCTGCAATTATTAAATTTTTATCATTTATACCACGAAGTGTGTCTAGGTGAGCGCCAAGAGAGTTCACAAAATTTTCGGCTTTTCGGTACGACGGAGATCTATATATACCTAATATAATGGTGTTTAAGATGTGCACCTGTAAGCAAGATGCTTGGGACAGAGATATTTCCTTAATTTTATGCTTTAAATGGCTTTTCACGTAAATTACTACTCCGTCGTTTTGGTTTTATTGACATTCTGTATAATATGAGTTATAGTTAGGTAGTTGGGGCAGAGCTTTATTTGTGTTAAGTCTGCATTCTGTCAAGATTATGACGTCATTTTCGAAAGGAAGACAAGATATTGAAGTCAAAAAGTCCTCAAAATTAGAGTATCCTCCTCCTATCCTCCTAATATTTTGTGTGATCAAAGTAAAATCGTTATTTTTAATATTAAAGTGTTCGTTTAGTTCTCCTATGTCACACTGTATTGTGCGCGATATCTCTAAGTCGTCGATTTCCGTTATTGTATCTAAGACGTCACACATTATTATGAACAGGATCGGTAGAGGTTGCATATGGTGATGTTGATATGAATAATACAGTTTTTGACTTAGGTTTTTCTACAAAGTGCACGTTGTATAACGAAACCATATAATTATTAGTTTCAAGAAACCATCTATACAAGTATTTAGTTGTATGTGTGTAATTCAAGCTATGCGTACTATGTGCGTATAGAGTGTGTGTGTAATAATTCGAGTAAAGCAAAAATAGACAAACATATGTAGCTAATTACCTATTGCAACATAAGGACATCCGCCAAGTCAGCTGCGCACGTTCCACCGACCAGCCGCACGAGGTGCAAGATCAGCATAACACGACTTTACCTAACTAATGTAATTCTATTAGCACGCACTCTTGATTCAGACTTCGAACAATTGTCATCGCACTTAGCCTATAATTTTTGTAACTTTGATTTTAATTAAATTAGTATTAAAAGTTTTTGGTTTTTTTTCGGACCTCCGATTGTAGCTATCGTAATTGGCGCAGTCGGTAGGATACTCGCGGGTCAATTCGCGAATATTTCGGGTTCTCTAAAAATCGAGACCGCGCGTTCGCGAGCCACCCGGGTTGGCTATCAAGCACCGCTGCCGAGTATCCAGAATCTACGAGCTGCAAACCGGAGGCGAATCCAGCTATCGATTCTCGTGAAGGACCAATAATGAAGCATATGTGAGTACCCCTGAATTGTTCTTGTGTGCTTGCTTCCTTATACTGTATATCCTTATTATCCATAATTTTCCATCCCAAAAAATCGGGATCCCGGGAACCTACATCGAGTCGGGTTCGACGGGAAAGATTAGATTTACTTAGAAATTTAGATAATTCAGATTTAGAAATAATGGCCGTAACCCCAGAAGACGTTTACAAGACATTGCGTCTAGTCCCAGAGTTTGACGGCAATCCTAATATCCTTACGCGATTCATTAAAATATGTGATCAAGTAGTCGAGGCCTATGTACGTAATGAAGCCGGGAATGAATTGCTCAATCTGTGCGTTATAAACGGGATTTTAAATAAAACAACTGGTACCGCTGCAAGCATTATTAATAGTAATGGCATTCCCGACAACTGGTTAGCTATCAGAACAGCTCTTGTTAACAATTTCTCTGACCAACGTGACGAGACAGCGTTATACAACGACCTCTCAATAGCCAGCCAGGGTAATAAGACACCCCAGGAGTTTTACGATCATTGCCAAACGCTCTTGAGTACAGTCGCCATCAGATATATGGTAGCGGTCGAGGTCCCCAAATAAATCGGAGCAACGTAAAATTTCAATAAATTCGTTACGTGAGAAAAGGCAATAAATTAGAGGCATGTCATTCGTCACAAATTTAGGAGCAACCACTTTTCAATGAATTCGTAACGTATAATTAGGCACAATTTCGGAACACAGAGATAATCAGAAATATCTGAGCAGTCAGGGTGGTCGTAAATATCTCAACATTTATGGAAAATATACCTTAGTGTCATATACACATCGCTTTAAATTCTTTATGGTCAGCCACAAGTCTTGACTAGGTTGTCAATAATTTGAATTTAGAACAGAGTGGTTTGTTGTGATGTTCTTCGAAAAGAGTAGACATTTGTCATCGTGACAAATATATTTCTGTCTCTTTCACAAATTGGACAGA
Organism: Thaumatotibia leucotreta; assembly: GCA_025490895.1. NCBI lineage: Eukaryota > Metazoa > Arthropoda > Insecta > Lepidoptera > Tortricidae > Thaumatotibia > Thaumatotibia leucotreta. The sequence goes on from JALPQI010000383.1 coordinate 9,527, forward strand.
TATTATGCCTAAATCATTAAAATGAGATATCTAGTTAACCGCTGTTTTGACGTATTGCCAAAATTGGCAAAGGTAGAACAAGGAGCAAAGCTAAATTTCGTGAGAAGATGTCGGGTACTCGGCGGTGGCGCAATAAATAGTTCGAGTAATAATTATATTGAAGTAGGTATTATTAAACAGGGATTACAATGGGATTAGAAAGTACTGTTGACACAACAGTGTGTAAGTCAATCTAGAATATATTCATAGTCATACAGGGTGGCCAAATAATATATAGGTATACACTTTATTTTTGAAATTTTATTTCATACATAACACAAAAAATATAAAGTATCACTGGTTAAATAAAATTATTTTGGATTACACATGGACGGCAATTACACATGGAAAATAATCAGACAAATATCCACCTCCAGTAGCATCGCAGATGCCAACCTTTTTCATCGCATTTTTCATCACTTTTTCACACATTTCCATTGTTTTAATTGCTAGAGGTTCGTTGGCCAATTAGAAAAGACAAATTCTTTTAAACAACCCCACAGAAAAAAAATCAGGAGCTGTCAAATCAGGCGATCTTGGGGGCCAGTTAATGTCACCTTTTTTTATCACACTTGCTGTCTAAGCGCGCCATTGCTTGCATGCCACTTGCATGCATAGCGGGAGTAATAGAAAAGTGAAATTCCCTAGGGGAGTAATACAAATGTCAATACGTCATTTAATAATATTTTGTCTTAAAACTTATTTTTTTGAAAGAGAAATTACATATGTAAGTGTTATAGTTAGGAATAAACGAATGTTTTTATGGACGGTGATCAGTGTTAGAATCTTTTTTTATATAAAATATTTGACATTAAAGTGAAAAAGGTGGTTTGAGGACGATAGAAACAACGTGCTTGGGGGACGATTGAAACGTTTCAATCTTCCCCATGTTTTAATCGTCCCCAAAATTAACCAATTTCGAAATATAAAGTTTTGTATTTGATGCACATGTCATCTAGATCATAAATAGTACGGTCAAACCGTACATCGTTTTACCTTAAACTCGCAAATCAAGTAGTATTGCTGCATTTTTGCTATGTTATTTAGACACTATAGGGCAATATAAAACCACATTTTGCAAGCAAAAAAACGTTGTGCTAGCTGCGTAGTACGTAAAAAACTGCGAAATTTACGGTCATTTTTTAGTTTCTGATTTTTATTTAAAAAACCTTACGTTTTTTGATATCATATGTTATTTTAAATTAAAAGTTTAAAGAATAATAAATTTCCAACAAGTTGAGGTAACATGCATTACCGTACGTCTTATAGTGTCAGAGATTCGAGACTTCAAAAAGTACTCTTTTTTGTAAACTAAATAAAATTTGGTATTTTGCTAACGTTTTCGGCGTAATATCGCCTCACGTTTTTAACGATGTTTTTGTTTACCGCTGTAATGAAACCATTTAAACTGATATTTTGTTTCGTCTATTATTTCATTCCACATCGCGACTACAACACTCGTTGTCACTGGGCGTTTGGGAATGGCTATGATTGAAACATTGTTATAGTTGAAACAGGCACTTTCGTATGAAACATATTTTTGATTATCATCTGCAATTTTACATCGCTACATCTTGTAAATGCATTAAAACTACCTTGTTTAAGGTAAATGTAAATGGTAACAGTGACAATGAAATCTAAAAGTCGTATACTCCTTTTTTATTCCAAGTTTTTTTTACGACTTTTTCAGATGCTCATAAATTGAGATATGTTCATGCTATACTTGCGAACTTTTAATGAGCTCATTGTATGCAAAAGGTAGTAATGAAAAATATTAAAACAGATACAAATACTTTCATTGTGTCGAAAATATTTAAGTGTTTCAATTGACCCCACATAGTGTTTCAATTGACACACATGTGGGGTCAATTGAACCACTCTGCCTTTTTCTTTTTATTTCACCATTGTCGAAAAACTATGAGTTATAGACCATCCAAATACATTTTATTTAGGAACCAGATAACTAACCTTGAAATATTATGAGCGTACATCTTTCTACTTATAAAAATATAGCGGTCACGGTCGGTTAAAGGCAAATTGGTTCAATTGACCCCAGTCTACCCTACTTTTGACATTTGATCCGTCAATGCAATCCAAATTTTTCTTGTTTGATGTCTTTTCGTTAAGGATTTTCTTATTTTGGCAAAGTTGGATGTATTTATTATTTCTGGATGCATAAATGTACAGGCTGGTATTCTGGTGGTAATCCGAAAATTTTTCCTTCGGGAGTCGGGATTGTTGTTATACAAAGACATTTGATTTTCCATCTATTGCCGGTTTCACAGTAAAATCAAACCTTAGCTTTTCCATATTTCACGAATCGTGAAATATTTGCAATTTAAATGTAGTTTTATAATGATAATCACCACACGGTGTATAAAGAATAGGCGAAATTGCGTTTCTCTGTAAGCGAAAGAATTTTATTGAAATAAATTATTCTTCTAACTGACTAAACATTATTTAATTATTACAGTACTTACCTGTAAGCGAAAGAAACTACATTTAAAGCCCTTTCTTTAGCAGTTCTTTATATCACAATTATGTTTTGTATCAATGAACAAATCTTTCTATATTTTATCCGTCATTCAAGACAATGTCAATTATGACACCGAACTTAGTTGACGGCCAATGCCAATAGACAAGTTTGGTATTAAAGAAAGAGGTTTATACCGATTTTCTTTACAAGTATTTAAAGTTATTGTGAAAACTCAAATCGAATCATTTATTAACTAAATATTTTGATTTGTGTTTTTATTTTTTCCCCAGTAGTCTCACTACTTAATACTATATCAATTATAAATATTGGATGTCACATATCAAAGAAAAAACGAGCAAGATCACCAACGTCCGAGATGGGAATCGAACCCACGTGCTGAGCTTTCGCGGCTGATGCCTGCACCGCTCGGCCACACGGTTTTAACAACCACCAGTCAATTTTCTCGGGTATATGCAATCCCTCACAATGCTAGGCGCCTCCTAACTCTAAGGGCAAGCAATACATGCCTGCACCTCCTACCAGAATACGTTTCAATTTTTTTAGAATAGCTAGAGAGCTGGTGCTGCCATCTATTAAAGATATTGTGAAAACTCAAATCAAATCATTTATTAACTAAATATTTTGATTTGTATTTTTATTTTTTTCCCCAGTAGTCACACTACTTAATACTATATAAATTATAAATATATGACGCCGCACCGAGAACATTGACTGGTGGTTGCTAAGACCGATTGGCCGAGCGGTGCACGGTGCAGGCATCAGCCGCGAAAGGTGAGCACGTGGGTTCGATTCCCACCTCGGACGTTGGTGATCTAGGTCGTTTTTTCTTTGGTATATGACATCCAATATTTATAATTTAAATAGTATTTATTTTATAGGGTGACAAATGTGACAATATCGAAATTTTACAAAATTATATATTTTCATAGTCAATTCGATTATACCAGTAAAATACATGTGCTTTTGCT
>JALPQI010000384.1:0-383314 GCA_025490895.1 Thaumatotibia leucotreta
CTTTAAATATCTACTAAAATATACCTAGGCCCACCTTTAATAATAATAAAATGTGTATCTTCTGACAGCGTGATTATGAGGCTTTTATTGTAAGGGTGGACTGGACTGTACTTAAATAGTAGATTGTTAGACAAGAGTATTACGGCCTTTTCATAATCCCTGTATACATGTATCCGTCAGATAAAATGATCAATATCGTTGTTCCCAGGCATTTAAAAGAAATGGACAGCTAACGTTTAATCTTCTGACAGATATATTTTATTCAAGGTTTGTAAACAGGGCCTTAAAGGAACATTATAGGTACAACAAGATTGTTCAGTAACAGATTTTAATACACTTTATTTTTCACCTCAATTAGGAAGAAACTATTTTTTATTTCGCAATACATACAACAATAATTACATGGGTTTCATTCTAAAGCGAATAAAAGTCTAGTTGGTGGTTTTTATGTAGAGAAAAACCACTAGCGACTCCGTAACATATAGCGCTTCTAAAGGATTATATTACTATTTTACTTACACAGGTATACTCATTTTTTTCTACGCCAAATACTTAGACTAATAAACATAATAGTAATATTCGCTTAATCACGTACACGTACACTACTCCTTCCTTTTGTATGAAAGGTATGACGTCACATTGAGGCTAGAGGAAATGAGACTAGCCAGACTAGTTACGGTGTCACACTTGTTTTGTCCTTTAAAACTCTCAACATAAACACAGCTGCTATAGAGTTTATGTGCAAAATATAAAGTTCCGTCGAGCTTTGACCGAGACGCTCCGGAAACGGATATCCATACAACATTTCCGGTCTAAGCCTGTGACCTTGGCAGCTCGTCGGCAGGCGCAAGTTTTTAGCATTTGAGTAGGTTATGATAATGTTTATTTTTAATCCAATTTCTGCGTTTAAATATAGACACCTAAATAGGTATGTCGGCCTAAAGAGGGTGTTCTTACGAGCCTCATTAGCGCGACCGTTTAAATACGTACTTAGCTGACGATTTCTTACTTCAGTCTTCTGTAGGAGTATACTCCTTTTTCGTTGCTAGAAATACCGTGGTAAGGATTTTTTTGCACAATAGGTGACAAACCGACTTACGAGCCATCCTGTAACCCTACCATGAGCCGCCACTACATTATTAACTCGCATTTACTTTATTTCCATCCCGCTCGTACTAAGGTATTGATGCGAGCGTGCCAGATAGAAAGTAAAAGCGGTTCAATAACTACGAGTACTACTACTGATGCTAAACAGTTTTCATAGCGTATGGATATGTGTCTCCAGGGGTCACGTGCACATTCCCGAGTCTTAAAATAGTACATTGTGCATCAAGGGAGGTAAGTACGGAATTACTAACGAGAGTGTTAGAAGCCCGACGCCTTTAGGCGTAGGGCTTTTATTACTCGAGTTAGTATTCCGCTTACCGACGTGATGCATACGAGTACAATGTTTTTCATCACACTTGCCAACCACAAGTTTTAAGACATAATATTATTAAATGACGTACTGACATTTCTATTACTCCCTAGGGAATTTCACTTTTCTATTACTCCCGCTACGCGCGCAAGCAATGGCGCGATTAGACAGCAAGTGTGATGAAAATAGAATTATTCACTTTCGTGATGCCAAGAGGGACAGAAAGTAAATTAATTTGTTGAAATAGTACATCCTTGAGCGCTGGTGATCATATGTACTACCTATTCATCAATAGGTACTTGATAAATACTAATTACTTGAGTCTTGAATATTGTATATTTTATTAACGTTCAGGAACTCGCTAGTCAAAAACTTCTAATATGTCAAGTGGAATTCTCTTTTTCACAATTATTCAAACATTTCCGCTAGTATTGCAAGTTACAAGCTTCTGAGACATACGCCTCTGCTCCAGAACTATACGTTTTTCTGAATACTCTATTAAACACAAAATGAGAGACATTCGGAGTTTTCGAAGTGCCTCTACCCACAGATTCAGATATATTATCGATTGGTGGAAAATTTTGGAAAATGATTAATTAAGGACTGAAAGTAACCACAATGAAAATTTGTGCGTAAATGTCAATGTGATGTCAGAATAAGTGATCGATCTTTTCCTGCTAAACGGACATTAAGATAAAGGAGGACGAGCAAAAATAAATGAACCTTGACATAGGTTCCTATAACAACAGACAATATCTTATTAACAAGGTATTTTTTATATCCTACTTGGTAACGGTCTAATCGATGTAAGAAAAAAGCTATGCCTTAATAAGGCAAGCAACCACCCTTCAACAATGAGATGTTTCTTCGATTCCGTAAAACCATACAACTATAGTCCACTACTACAACTATGGTCCACAAGTTCAACTCGTAATTAAGCATCAATGGAGATCTTTTACTTTAGTTTTATCTAAGTTTTTTAATCATTAATGAGGAGACTTTGTGTAATAACTGCGTCAATAATACAATAATTACACTAAATCGAAGATATTTGACTTAGTTTTGGACCATAGTTGGGAGCTTTTGGACGATAGTTGGATAGTTTTACCGTTCTCAAAAGTATTGTAACATAATATACAATTATACAGGGTGTGATCGTTAACTGTGACCGACAATTCCATAAATATGAGATATATTAGAAATCATACAACTGATATTGAAAGTGCTTTGCCCAATGAGTAAACTAGCATTACTACCTTTTTTCAAATAAAGGTACCAATATAAAAAAATTCTCGCGATTTCTTTGCTGTGTCCATAGTTAAAGTTAATTGGCGTGACCGTCCTTAATACCCTGTTCACTCTTACTCCACTCCCACATGTCATCCCGTATAAATGTGGTGCTAATCCTTTTTCTTCGACTATTCACGGAAACGACCGAATACATATTGATTTCACATAAAACTAAAGTTAAATGAGACACAAAGACAATAAAAAACTATAAAATATACGAGTACATACGAAGGGAAAAGATTCATTCACTACTTCTGTTCGCAATTCCAACCAATCACGATTTTACGAGTACCTACTTAATTAAATATATACAAAAATATTTACTTTTCAATATTTTATCACAATTTCTGGAAAAGAATTTCGAAACCAAATAACTACCAGATATAACGTAGGAAATTGTGCATACTTAATTTAAGATTCATATTTTCCTGCATGCAATTTAAAATTATTGCGAAACTTCGATTGCATGAGAGGCCGGTTTCACGAGCGGGGAGACTTAATAAAGCCCCTTGATTAATTTCAGATTTAACATTCGAGTAGGTACTCATCTTATCGTTGTTCCGCCTACTATAGGTAGGGTAGGCGGAATTACATTTTCATCACACTAGCTGTCTAAGCGCACCAACGGTTGCAAGTGTAGCGGGAGTAATAGAAAAGTGAAATTCCCTAGGGAGTAATGATGTCAGTACGTTATTTAATAATATTTTGTCTTAAAACTTCTTTTTTTGTCGGCAAGTGTGATGAAAAAAATTGTATGCATCACGGTCGGTAAACGGAATACTAACTCAAGTCATATACTCTCGTTAGTAATTCCGTGCTAACCTACCTTGATGCACAATGTACTATTTTGGGCGCAAATACCAAACACAATTCAAAGACAAACAATCTGAGCACTATTAAAAAATAGTGCTCAGATTGTTTTTAAAATTTGTAGCAAACAAAGGAAAATGCACATAACGGGACTTGGAAATTCGATATTTGAGGATGGTTATATTTCCATTGCATTCAACTTAAAAAAAAAACATTAAAAGCGTTAAAGGCATATCCATTCCCAATCGCACCTGGAATAAGTAGTTACCTAGTTACCGTTCATAACTCATAACTCATAACACTAATATAAATTTACAGAGATTCCATAATTTCAACTATGCTGCACTAAAATTGCTGTAAAAGTTACGATGTCTGGGTTATCATAAATTGCAGAGGCGATCGAGAAGCAATAAACAAGTTGACTATTGAAAACCCATCATCCAATCAATCACTCTTTAATTTGATAATAGAGGTAGTCGTAACATTTTAGAAGCATATTTTTTCCCCGGATTAGTCTATATAATATCTCAAACGATAAAAAAAAAGTTATGTTATGAACCTCAAATCTATTTCAATGTGTAGGTAATAAAAAGAAATATATAAGTTTTAGAGGTCACAAACAGGCATTGTACATGTATAATACGTTCATATATTTTTTCTTTTTGGTGCATTCTACGAAAAAGTCTACATTGTCGGGAACGTGACCCTAGAAATATATGAACTAAAACTTTTTTTCAATTACCCGAGTTAAAAAAGTTTTTGCAAGTGTAAGGGACGAATTTTTTCATAATAAGTGCGTCAAAAAGAGAAATTATCGCGCGGGAAGCGTGCGGAAAGTTCGTTTTTTCACACTAGTTAGGAAAAATGTTATTCAAGTCTAAGAACAGATTAAGAGGTGAGAGCTAAGTAAAACTGGAAAAGTGAAAATAAGCATTTTTAATTATACATAAGTATTAGATGTCAATATCAGACAAACAATACTGAGTTTACCAACGCCGGAGGTGGAATTTAAACACTTTCACGGCTGACGCCTAAACCACTCGGCCACTCCTGCTTAGAGGACTCCGATCGAATTTCTCTGGTTGTGCAAAAAAGTTACAAGGCTAGGCGCCTTTGACCATATTCTAAGGGCTGACCCTAAGCTAAGCCATATGGCTCAGTATATATGTATACACCGTGTTTTTATTGATTTCCGTTAAATAGGACAGGTTATTTGGGACATTAATAGAAGTTGCCTAATATATCGGCTTTTGTTTAATTCGTAATAATTTTTTTTTCGTTTACATACATAATAATTGAAATAGCAAGTGTGAGATAACCTTAAGAATAAGATCTCAGGTGACTGACGGCACATGTCAAAATAAGTTTCATTAGGATGTAAAAAAGGTTGCAATACACTTGTTCAGTCATTAAACTTATTTTCTTAATAACTCAATAACAGTAAAAGGTAAGGTACTAGTTTCTTAGACAAATTTTTGGCCTAAATAAGCTTCCCTTTAATTTAATGGAAATCAATAAAAACACGGTGTATACTAGTTTTTCTTTAGGGGCGGACTGAAAAACACAACTCAAAAATATTATTTAAAGGAAAACAATTATTTGAGAATTATTATAATTAAAATATGTGAATTTACAAGATTGATGATGGGCAGCAGCGTCATCATAGTGGACACATTACTGCGATCGCCAATCCGCTTGCCCAGCGTGGCGATTATGGGCATTTACCTCCTAATGCGTCTATACGCATAGTTAATAGGAGAGGCCTACGTCCAGCAGTGGACTAACATAGGCTGATGCTGATGATGATGATAATGATGATGTGAATTTAATAAATTTTCTGTCAACAATACACGTCAATAACTAGTAAGAAGAAAATATGGACATGTTCTCTATAAAAACTATCTAGGTTAAGTCCCTACAGAGGTTCCAGCAGTAAACCAAAACTTAATACAGTACAGTAAACAAGCGGATTTTCCAATTCCCAACACGTTCCTATTTTCGGTGCAGGTGTTCAGCGGCGCCGCGACGTGTTTCTACGCGTTTATCGGATTCGACATCAACAATTAACATTTGAGTTATTTAATTGCAACACTATTAATTTGCTGCAATAAATATTATCTACTAAGTATTACTACTGCTGAGCGTCGGCCTCCCCCAAAGATTGCCACAATGATCGGTCCTGAGCGACCCGCATCCAACGGACCCCTGCCACCTTCACCAGGTCATCAGTTGACGTCTTTCGGCTGATATGATGATGATGATGAAGTATTACTAAGCCAGTTTTTTATTGTCTCGCATATGGTGAGAAAAGTAGAGTATTTACCTCGGGAATAAAACTGTTTTTGTCTTGGGCGCTTGAATCCCTCACTGCACTCAGGACTCAATCTTAATTCCCTCGCTTCGCTCGGGAATTAAACCTATAACTCCAGTTCCCAACCCGTTCCTATTTTCGGTGCAGGTGTTCAGCGGCGCCGCGACGTGTTTCTACGCGTTTATCGGGTTCGACATCATCGCGACCACGGGCGAGGAGGCGAACAACCCCAAGCGGTCCATCCCGCTTGCCATCGTGCTGAGCCTCGGCATCATCCTCGTGGCTTACGTGAGCAGCTCCATGATGCTCACTTTGATAGGTGAGAAAATTTTCTGGTGATTTTTCAGGCCAAAACGTATGTATGTATGTTATGGGGGAGGCCCAGGCGGAGATAGCAGGACGACCTGGGTGCTTAGACAACTTGCCAATCGCTGACGCTTAATTGTCAATCGTAAACGAAAGGCAGCTAACTGTCTTTTTCGCACTAATATGAAAGAGTGACAGAGAGGGAAAACTACGATACGCTACTAAGCGCTAGCGATTGGCAGTTTGGCTAAGCATCCTGGACGCCATCGTCATCAATTGACCAGAATTGGCACAAAACCAGGAGCTATGGATATCTGAGGGAGAGGCCTTTACCCAGCAGTGGGACACCCTTACACGCTATAAAAAGAAAACGTGTTAAGTAGATGATAAATAGATTCGTCAGTGGTTAGCACCTTATATGTTGTTGGCATCGTGTTGTTATTATCGGGTCAAAACCTGCAAGTTAAGGTTCACCTACTTATTCCAGAGCACCTATACGGTATCGTTCAACAAATTGATGGAAGTGTAAATTGAGTAAGTAGTAGTTATATTAGGTATAGCGCTACTTTGTTGGTCTAGCGCTGGAACCGGATATCTAGTGGTAAATTGGAAATAGCAACTCTTAAACTAGACAAAATCAACCAATCACGTTTGAGCTCTCGGAAATCACTCAATGGATTAGTGATTATTTATTGTGCAAAAAAGTAGCCATTAATAAAAACCATATTTTGATTTCTCAACTCTTGATTATTTAAACCACAGTGCCAATTTTAAGTACAAATCAAACCGAAATAATATTCAGAAGTCATTCATTATTATTATATTGATATTATTGAATTAGTAGAGCATTTTTGTTCAAAGTTCAGTGCCCTTAATTACATAATCGCACAACGATGTGCGCTCATTTGCTGCCAGTGCCCTTGGGCAAAACAGCTCTTGAGCTGTAATGAGTTTTCATACAACATTACGTCCATTAGATATTATTGAATCGAAGTACATACCTAACCGGCTTCTTTATCACTTACATGCTCAGGTTGAGCATTCCCAAAGTTTTAATGGAGGAGGATGCAATTTTTTGTGTTTTCTTTTCGTCAAAATGTCCCAAAATGTTTTTTCCATTACCTACGATACCGTTTTTTCATAGATATTTAAAAGCGGTAGCGTAATGGAAAGTATGAAAATTATGGGACATATTATTTCTCCTAACAGAATCGAAAGGGCTAGTGATTCTGAGTCGAATAAGCCTAAACTTGTCCAAATTAATTAACAAAGTGTTTTCAACAATGTTTTGTGAATCGCCCATGTGCCACGGTAATTACAAGTTGTCCACGGTATTTCTATGCGATTTTGTTACGCGTTTTTTTTTGTTCATTACCATCACCACTTTATTTACCGTTTTATAAAAGCAAACGAGACTATTATGCCAGAATAGCAGACAAACATGCGTCTGCTACAAGATAATCGAAAATGACTCCACTATTTATACGCAGTTCGTCAATAATTTGGGAATGGTAATGACTTGATTGTTGCGACTGAATAATCGCATAGAATTATCCTTAACACAGTGCCCTACGACGAGGTGGACACGGACAGCGCGCTCGTGCAGATGTTCGCGCACGCGCGCGCGCCGACGTGCAAGTACGTGGTGGCGGTCGGCGCGCTCGCCGGCCTCACCGTCTCCATGTTCGGCTCCATGTTCCCGATGCCGCGCGTCGTGTACGCCATGGCGCATGATGGACTCATCTTCAAGTACTTCATTTATAACTTTACTTTTACGTTTTATGGGGTTTCTATGCGATTTTGTTACACGTTGTTTTTTGTTCATTACCATCACCACTTTATTTACCGTTTTATAATAGCAAACGAGACTATTATGCCAGAATAGAAGACAAACTTGCGTCTGCTACAAGATAATCGAAAATGACTCCACTATTTATACGCAGTTCGTCAATAATTTGGGAATGGTAATGACTTGATTGTTGCGACTGAATAATCACATAGAACTACCCAATACAGGGCATTCCTGCGTTTATACCGCTGTGACTTCAGTGGCATCATTATTACACGATTTCCGCGGGTATCTCATATTTTTTTAGGATATCTTGGTACTTGTCAACTACGTCTACCAATATATCCAAAAATTCATACATATCTCAAGGGATTCGTGTGATAAGGCTACCACCGAAATCACAGCGATTGAAACGCTCGGAGAAATGCCCAGGGGCATGGGAAGACCGATGCAGCTGTAAGATGAAGTAAATAAATATAGATAGACCATTTAGAACCATTTAAGCCATTGTTATCTTTGACGAAGTTTAACTTTTTTCTTAATATGTTTTAGTTTTCTTAGCCAAAATACCCAAAGTTTAAACATTACTGCTAATCTTTGAGTAAGTTAGGTGAGGTTTTAGGTCTTTAAGACCTGAATCTTAAGTATGATTGACTTCAGATTTACGCGTAAATTATACCTCAAAAAAGGAGCCATAATTGTCTTCCAAAAGGTTAGAATTGAACACAAAAAAAAACTGATTCCGTTAATAAGTAATTATCGGTATTCTTAAATTTAAATTTTCGATCGTCTGTAAAAAAAATGTGCGAAACAGATGTGATATTATGTTTTGGTAGATAGCGTAAAGCCGTACACGTTACTTTAATGAAATAAAATAAAAAAGAGTACATAGCTAACCTGCTTCTTTATCACTTACGTGATCAGGTTGAAAATTCTCGAAGTTTTAGGGGTAATTCTTTGAGGATACAATTTATGTTACAACACTCCGTTTTTTTGTTTAATAATGTTGTATTCTGGTATTCTCAAAATTTTACTTTTGAAACAGACATTTTAATATGTTTTGATAGATTGCGTATACGTTACTTAATAAAATAAAGTAAAAAAGAGTACGGTTATCAGTTTATCACTTAACTTGCGCAAAAAAAAATATCTTTGGGTATTTTACTAAAAGAAGAAACAAATACATATAAAAAAGTCAGACTTCGTCAAAGACAATCATGGCATGGTTCGGAATGATACCTACTTATTTACTTCATAATTAAAGCTTTGCTGCATCGATTTTCCCTGTGTACAATTTTTCCTGGTAATGCTGATTAGCCTGCCAAGTCTATTGTTGTGACTGAGAGCTAGAGTATTAGAGAGATTGAGCAGCCAGTGGTTAGGTTGCCAAGGGAAACATTCAGACCGGACTAACGCCGCTCGCCTAAGTAGCTTACAAATACTATGACAGTACTCGTAAGCTACTTAGGCGAACGACGTTAGGATAAAGACGAGCGACTTCATCGTAAATACCCGTCGAGAAATAGTTTTACTGGGTAGTTATCTACAAAATATTTAAATATATATTGAAAGTCTAATATGTGGTATATTAGAAGCCTTTCTACTCGTATCAGGTCCCTCGGTTACCCGGGACATCTTTGTGTGAGTAATTAACTTCGCTCCAAAAGTTTCCAGACAGTTCTACATAGATATAATTATTACATCGTTCTACATCGAACCTCATTATTTACATGACAGAAATAGAATCGTCACGTCCGAGAATATTCATTTAAAGTCGTTCTCATACATTAGTGCTAGACTAGAGCAAGCTCACCTTTAAGCCTCGTTAACATCAATCAACCTCGCGAAACGTTAGAGCGATATCGTTACCTACGTCCTAATATAGATGCCTTGCTAATCTACCTAGGATTGCCTAGGTAGGTTAAGGCTTAGGTAACGTCCCGTACTCAAATCAATCTAGATGATACCTAACAACCCAGTTCCTGAAAGAACCCAAAAGGATGGATATATAAGTACCTACAAGTTGACTTAGTGTAGGTAAAATACCTAAACAAAAACCTTGCATAATAGTGCAATGAATGTATAGTTATTTATGATATTATGATCTAGGACTCGGGTATCTACAGATATACAGGATATAACAAAAAAACGCTTAAAATGGGCCGCCACAATTCATGTTACATTGCATAGTACTTATAAATTTACCATTATGATCAATTTATATATCGCCCTATTACTGCAAATACCAGCTATCTACACAAATCAGGTTTTGGCAGAATCAATTAAATTCATTATCTAATAACACAATACGTGCACTTAACTGGTAGTTGCACTAATAGGACGATATTCGCCAAAAGTTCCTCTGCTTCGCACGCGATACTAAGAAAATGTAAGTGTGCGGGCTAAGCGGGCTATACGTGTTCCTTAAGTTGAGGCGACAATTTGAGAATGAGTAGTCACTGAATAGGCTCTAAGTATATTTATATAGAACACGTACCTATTTATCCCAAATGCTTATTTTATTAGAATTTGTGCGTGAATGTACGCATTCAACATACCGTTCGTGCCATTCTTGTCTTCTTGCTGATAGAGTTAAGTTGAGTTAACATTAAAAAGTCATGAATGCAACTTGCGTATTCAGCAGAACAGAACAATCATAATCAAACTGCTGTGCATTATTTAAAGAATCGTTGTTTTATGAATCAACAAGGCGAAAACAATTTTTCAAGATTTCCGGGACGGTATTCAATTATCTAATAAAATAACTCGAACACCAAAATCTAAATCTTTTATCCACAGTACCAGCTCATTTATTCTTAATATTAATTTCCACTTAAACTCATGCATTATAAGTACGTACTATTCGTTATATTTCTGTTATCTTCTCTACATAGCTAAGTTGCATAATAAGTAATTTCTGCAGCATTCCGTGTATCTGCAGAGCTTTGCTAAGATAATCAAACTACTGTGCACTATTTTAAGAACCGTTGAAACAACAAGATGATGAGAAATTCCCAGGATGTTCAGAGCGGTAATCAATAATCTAATAACTCAAACGCCAACATTGAAAACTAATTTCTGATTTATAGAACTGAACAACGAACAAATAGATAAGATGAAGTAGCATCTACAATGTTGTTCATTTGAGAGAGAAGTTTGCCTATCTCTAATTCAGTAAAACTATTCAGTTTTAGGTACTAGTAACCATTATGCTTCAACTAAATATTCTCAGTCTAAGTTATCTTAGCTGTAAGACTCGGGTTGCATTTAGCGTAGCTATGCCAACTTAGTTCTAAATTCTACATTTCACCGTTTGCTATACCTATATTTATCAAGTTTTGTTTAAAGAGAACAAGACAAAATATTTGATAAGGTTCGTTCGTCGATAGGTACCTACTCTTCATTCTATTAGTTAATAATGAATCTTGTTTATGTTTTATTATTATTACTCGTAGTGGTATTTCGACCTCAAATACTTACTATACGGATTGCATGTTTTCAATGCCTATTCGCCGTAACGAACTAGCAAAGTATTCGTAAGTTCTTTATGGAGCTTCGAGTTATTATGTCCCTGTTTATGACGGACAAATTAATGAGAATACCTGGGGGGGGCGGGGTTACCATGACGTACTAATGCGGTTCAGTTTAGGTCGACAGAAACGGACAAGGCTATACGAGATATGTATACTAATATGTATGCAGTTTTCGACCGTCAAATTGATATATCTACAAAAATTAAACATAATATCAGCACATACAAATACCTACCTAATGCGCAGATGATATTGATGGAAGTGGCCAGATTTATTTGAATCTGGGTTGCCTTGCCAGCAAGGTTTCGAGTAAATATTATAGAGCGAAGATTGTAGCCTTGAAGAGCGCTCCTTTTCATTATTCAGGCTTTAACAAAAAAACAAGTTCAGGAGGTAAACAATTTATTTCCATAACGACAAAACTGATGTAAAAAAAAGTGGTGCTGGATTTAAACTACATTATAATTATAAGTATGAATAGATACCTAAATGACGATGCATGATATTTTAGGTACAATATCAGTATCTACACATGCACTTACGCATAGTAGGTACACTTTGTCGGAAACAGACAATAAAATTATAACTAATTGGGGAAAAGCTTGTTATAAGTAGATTAAATATAATTGTTAAATTCCGACAGTTAGTTGCGGTTAATGCGGTATTCGATTTTCTATCAAGCACTAGTGATATGAAAACATTAATGACGATTACGTCATGTTTATATTGCATTGAAAATTGATGTTTAACTTTGATGCGGTTTCATTAAATTCTACGAGTTTGTGTTCTATTCAAAAACGCAAATACGGAGATTGTTTTTAAACGGATGGCAATTACAATCAGGAAATCTCATAAAGTAGAATTATATCTTGTCGGGGCATAAATATAACGTCGTCGATCAAAAGGGACCTTATTGGCGTTGGCGCTTACATTACACGACGTCCCATTTAATTTTGTATGAACCTACTCTTTTGTAGATTGTTGATAACGATATGAGAACCGTCAACAGTAAGGTTTGATGGATAACGTCACAAATATCGCGTTTTGCTGGTTACTAAAGTTGACGGAATGAGTAGTTTAATCTTCCTGCGTGTTGACAGGAAGCTGGCCAACATCTCTGAGACAACGGGCACTCCTGCGCTGGCCACTCTGTGCGGCGGCGCGGCTGCCGCGCTCGTCGCGCTGCTCACGCAGCTCGAGGTCCTCGTCGAGATGATGAGCATCGGTAACTATCATACATTCTCAGCAACAATTTAGGAACGATATGCCCCCGCTGGCCATCAAATACGGCAGCATTGTTGGACCTGGATTAACCCAGGTTGAGGTCCTTGTTGAGATGAAGAACATCAATAACTATCAATACTATCATACACTTCCAACAACAATTTAGAAACGATATACCCGCGCTGGCAATCAAATATGGCAGTGCTGCTGCCCAGTGCTCATGGGCTCACTCATATATCTGCCTTCGTAGAGGCAATTTTCGGATTCAGTTTTCTAGCCATTTGGCCACCGTGCATTATTCATCGAGCGTGCTCGTGTCGGCTACCAATACACTATTAATTTTAGGACTTTTTTTTTACGTTACATAAAACCAAATCAAACATTTAGATTATCTTGACGTTGCCCAGAAAGGGCGGTATCATGGAAAAGATACTTTGCTGGTTCTCGTGGAGATGATAATAATTAGGAACTAAAGTACCATACGTACGTAGTCTCTCTTGACAACGTATTTGTTCACCAGATCAGCTGCAATATTTATTAGCTCCTCAGCTACGCAATATTTCTGCAACAAATTATGTTTATTTAAAAGGTATTAGACACCAACTGATAATAAAAATAATGCACCGCCAAAAAGTAACATGGTTTTTCTTAGCCTCGTCAACTTCAGTAAACTTGAGCTAAGTAACCTTGCTTTACTATTTAATTTTTATGTTTCGTAAGTGAATATTTCATTAATTTTGTGACTTTTAAAGGGTCTCCTTTATTGCTAATCGTCGTCATAATGAAAACGAATGACTGTAATCCATTACAGAGAATCCACCCCATTGGCAAATATTGTTGCAACATTTCATAACGTTTTGCTTTTGTATAGAGAGGATTAAGCGGTATTAGTTGTATCTCTATTTAAAACAATACCTACAGATACCTAATCCTTATACCGAGTCGAGGAGAGCGTGAGAGGCGAGCCTGTCAGGGCTAAACTAAAACCAAATACTTCGTCATTCTCACTCGGAGAAATCAAAACTATCCCGATGTGTAATGAAATTGAACTTTTAGTAGAAGTTTTAGCCTGTAGTAAAGCTGTATCAATCTACTTCTTTTTCACTTCATACGTCGCCTTAGATATGCAGATTCAGGGACTACATCTGCACATTATCAGATCCTTACCTAATAATAATTGTACTCCAAACTTGCATAATATTAAGAGACTATAAGCCAACTAACGATTAGTTGAATATAAGTACGAAAATAAATTAATGTAGAAAGCTCATTTAGGTACTTTAACTCGCATGTATCTTTACAGCTAAAATTTTCACGCGATAATTCTATAGAAGATATCCTCAGGAACTCAATTTTAACATTTATACTTGTCTGCCACCGTAGTGGAGAAAAATAAATACTATGTATGTGAAAATCGCTAAGTAAAAGATTTAAGGAGACATATCACCTTTTATATTAAGTTCTCAGGGAAACTATCTGTTAAATTTTCATTACATTTCTCGAAAATTTCCAATAAAATCCTTACAATATTGAGAATACTCTGCAGTTCGCACATGGCTCAGCGCATGCCACTAGCACTCACATAGGTATTAATGCTGGGAACTACCGCGATATGCGAGTGTTACGGCGTTGCCCGTGGTTAATCTCGTACTAACATATACCCGTAGGTAGCACGATCTGCTGTGCGCACGGAGAGGATTAAGTAAGATGTTGCTTTCAATATTTATTCGAATAAAATAGATGTAACTTGCGGTGAGCATCAACGTATTGCTCTTAGCACTTAACTGGCATAAAAGCCTGTTGCAAAAAGCGAGTGGCTGCAGACGGAGCATTGGAAATGCTGCCGTTTCTTTTCGTTACAAGATTATCTTGAAAATACCTATAGAATGCTAGATATCAAAAGCTGCAATTCAGGTACTTTCAGAATAGTAAAATTCGAGAAATAGGTGCTAATTAATCTTCATCAAGGCATCGAAAAACTTTGAAATGGTACTAAAAAAAGTTTTTAGGTTTAATGTTTCGAACTAGTGCTGAGAGAAAGGTTATCTAACATTGGTTAAATTCTTTCTTATGTATTATTTAGCCTACTATAGGCGCGAGATCATTTAAAATTGGTTCGTGTATGAAATTCATAAACTATATATGGATAAATAGGAACTATGACGTCGATTTATTGACGTGTAAATATGCATAGGTATAGGTACCTATATTACCATGCCATACAAAAATCCTTCTATTAATAGGTACTCGAACCTGAATCTATTGACTGTATTGGATGTGTTTGTCAGAATTTAAATAATATAAATAATAAAACATAATATTTTAATGAAAAAAAATATAACTCGGGAAGAAAGACAAAATTCAAAAGTTTTTTTTTCTAAAGTTTAACTGATTGTAAAATCTATAAACGGATGTTGTGTTTTTTCAACGTCATGGTTCTTAAGATCAGAATTATCGGTATTTTATAGTTAAAGCTATTAAACTTAGAGGCGAGTTAAGTAAACTTATCAAACCTGTCTTCTCGCTAGGCGTCTAGTGAAAGCATCTTTATCAATAATTAATGAAGTGTACAGCACCGTAACGGCTTACTTAGTTAAGTAGTCCTTAATAGTGTAGCAAATTTCACAGCTGGAGTAAATATTGCTGTACATGCATTGCCGCAGTTTTGGTTGGTAACTGAATTTCTGAACCTCTTGATAAATTGGTAATTACCCAAAATTATACAGATCGAAAAGAGGCATTAGTAGCTATGCACGAGGGGTGAAGCACAAAGGAAATACTGTTAACCATTACAAATCCGGTAATCCAAATGGAAATTATTAAATATTTACTATCGAAAATCATAACAGAGATAAATAAATCCGGTTAGCTACCATGCATCAAAAACCAGCATGAAATATAATTCCATTCTGGATTATTAAATTTTTTGAAAAATAAAGAAAGGTTTTTAACTAAAATAGGTCATAATATTACCCGATAATCGAACGAATATTGCGAAAGAAGCTGAGAGGAATATTAAATTGTGATTTCATGTGCGAGTCTACTTCTACTCGTACAATGCCGCCATATTAGGTAGGTACGGGTGGGCCCTACAACTAAAACATAAAATGTAACCGGTGTGATTTCTTAGAGCATCTACTTTAACTTCTTGTGTCCCAATCTTTTATATCTTTTTAGATTTCGATAAAAAAAGGTTTCATATTCGCTACCTCGACGTAATGTATCCATTTACCACGTGGTTATAGTGGACAAGTCAAAGCATATTTTGAAGTAACACCATGTAGCAAGTTATAAATTGTTTGAATTCTTGCTAAAAAGTTAATTTTAAGGAGTTTTTTAGCATAGATATAGTTATTATACCACATAAGTAGGGTAGACAAATACACTCTAACTTTATTCAGAAAAAAAAAAAAAAAAAAATTGTACACACCATAAGGAAATAATTGCGGAGATATTTAATAATCTACCGTAAAATTTTTTGCTTCGTTTTTAGGGTTCCGTAGCCAAAATGGCAAAAACGGAACCCTTATAGATTCGTCATGTCATGTCCGTCTGTCCGTCTGTCACAGCCGATTTACTCGGAAACTATAAATGCTATGGTAACGAAATTTGGTAAGGATAATGTGTTGTATGAACCGCTACAGGATTATGATACTAAATTGTAAAAAAAAACAATATACATTTTTTTTTAGTTATATATAAGCGTGTGGGATATTAATACAAAGGTTTTTAAAATGATATGAAGGTTTATAAATCTCATTTTTATTTAAGCAAATAGTTTTCGAGATATCAGCTCTCAAAGTCTGAATAATGTGTCCCCTCCCCTCTATTTTTTAAACTATGCGATATAATATTCAAAAAAATATATATGTTACGCACATTAATAAATTCTATCAACGATTTTTAGTCTGATTAAATTATTTCCTATAGTTTTGAGGTAGGTTGATTTAACTGTATTTTTTTTATTAAAAATTGATAATGGAATGGAACCTTTCGCGCGCGAGTCCGACTCGCACTTGACCGGTTTAACTAAATGTTTCAATATCAGTACAACCGCTAAATTATCTACTAGGAATGTTTCCCGTTTGGGTGTAGTATAGGTATATACCTGCTAGGCAGTACATTAAACTAAATTCAAGATAAAGAATCAAGTTCAAAGCAGCATATCACCAAACAAAAAAATTTACAAAGCAGCATCTCATTTCCACGAGCCAATCAAGTTATTTGCTTATAGCATAAGCAAATAACTTGATGGTTCAGAACGCATAAAACGAGGTTTCATCCGTGCTCTCAATCCAAGTGAACTTCTGATGGTTTGCGAAGTTGTGCTCCAAGGGGAACTGATGGGCTTCGTGCGATATTGAATTCGCGTGCTAATCGAGTTGCGATATCATCCAGAGCCTCGCTACGGAGTTCCTCTATTTCCTAGATAACTAGAAACCAATATGAAAATGATTCGAGATTTATAACAACTACACCTAGTCGGAGGTCACGCTAAATTGGTTATACTGTCTCAAGCTCGTTCATTCAAAACAAAAAAATGTTTGTAATAACAACGTCGTATTAATTCTATATTAAAACGGTTTCATTAAAACGTGCATCGTTGTTTTATTATTTACAAGTCTATTTAACTTTCTGTGTTTATTCATTTTTAATTTTACGGAGTAGTCTAATTTTGAGTCGGGGTAGGAAAGTCTGTGTAGCTCTTGCATGTAAAGTACATGTCGACATCACAGTAATAAATTCTTATAATTCACGTGAAAAATGTAAAAAAATACTTGTTAGTCCTTATACTTTACTGTAGTTATACTGTACTACCTATTCCTATATATTTGAACACGCACGCGACTTGTTACCTCCTTTACCACAATGACGTGAAGTTAGCGCGATGTTGTTAATTTTCTAATCCCGTCTGAAGTTTCATAGCATTCACTTCCCAGTATAAATTGCCATTTTCGTTAATTAGCAAATTCTGAGGTTGGCGTACCTACTTACATGCTAAAGGTATTAAAGCTGAAAAGCCTCCTCTGGCAAATAACAGATCCATTATTGAAGCTTTCGGATAGGTATTCCAATATAGACATTATGTATGAAGTTATTACCTAGCAAAGAGGATTAAAATACTGAGCGGAATTTAAGCCTAATGTAATAAATTAATACATTTCTGCATAATATTGAATTTATTTTATCATGAGGAGTGGACTTACCTTCACATATTTAATAATCAGGGATCGGACAAATGTGCGTCATTGTTCGCAATAATATGGATATGGTACCAAAATTGATTGAATGAATAATTAAACAAATAATTTCTTGAAATTTTATTTCGAAGCTTTGAGGGGTCTATTCACAAAGGTTTTCATAGTTAACGGTGTCAAAAAGGAATTTTTTTGAAAATAATTAAATAAATTATTCAATCAACTTTGGAGTCATGTCCATATTATTGCGAACAATGACGCACATTTGTCCGATCTCTGTTAATAATACATTAGTTTTTTTTTTCCTGCAACTAGTATAAATACATCACAAATAAGAAGCGGTTTCAGGGGATATGTTTAACCCTTTAAGTATAAAGCAGACGATTTGGAAATCACTTAGTTAATACACATTTACGGAGAAGAACATTTTTATTTTTATTTGACGATATATGTATTATACAGGATATATGTATTATACAGGGTGTAAGTCTAATATGGGCGAAGCTCTTAACGGGTGTTAGTTTACGATATTATAAGTACATTCAAATAACTTTTACTAAAAACAAGAGCAACAAAAAAATAATTCGGCACGCAATGTAGAGTAACATATGCGAGTTAAACACTTGTTGACAGGTAATTTCAAAAGCAGATGACAAAACTGCCATATCAACAATAACAAATGTTCGTACGTATATCTACATTGCTGCTCCGATAATATTAAAAAAAATCTGTGGAGATTAAGAGTAACTTTAAAAAAAACCTTGTAATCCATGATTAGGTACACTAATGAATCCTATGCCTACTAGTTTAATTGATCGCCCGTATTAGACTTACACACTGTATGTACCTATGTCAATTCTTTTTCTTCTTCTTTCACACTTTTTCGGTCAGTATTGATTTTAGTGTTATTAATTAATCTAATGGTGGTCAATTTATGCACTATGCCTGTCAAGGTAAGCAAGCTACGAGTATCGTTATTGTTTTGTGAACAGATTATCTGTAAACTCAAGTGCACTAATAGCGTAATAATATATTATGTTGACCACATGTTTTACTTATATTTCGTTTTATTTTTGTCGTAGATGAATTTCGCAGTGCATTACAAACATAGTAGAGTGTATTAAAATTTCACGTAGCATATCTGTACAATTGGCGCTTTGAAAGGGTTAAGCAGGTCGGTACATGTTGATTTACAAGAAACTGATATAAAAATTAAATTAGTGACATCTATCGTTGTGTGCCGTGTGGTGACGGCAGTACCTAAGAATACATTTGTCACCAACCAAACTCCTCCTGCGGGTGCCGTAAGAGTCGACTAAGGGATTGAAGTGTCACTGACCAGTATTTGATTAAAAAATGATGATGGGCAGCAGCGTCATCATAATGGACACTTTAGTGCGATCGCCAACTCGCTTGCCCAGCGTGGCGATTATGGGCATTTACCTCCTAATGCGTCTATACGCATAGTTAATAGGAGAGGCCTACGTCCAGCAGTGGACTATTATAGGCTGATGATGATGATGATGATGATCGTTGTATGTATGCGGCCTTGTCATGCCAACCTTTTAACAAGGTGTTTTTTTTATTTCTGTTAAATTTAAGAAAAGCTTAGCTTATTGAGTTGTCGTTACTCTTACCTACTGTTATAGAGTTACAAAAAAATGTCTAATGGTAATGACTGAACAAGTGTACGTATTGCAACCTTTAATATATCCTAATTTTAATTAGGTACTTACCTATTTATTTTAATATATACAGTCAATGCTCTCAGGCATCTGAGATAAAATTTTATGTTTTTCTTATGGTTTTCTCACACTTACCATTTCATTTATTATGAATGAAAACGAAAAAAATTTTTTTTGTATTTTTAAGAAGCATTATACCAGGTAGCTCCAATTAATGTACCAAGCAGGCTGCAAAATTTAACGAAAAACACAGTGTATAAATAACTCCTACGTATCGTATCGATGAACTGCTGCGGAACACATATGAAGTCGTAACGGATCGGTTCCGATCCATCAGAGTGAACCGTCCTTAAGCGTGCAAACTGAGTGGACGCTCGAGCGGGCAGCGGGGCGTGCTTGTTAAACAAATGTAAGGTCCGACCGAGATCTCGATCTCGGTCTCGGTCTCGGCATTCTCGGCCAAAAATCGAGCCGAGATATCCCTCTTGGCTCTCGGCCAAAAATGGCCGGGACTCTCGGCCGTGGCCGAGATTCGTAATGAGCTGTAAATTGGCGAGCTTGACGCCATCTCGAGAACTTACTGCGATTTTATTGGTGTCATATTGACATGAACTGACTTCAATTTCACTTTAAAGTGAACGGAACGAGTAATTTAGAGTCAGCGACCCTTATCATACTATCGATAAAAATACCTAAAGTACCTACATAAAAAAAAAAAACATAAAAAGAAAATATCCATAAAAAATCGCTGTATTTATTAAACGGTTTTTATTAACTTCACCGCGTATCAACTGTCGTCGATGCTTCAAATCTTGTGATCGATTTTTCGACCACTTCTACTGTACCGAAATCAATAAATTTTGCAACTCTTATCGAGTCCCCATGACAATGCAATATTATAATATTTTTTAAAATAAAAAAAAAAATAAAAATAAAAAATGATTTATTGCCAAAAAAATAAAACTTAGGAATAAAGATGATGAACAATTTTTTAAATAAAGTTATATAAAGAAGAAAAAAAAAATGCACTTGTCCTTCTAAGTCCTTGTAGGTAGGTACATATTTGATCATAACAAAAACCAAAACTTTTTTAAAAAGTAACATTTACCAAATAAACACATTATATTAAATGTCAGGACTTAGTAGGGGTAGACAATTACTAATGTAAAAAAAAAACAGAATAAAAAAATAAAAGTACAAACTAAATACTTATTAACTAGCTTACTTATATTATTCCCTTGTTTAGGCAATGGGTCCCAGTCTCAGCTTGTGCTAAATAGATACCTATTCAGCGCTGATTTTCAGACTGAGCCCGAGGGTAGGTCGGCGTGTTGCTAACAGCTGTTTGCATGAATTGCTCTAAACAACTAATACATGTCCCATAAAGATGAGTGTGCAAGTGTGTAAAAATATATAAAAAATAAACAATGTCTGATTGTGTGTGTGTGTGTGTGTGTGTGTGTGTGTGGTATGCATGTACCTTGGTATGCATGTATAGTATAAATGTGTCCATTTATATTTATATATATATTTATAGGTAATACTGTTCATAACTAAAATTATTTTATTATTTATTACGAATAAATAAGTTGGTATTTTTAGGTTCTACTGTTTGGGGTGGTTCCCTTTCTGCAATTCGAGAAAGTATGATTTTTATCCTTGTATCCTCAAAGCCTGATGCTGCAGACGTACTGCCTTCCTTAACCGAGAGTGTTAGACACGTGAAAATGAAAATATAGCATGTTTGGCATAATCAAATACTAACAGTCTGATCTTGACTTCCAACTCCTCACTCCTGATGCTGCAGTACTGCCCACAATAACCGCAAGTTTATCTTTTATCTATATCTTGATTTTAAAGAAGTTCTTTAGATATGAAGTATATAGGTAGAAAAGAAACATGCAAATTTTATATTAACGTCGAACTCCTCAAATCTGATATTCCAGTGTTAGTGCCTGCCACAACCGCTAGGTTTAACGATATGTAGATTTTGAAGTACTGCTTTGGATGTTTGGTAGAAATTCTTACGGATTTAATTATCATGATCATCATCATATCAGCTGAAAGACGTTCACTGGTGAATATAGGCCTCCCCCAAAGATTGCCATAAGGACCGGCCCCGTGCCACCCGTATCCAGCGACTTTCAGCAGGTCATGAGTCCACTTAATGGGGGGCTACCCACGCTGCGCCTTCCGGTACCTGACCGCCACTCGAGAACCTTACCGCCCCAACGGCCATCGTTTCCACGCGCGACGAGCCCCACCCACTTCAATTTAGCGATTTGAAGAGCTATATCGGTTACGTTGGTTCTGCTGTCACATTTCTAATACGATCTCGCAAAGAGACTCTTAGCATAGGCCTCTCTTTTTTTGAGCCTTCTTATGAGGCCCATTGTACACGACCACGGTTTAGTACCGTATGTCATTACTGAGGCCCTCCGGCTGATAGGCTCATAGGGTCACAGCTGATAGAGTGACAGCGTGAGTGGTTCGCGTAGGGCGAGCCGTCGGGCCCGCGGCCCCCCAGCTGATAGAGTGACTGCGTGTGTGATTCGCGTGGGGCGAGCCGTCGGGCCTGCGGCCCTCCAGCTGATAGACTGACAGCGTGAGTGGATCGCGTAGGAAGAGCCGTGGGGCCTGCGGCCCTCCAGCTGATAGAGTGACAGCTTGAGTGAATCGCGTAGGGTGATCCGTCGGGCCTACGGCCCTCCAGCTGATAGAGTGACTGCGTGAGTGATTCGCGTGGGGCGAGCCGTCGGGCCTGCGGCCCTCCAGCTGATAGAGTGACAGCGTGAGTGGATCGCGTAGGGAGAGCCGTCGGGCCTGCGGCCCTCCAGCTGATAGAGTGACAGCGTGAGTGGATCGCGTAGAACGAGCCGTCGGGCCTGCGGCCCTCCAGCTGATAGAGTGACAGCGTGAGTGAATCGCGTAGGGCGAGCCGTCGGGCCTGCGGCCCTCCAGCCGATAGAGTGACAGCGTCAGTGGATCGCGTAGGAAGAGCCGTCGACTTATGTAATTCGACTTATACAAGTCGAATTTTGAGACTATAAAATATAAACTCGTTCTCTCAGTCGACCAACCGGAGGACCGCAGGTCTGACGGAATCACTCTATCAGCTGGAGGGCCGCAGGCCCGACGGCTCTTCCTATTGAGTACAATATAAAATTTTTAACTTGATTTTCTCAATAAACCAAATTGATTGATATATTCCTTATTGTCAGGTCTATGTTATCTAAGGTATTTTATTATATAAATAACACGTCCATTTGAGACACTTTGGGCATTCAAGCTTAGGTGCATTAACCACGCCCAGCCTTTGGTTTTCATTTGTCGATCGAGATATTTAATAACACGCGAATCACTCACGCAGTCACTCTATAGTGACTGCGTGAGTGATTCGCGTGGGGCGAGCCGTCGGGCCTGCGGCCCTCCAGCTGATAGAGTGATAGCGTGAGTGGATCGCGTAGGGAGAGGCGTCGGGCCTGCGGCCCTCCAGCTGACAGCGTGACAGCGTGAGTGGATCGCGTAGGGAGAGCCGACGGGCCTGCGACCCTCCAGCTGATAGAGTGACAGCGTGAGTGGATTGCGTAGGGAGAGCCGTCGGGCCTGCGGCCCTCCAGCTGATAGCGTGACAGCGTGAGTGAATCGCGTAGGGCGAGCCGTCGGGCCTGCGGCCCTCCAGCCGATAGAGTGACAGCGTCAGTGGATCGCGTAGGAAGAGCCGTCGACTTATATAATTCGACTTATACAAGTCGAATTTTGAGACTATAAAATATAAACTCGTTCTCTCAGTCGACCAACCGGAGGACCGCAGGTCTGACGGAATCACTATCAGCTGGAGGGCCGCAGGCCCGACGGCTCTTCCTATTGAGTACAATATAAAAATTTTAACTTGATTTTCT
Source organism: Thaumatotibia leucotreta (assembly GCA_025490895.1). Lineage (NCBI taxonomy): Eukaryota > Metazoa > Arthropoda > Insecta > Lepidoptera > Tortricidae > Thaumatotibia > Thaumatotibia leucotreta. The sequence goes on from JALPQI010000384.1 coordinate 23,466, forward strand.
CAATAAACCAAATTGATTGATATATTCCTTATTGTCAGGTCTATGTTATCTAAGGTATTTTATTATATAAATAACACGTCCATTTGAGACACTTCGGGCATTCAAGCTTAGGTGCATTAACCACGCCCAGCCTTTGGTTTTCATTTGTCGATCGAGATATTTAATAACATTTTTTTAGTGTCGGATTTCTAACAATATCTACAGCAGGGATTCGCCTCCCGTTACACATAAAATAAAGTTCATTACGTTTACATATGTGTCGTGATTAGTGATGAAAGCGCGAGAGCATAAGCGCTACTTAGCATGCATAATTTGTATTAAAGTATATTATAAACAACATCTTTGATCTAGAATAAGTAGGTATAGTATCGGAAATTATCTCAACAATTGTACTAAACACTTGAAAATAAAATAAGTAAAAAAAGTTTTAAGTTAAACGGTTTTTATTGCACCAAAAACTAGAAAATAAAATAAGTAAAAAAAGTTTTAAGTTAAACGGTTTTTATTGCACCAAAAACTAGAAAATAAAAATGTATTGTATCTAACCGTAGATGCTACTTTCTGTAGATTACTCACGTGAAACTATTGTCACTGTAGGTAGTCTTCCCAAGTCGGATGCTAAAAGCCACGTTTAGCCTCTATGTCAGTGGATTAAGCGTTACCTAATCGGAAAATTTTACCAAACTAAAATAAAAACGTGGGGCGTACGCAATTCTGATTAAGTCACTATATATTGAACAACACACATAGAAATCAAGACAGGAATAGTGTAACAAGTTTTGTTCTGGCCTTGATAAAAGCTATTTACCTCTGTTGTAGAAGTGATGAAACAGATGGATGATTAATTGTAAAATTAAAGCTACAATTAGATATTTTGAACTTGTACGTTTCTTTATAATAACGCCCCACGTTTTTATTTTGGTTTGGTAAAAGTTTCCGATTAGGTAACGCTTAATCCACTGACAAAGAGGCTAAACGTGGCTTTTAGCATCCGACTTGGGAAGACTACCTACAGTGACAATAGTTTCACGTGAGTAATCTACAGAAAGTAGCATCTACGGTTAGATACAATACATTTTTATTTTCTAGTTTTTGGTGCAATAAAAACCGTTTAACTTAAAACTTTTTTTACTTATTTTATTTAGTTTGACGTCGGACTTACTATAGGTATTTGCTTGGGATTTTTTATGTAATTTATACGTTTTTCATCCTTTCTACCAAGTCTCGGTCTCGGTCTCGGCCGAGAATCAAATTTATTCTCGGTCTCAGTCTCGGTCTCGGCCGAGACTAAAATATGGGTCTCGGTCGGACCTTAAACAAATGCAAACGTATGCGCGTAGCCTGAGTGCACGCGGTCCAAATCCTTTGAACGCTCGACGCGCCGCTGCCCGCCCCGCCGGACACGCCGCTTGACGCTCGCCACTCAGGCCTTAGCGGCTCCACTGAGGCGGAGAAGAGCGAAGATGTGCAAAATTGGCCAATGAGACCGCATGACAGTGTTTCGAATTCTGAATTTGAAGAATGTAATTGGTCAAGTTTGCACATCTCCGCTCCTCTCCGCCTCAGTGGAGCCGCAACCTTAGACTAAGATATGTCAACGCCGCAGGCACGCTGCTGGCGTACACGCTGGTGTCGAGCTGCGTGCTGGTGCTCCGCTACCAGCCGCACTACACCAACCTCATCGAGCTGTTGCCGCAGAGCCTGCGCACGCCCGTCGACCCCGAGGGCACTGCTGCGGCGCAACGGGAGACCACATTTGCTGTAAGTACTAATCGTCGGTTGACAAGCAAAACCTTTGACCCTGCGACCATATATAACATGGACGTCTAACGCCAGCTCAAAAATGCCCCCAAAAGCAATTGATCAATTGTGCCAAGATGGGCAGGACATAGTGCTTTTCTTAACACCGCGCATATTTCGGCGCAACATCTTTGACAAATGTTTATAGAATATAGCCAATCAAAACTTTGATGGACCAATCACAGCTATTTGTAAATGGCGGTTCAAGTTTTTATAGGTTGATATTGACATTCATTACCGTGATGCATTGAAGAGGGGGTGACACTTTGTCAACTAAAATTCAGGACCGTTTTTGAAAGGCAATTTAATATGGCGTGCGGCTTCCATGTTTTCTTTGTTCGTAGCTTTGACCATATATTATTTATCCCCCCCCCCCACCCCTTACCCTGACTCTTAATAACCCGTTGAAAACCTTGAACGACGTGATTTAGTCAAAGTTGTTTAGTATAGGTGACCTACCAAATCACCCAGGTTTTCAGTGAATGGTGTAACCAGGGAACGGATAACGGTCTTTTTCGTTCTTCAGTATATAAATTATTTGTTAATGGAGTAATTTAAAAATACTATGATGGTAATTTCATAACATTTAGAGTAGGCTACATAAACAGTATAAACATTTTAAAATGTTGGACTATTTCGAGGTTTTTGTAAAAAAAACGGTTACAATCCCTGGGTGTAAGAATCATCCTGTAGAAGTGTAGAATACTTTAAAATAAAACTATTCAGACATTTTTGAATAACTACGGAATCCTACACTGAGCATAACCCGACATGCACATGGCAGGTTTTTTTTTATTTATAACGTTCGAATTTCGAAGTCATTGATCAAAACCCAGTCAATGTCATTCTTTCACAAACATGTGAAATTTCATAATGGCTCCAGGGTAGGTACCTATTCTTATTTTAATCAATTTAATACTAGGTATACAGCTGAAGTTCACTTCCTCACTTTTCAATCATTCATCAGGATATTCCTAGTAGGTCAACAAAATGCTCTTTGATTTTAATACTTCCACGAGTTTACCTATAACTATTCAATACAGAGCTGTCACCTGTCTGCCGTAGATAATAAGCTCATTATTGGATTGTATTGCCTAACACTAAATAGGTAATAATATATGTTTTCAATGTATAGGTACTTTAATAAAGAGAATCATTTTAGGAAACGAACAGGAAAACAATTACAAAAAATGAAAAAGGGATTTTTCAAATCTAAATACACACTATTCACGGAAATTTCAACAAATAATTATATGTCATGAGGACAAAATGTTTTAAAACTACTTATTACACAAGTCGTCATTAGGTATACGTATGTTACATGTACAGTCAAGGGCATTAATATATAACTATACACTTCTCCTTACTGATCCCTTACAAATGTGTCTATAGACATAGATATACCTATTAATGCACTCGACCGTAACTACGTACCAATGTAGGTACATATATATATATATGCAATATTACTAGTACATACCGCATGTACTAGTACTAGTACCTAATATTGCAGCCGACCTTTGGCTATACCTACTCGTATACTCTAGAGCATTCCATGAAAACGTCTGCTTTTTGTCGCTTACGACTCGCTATGGTACCCTAATAAAATATGCTAGCTGCTACGAGTAGGTAACACTGTCAATCTTAGAGTCTTGATAGGGTAAAAGCACCAATAGATGACTGCCACCCAGAAGTTGACTGATAGGTCTAAAAATCTAAATAATTAAAACAGGAATAATTTTCCACGCCCGGGAGTATTTTTCTCACATGCAGCAACACTATATCGTGTCTCACATGCGAATTACCAGACAGTTAAGCCACGCACGCGGCAGTGAGCGGCCGAGTGAGTTTGCGCTTTGCGCCAAAATCGCGTTTTATATGGGATCCTTATTAAGAAAAGCCCTCAAAAATTTAAGCTTTTAATTACGTAAAAAATCGAATATGGCTTTTATTTCCTTGATTCACTTCAGTATAGATTTTAGACTAATATATCTATTGTGTATATTATGAAGAATAGTTTTATTTATTTAGTTTATGAGATATTTGCTGGTCAAGTTATGGTTCCAATATTGTGTGTTCGGGCCAAAAGATGAACGACGGTCAACTTTTGGGCAAAGGCTCGTATTTTCAAACGCTTGTGTAAATTATAATAAAATAGCTACATGCAATATTTAAACATAAAATTACAATCAGTTTTGTAGATGTTAATTTTTTGACCAAAAGATGAACGAGCCTTTTTTCATGTAATACGTTTTAAAATAATTTATTTTTGTATGAAAACAGGATTGTTCAACTCTAGAATCGCTGTCCAAAACGTGAACTAGGAAAATTTGCTGGTTCATCTTTTGGGTCGGATTCCAATAAATGAATTCGAATCAATTTAGTTCGTTCATTTTGTTAATACGGTGCCCGAAACATGAACCAACTGATTTTATTGAACGGTTGAACTTGGGGAAATTTAAACTTTTGTTCTTAAAGATCGGTTTGTTGCATAATATACATCGTGCTTATATTTCATTAAAAGAAGGTCAAATACAATTGATTTATCTATGAAACGAACGATTTTACTTTGCTCTATTCATCTATTGGGGTCTTGCCGTTCATATATTGGTCTCACTATATTGCGATTATGCTGGTTCATCTAATGGAGTCAAATTGTTCAGAGATAGGGCACTTTGTTCAACTACTGGGAAATTTGACTCCTTTTTTAATATAATCATTTTTATACAATTACTAAAGTTTAAAACGAGACACAAAAATAGCTTATTCTAAACTCAATTAAATGCGGAATCATATAAAAAAATAAAAATTGATGAATTATGAGTTACATCATATACAAAAAAATATTTAAAGTTGGAAAAGTTGCTTAATTGTTCATCTATTGGTGATTTTACCCTATTATGTTATTATTATACCGTAACTCAGCTTACTAATTGTAAATTTTACACGACATGTTTACATGGAATGCTCCAACTACACAAATTGTCTAAGACAAAGTTATGTTTGACGCCCCTCTTCAAAAATTATACCGAAACGGGCTGTAACTAACGAGGTATCTCGCCGGCAAATCTTTTAAAACGAGTACTAAAGGGTTAAGTAGGCGGAAGGGATCACTTAAATAGCTGTCGGCTATGACCCACTTATTTTGTATTGATTAATCTAAGACCGTTTATGATACAGGCCGATTGATGTAGGTACCTACTTATTAATAGATGAGATACACAACACAACAATGGAAAAGTACCAGTCATAAAAATTACAATGTGTCCATAAGGAAACCTAAAAATTTAACAGCGGATTACTAACCAAAAGAAAAATATCTTTTTTTTTAACCGTTTTTTACCATTAGGTACGCAAATATAAACGCATTATAGGAAACGATTTTGTTACTGTTTTGTCTTAGTCTCGTCACACTTGATTGTTGACAGAAATTTAATAGATATAAAAAACCTAGCGTATGTAAAAAAAAAAACTTAAATGTGCACTTTTGCGGTAGTTTTATTTAATTCAATTGGCCAAATCTTATATAACATTTCTTGCTACTTTTAAATTTAATAGTCTCAGGAATATGCTGTTAAAATGTTTCTCTATAGTCATGGGCACCTGGTATATCACACCTAAACAGTGGGACGTTTTGTAAAAAAGTAGCCACCTAAACTAGAGTAGGTATTACACATTAGTTTTCTAAATCTCTTTTATTTTGTGATGCTTAGTATATTTAAAATTATATCTTTGCCCGCAAGTGCAACCTCCAGTACCTACCTTATTACACAGTAATAGAAAATAGGCTTCGAATGTGAGGCATTTTATAATAGATGTGATTTATTTTATTTAATGTTCTGTCTAGTGTATACTTACACATTGCAGCAACCACTGAGTATCTCGTGGCCTACTGCTCGACTATTAGCTGGAGTTTATTCCCTTAACCAGTTTATAAATTATTTACAGAAATGCTGGAAATAGCAATTTTCTCGTTTGCATTATTTATAATATTAATGCTTTACTTGCAGACAACAAAGCACTCAAAGCTGAGTTCGTTAAGCTTTCTAGATTCTCTTTTTCAAAACAACATGGCACACTTAGCGTGCCCGGTGCACTTTGGTGCATGTAAATTCAGAGATATTTTAAAGGCAAATCCCCATCTGTCGACTGCTAATCGGCATTAGCCGATCGAAAGCAGATCGTTACAGCACTCATTTTAATTCAATGTCATGTGTAGTGATCGGAACTTGGGGTGCAAAACTTTGACAGAACTTGTCAAGTGGACTTGAGAAAGCACATACATCTATAAAATATACGAGTACGAGTACTTACATATGCATTACATCTACACCCAAACATTGTGAGTTGAAGATTCCGAGATAGGCAATAAAATAGAATACATATTTTTCAATAATATACGTATACCTATATCTTAGCTAAAGTGTTCCCATGTATAAATTTTGAAGTTATGTTAAAGTTTTGCTCCGATCACTATAGGTAATGTGAGTAACGCAGGCACCAAATTTGCTGCTCAGCGTGTCGGTTGATCCCAAAGGAGGCGATTGACACATTTATAGTTCTTTTGAGTTTGATGAGCTTCATTGACCCGCTCATGCCGATCAACCTTTAATAAATGGCGGGCCCTCCTATATCTCTATCGAGTTCTTCGTTAAAACTTTGGAGTCATGTCCACATTATTGCGAACAATGACGCACATTTTGCCGATCTCTGGTTATAATTCGAACTTGTGGACCAGATCTAGTTTTGCACTAATGATTGATACTTTTACGAAACACTATTACACTACCACACCTAGGTCTGACTCCTCGCGAACGTTAGGTACAGGCAGTTGTATGATTTTTTGTATTGTTTCCGCCCCAAATAAGGTTTTATTCGAATATCGGAGCAATCCAGGAGAACATTTTTTTGAACAGAAATGGTTTTAGTCTGTACAAAGTTCGCCGGAAATGCAATTTGAAAACGGAGCGCAGTATTGTGGAAAATTCTTGGTTATTTCGCTCATACAATGGGGTTGACAATACGGTAGTTCTTTTTCTTCTAAACTGTGGGCCGTATTTCAGGGCCGCGGCACCACTCAAGTCACAGCTTCGAACCAGCGCGTCATGGTGCGCCGCGTGACCCGCAGGTAACACTGAAAACGCCAAGCGAATTACTAATATAGCTACGCTTCTTTGTATTAGTAAAGCCAAGCGAAAGGCCGGCCGATATTCTAACATATATTTGTACGTGATTTTGTGGTTTGACCCGTAATCGCTAAGCGATGCAAGTATGTCCACAGCTCCCCGGATTCCGATGACACCATGCCAGGTGATGACAGTGAGGAATTCGGCAGGGATGACACCTTCCTCATGAATTCACACACGGAGAACAAATTTTATGGTAAGAAATAAATATTCTCTTTATGACAGTATCTAGTAATTCTTAAAAATAAGTGTCATCACTCATCAACACGGTTTGGAAAACTGAGTTTAACCTTTTCACGAAGAACCTACAAAAAATCAATTATAAATTATAATAAGAAATAGTGATTTCGCAGGCAGGTAGTTGAAACAACATATTTATATTATAGTGCCGATATTATACCTACAGTGATTTACAGAGTGTCATTATTTTACGGTAGCATATAGCTTGGAAAATGTTTAGTGATTTTTTTTCCCGGGCCTAAAAATTGTTGTATCTAATTAATTACTTAATATTCCAACTCCGTGCTTACCACGAGCTGCCACTTCACTACTATTATTAACGCAGACTTACTTTCTAAAGGTGCATGCAGACCAAAAGAACATTCGCTGTTCTATCCCCCACTCTACGAAATCAACGAATCTAGTTTCGTGTAACAATCGAATTTCATGTCCATGCACCTTAATGCATCGCGCTCGTACTCGTGTAGGTGTGAGCGATCCGGACAGAAAGTAAGTCCGCGTAAATAACGCAGCGGCAGCTCATAGTAAGCACACGTCACTAGACGTTCGCTCAATCTGATGTAAGTGCCTAATAGAGTAGCTGGGATATAATTCAGTTGTACCCAATGAACACTCACCGGAATGGTTAGGTTAATTGAAAATTTTGGTGTTATAATAGAATTTGTAAAGAACAGTGGAGTGACTGAATGCTTAGCCATGTTGCCAATCGCTAGCGCTTGGTAGCGTATCGTAGTTTTCCCTCTCTATCACTCTTTCATATTAGTGCGACAAAGACAGCTAGCTGCCTTTCGTTTACGATTGACGATTAAGCGCTAGCGATTGGCAACTTGGCTAAGCACCCTGGGGTCTTATGCAGGTGCGGTGCCTGGCGGCACGGCGAGCAGTCCCGGCCGCTTTCGTCGCTTCATGGACGCCGTGTCGCGGCAGCTACTGGCGCGCTCCTATCTCTGTCCCGGCGTCTTTCCCTGGGTCGATGCTGGACCCGCCACTGACTATACTGGTAATGGAAAACGATACGGTACTCGTAATAGGGAGTGCTGATTGAGCGGTTATATACTCTAAGCATGCGCTTTGACGCGCACTTTATAAATTATTGTGTTCTGTGATGCAGCCCGTAGCGCTACCATGAGATTACAGCTAATTGCTATCGTCTAAATATTGGTAGGTATATTAGGTGCAACCGAGAAACATAGAAAGTACGTTGCGCAGAAAGAAACGTAAACAGCCGCGGCTACCTAAAGATACAGTTTTGGAACTAGACATATTAAAATATTATCGAACCGGGTTACTCACGTATTTAAGTTGATGATTGCTCGACATGCTAGACAGATGCACGTTTTGTCATGAATAATACTTAGTTACCTAGGTAATCAAAAGTATCTCATAGATTAATATCTAAAATTGTTCTCGACGAGACATAACTGAAACTAGAAACTGTTTTAGTATTATTAAATATTCCGAATAAATCAAATAGATACCTTTCCAATATTCGAACGCCCATTAAATATAATATCTTAAATTATAGTAACATACACGGTGGAATTTAATCGGTGAACAGGAACCCATTTTTCTAATTCAGTAATCGATGGCGGTCACGTTTATGTAGTACTTAAGTGGAACCAAGTTTTTTTTTTAGCATAACAAATTTTTATGTTGAAATTAAACTTTAATTAAAATGTATTGTCACCCTACTAATGGTTTAGTCTGAAAAGTTTAATACCTCTTTTCAAACTATCAGCCATGCATCGCTCTTATTTTACATAGGAATAGAGTCTATCGCAAAAATTAAAGCATGTGAGTGGTTATTGCTCATTTATGTTTTAAGTTTCTATGGCTGATAGTTTGAAAAGAGGTATTAAACTTTTCAGACTAAACCATTAGTAGGGTGACAATAAATTTTAATTTCAACATAAAAAAAATTTATGCTAAAAAAAAACTTGGTTCCACTTAAGTACTACATAAACGTGACCGCCATCGATTACTGAATTAGAAAAATGGGTTCCTGTTCACCGATTAAATTCCACCGTGTATAATAATTTTTATGGATTAAACTTGTCTGAAGAAAAACTAACTTGCCTACGTTTGTACCCTTGTTCAGTGTATACTCATTGGGTAAAAATGCACTTTCGATATCAATTTAAAGTTTTCTGATATCATTTATAAATCACTACGTAATAATTGCTTAGCCACACTTAACGATTACATCCTGTATAAGACGTGTAGGAAGTCTCATTCATAATATTGATGAGATTGGCGCTGTGGACTCGCCACAGGGTGGACTGTGGGTGTCGAGAGGGCATGGGATGAAGGATTAGCGCAGGCTAAAGGTCACGCGTCACAATATATTGACGTGACCTAACAATAACTCCTTATCGCTTTAATATTATTATAGATAGGGTCAGGTATACTCACCGTTAATAGAAGTTGCGAACGAGCGCTATTTTATTGTTTTAACGATTTAGGGTAATGCAATGGTAAGAGTTAATAAAATACATGGATGTAGCAGTGTTCAATGACGCAGATTGGAAATTAAACACATTTTGAATTGGTTTGTTTACATTGTCCGCAATTTTACAAAAAAGGCTACGATAATAACTTGCTAATAAGCGAGCGAATAGGTAACCAATTTCTGCTTCGGTCGTGTATTAATCTCCACTAAATTTCCTATTATACTCAATTGTACAGGTGTAGTGAGAAATTACTTGCCTTCGGAAACGTTCGTAAACACATGCTGTTTCAGGTAGTGTCACCGAGTCTGACTGAAGTAGCATGACAGCTATTACTGTCAGTCTCAGTGAGATAGACTGAAACAGCATGATGTTGACGAACGTTTCCGAAGGCAAGTCATTTCTCACTACATCTGTATTTCCATACTAGGCATGTTCGTGATAAAGGCGGTGGGCGTGCTGTACCTGCTGATCATCGTGTTCGACATGCTGGCGGCCTACGGCAGCCCGGGCTCCTCCACCTTCACTCTGCTCTTGATGGTTGCTCTCATCCTTGCCATCTTCTTCATTCTCCTCCTTATCTCGAGAAAACCGCAAAATCGGTAAGCACTGTACTCAATGTTAAGTACTTTCAAAAATCGGAAGATCTACAAAGGTGAACACTGATTACATTGATTGTGATACAAGTTTGTGGTTTAAAAAATGGTTACTTAAAATGTTGCATAGCATTGTCCCGCTGGCCGGTTTCAAAGCGTACGCGCCAGGCCCGTGACCCATACGCTGAGTCGTGTGTTTTAGCAAAAATCGCGTTGTATGGTGGCCCGGCGGGATGTGTTCGTGCGTTGGAGCGTGGCCATGAATGGGTTAAACATTTTATTAAATGTTGGAAAAAATAGTATATCTGATAATAGGTAAGTTGGTACCTAAATATCCTTTAGAGACTCTAAATTTACCATTACTTTTCTTACACATTGAAGGTGAATGTCCATAATCGCCACGCGCGGGAAGCGTATTTGCACAGTAGTGTGTGCAGTAATGTCCCATCATCAATGGTCAGTGACTTCAATCCGTGACATCCAGGGACAAAGTTAGGGTAGTGACAAATGCATGTTTACTGCCATCACCACGCCGCCTAAATAATTTAATGTAAGGGGTACCTATAGTTTATTTTGCAATGAATATTTCATGTACCTATACACGGTGGAATTTAATCGGTGAACAGGAACCCATTTTTCTAATTCAGTAATCGATGGCGGTCACGTTTATGTAGTACTTAAGTGGAACCAAGTTTTTTTTTAGCATAACAAATTTTTATGTTGAAATTAAACTTTAATTAAAATTTATTGTCACCCTACTAATGGTTTAGTCTGAAAAGTTTAATACCTCTTTTCAAACTATCAGCCATGCATCGCTCTTATTTTACATAGGAATAGAGTCTATCGCAAAAATTAAAGCATGTGAGTGGTTATTGCTCATTTATGTTTTAAGTTTCTAGGGCTGATAGTTTGAAAAGAGGTATTAAACTTTTCAGACTAAACCATTAGTAGGGTGACAATAAATTTTAATTTCAACATAAAAAAAAATTATGCTAAAAAAAAACTTGGTTCCACTTAAGTACTACATAAACGTGACCGCCATCGATTACTGAATTAGAAAAATGGGTTCCTGTTCACCGATTAAATTCCACCGTGTATATATGTAATAACTGATAACCCTACCTTTGGTTGACACAGCGCACAACTGGTGTACTCGACGCCGGCGCTGCCGTTCGTGCCGGCGACCGCCATCATTGTCAACATCTATCTCATCCTCAACCTGTCCATCCTCACCCTCGTGCGCTTCACCGTCTGGATGATCATAGGTAGGTAAAGCGAATTATAACTTCCTCGACCAAGTCACTCAGGATTCACGATTTCCATTTGTTTAGGATAGGTACGTGACCTATATTGATTTAAACTTTCACGATTATCACTCATATTTCACGATTATCACGCAATTAAGACAAACGGGTCTTAATTGCGTAAACTTACGTTTAATTATATCCTGACGTTTCTACCTCTGCCTGCGACCACGGGTGTAACGTCATGCCCGAAACGTCAGGATATAATTAAACGTAAGTTTACGCGATTAAGACCCGTTTGGCTTTAAAATATGATACGTGACCTATCCAGGAATAGTAAGTAGGTACATCATATACACCCATACATATAGTTATTATTTAACTGTGGATAAATAGGTAGGTACTTATGTTAAAATGTATAATTAATGTATCAGTTGATCAAATGTACTTTATAGGAATTTGTAAAGCCTATTGTAAGTGTGCCAAAGGGTCCTAAACTAGGAAATTCTACGAGTAGCAAAGTTTGCTTTAAGCTACAGGTAAGGTAACGTATACAGTAAACAAAATCCATGGCGCGTTTCATATTGATTGTGGTTGTGGCAATATACAAAATGGCATATAAAGCGATGTAATTGAATTGCAACTGTGCAATTTCAGTCAGTTATTACCTTGCTGCTAACTATGGAATTGTAAATAGACAAAAGTTCGAGCGCCACAAACTCCAAAGCAAAATATCAAACAACCCCCGGCTACTGGGAAATGGCAATGTTTGATGGATAGCCCTTAATAAATCCTTTGACAGCATCGTCCGGCGTAAAATGCACCGTTTTCACGAAATGAAATAAAATACCGGCTTTTGTTTGCAGAAACTCGCATTGAAAATTCCATTCATCAATCAACAGTAACTTTAACTGGCAATATCATGAATATGACAATGCCGCTCTTGTTACCCTGGTTAAACAACTTAATTAATAAGTATGCATACATTGAATTATTGTATGTATGCATTAATATATTCTGAGCGCAGAATGTTTGAAATTGTTGCATAGTTGGGATCTTGTGACTGTTTCAACTTGGGTGACTTTGAACGAACTGATTTATTGCCGAGTGAAATCTAAAACTATCAATGTAATATGCATGTCCTACAAACAGCAAGATCATTGATTTTGAGAATGTTTGCTACCCAGGAGTCGCATACAATACTTACTAGAGATTTTCCGATTGAGTAATTTACTTACATACAGTCGAGTTCATAAATACAGTGTGTAAGTCATATACGGGCGATCAATTAAACCAGGCATGGGATTCATTAGTGTAATCATGGATTACAAGGTTTTTTTTAAGTTACTCTCAATTATGACCCCACAGAATTTTTTTAAGATTATCGGAGCAGCAATGTGGGTACGAATATTTGTTATTGTTGATATGGCAGTTATGTCATCTGCTTTTGAAATTTGCTGTCAACGAGTCTTTAACTCGCGTATGTTGCTCTACATTACGCGCCGAATTATTTTGTACGGAAAATTTTGTTGCTCTAATTTTAAGTAAAAGTTATTTGAATGTACTTATTATGTCGTAAACTAACACCCGTTAAGAGCTTCGCCCGTATTAGACTTACACCCTGTATATGAGCAAATCCAAGGCTTCAAGAATAAATGAGCATATATAATGTAAAGATACATATGCATATTGATGTGACACATGCTGAGATTATTATGACAGGTAATATGTACACATATTTTTGATTGGTAAATCTGTTCAGATTCATGGTGTACCTTTCTATGCTCATTTATTTTTGAAGTTTTGAGTTTGCTCATATATTTATGAACTCCACTGTACATGTTAAGCTGTTGGTATGTAAAATATAATAAAAATAAAAACGGTTTTCCAATGTGGTAATTTACTATTCGAACCTTCGAATTCGCTACCTATTAACAAGATTTGATAAAGGTAACATTACTTGAAAACATCTAAAATTTATCGGACTATGAGTACCTAGGTACCGTCGTCCGCCAGAAGAAAACGGAATAAATGTGGACAAATATGGCTGATTTTCTATAGCATTTGACGTCTTTGACATATATCATGAAACACGTACGCAAATATATGTTTACGTTATACTAATTAATACCAATATTTTTAATCAACTAAAAATGGATGTGAACTCAATGTTTGAGGATTTAAGTTGGCGATAAGAACAAGATTGTGTTGAGTGAACTATAATAAAATAATGCGAGTTTTTTTGTTTGTTTACATTTTCTTCTTTTTCTATTGCCGGCATATACACGTAGGCATCAAACCACTACGTAGAATATTACGAACATACATTTGTATATGCTCCAGGACTCGTCGTGTACTTTAAGTATGGCATCAAGAACTCCTCCCTGGAGACCAAAGTGGAGGAGCCGGCACCGACGCCGCCCACGCCGAGCCCGCTGGACCGCACCACGCTGCCGCCGCCCGCGCCGCACCAGGCGCGCCCGCTCGGCGACCGCAACATCTTCGAGGGCGATGGCAATAGCGGACTCTACGGCAATCTCGAGTAAGTGGATTGTGGGGTTTTGTTCATGAAAGGCTCGTCTCTGTAATATCATCAACCTATATCGAAAGCTGTTGCTGGCTATATCGGTCCAATGCTTGACGTAGGCCTCTCCTATTAACTATGCGTATGGATGCATTGTAAATGCCCACAATGCCATGGGCAATGGGCAAGCGGGTTGGCGATCGCAGTATTATCTGCACTATAATGGCGCTGCATATGCAGCATCAATATTGAATTAATTAATTTCGTCCCTTAATCGACACTCACGACACCCACGAGAAGAGTTGGGGAGGTGACAAATGTATCTTACTGCCGTCACAATGCGAACAAAAACATAATATGTATTTATACACAGTAAAGCCAGCACCTATTCGTCGCGGCACGGCGCGTGGCTATTTGCGGCACAGTATAGCTTTAATGCACGGATCGGAAATATTGAATTGATTGAAAATCTATTTGTGGTTTTGTTCAGCGTCCAAAATGCGAAGTTTGACGATTTATATTTATCTATATCTCGGTCTACAATTATACACATTGTTATCATATCACATATTAAATATTTGTTGCAGAAGTAGGTACTGATGACAAAATGGTGGTAAAAAAAGAAAACACAACTCATTTCATTACCTATAAAAACTATATGTACACAACCCATGTTACGTGCCTTGTTCAAAAGTCCTCATCCAGATCACGTTCTTCCACCACGCTGTATGACAATGGAGTCTTGATGGACAGCGTGTTTAGGTTTAACTCATTTTTTTGATACCTATGATCAAGACTTTTTTAAAGTAGGTACTGTAACGACCCACCCCTCTTAATAACCCCTCTCTTATAAATAACTACTAAACTACTTAGTCGACTCTCCTGCTTTTAAAGTTTTGGCCTTGATGAGCTGTTGATCGTCTAGAGATTGATGGTGGACCCTAACATTGTTTCATAGTAACCTAGAGTCTTTGACAATAACAGAATATGTGGAGCTTGTGGAGATAAATAATAATGCCTAGACTAAAGAATAAGGAAGTATATTCGCAAATTAAAAGAAGATTAATAATAATTCAAACAGTCACATTATGATAAAACATTTTGGATGGCATAGCAAAACATAATTAATCAAATAGGAAAACAATTAGTAGCTTAAAGTATAAATTTATAATGTAATTCACTAATATTATAGAGCACCACCTGCAGAGAGAGAAAGGCAAACATGAGAATTTAAAATATAAATGTTTAGTATATAAGGTTAAAAAAAAAACAATAAAAAAATAATTATTGTTTTTTTTTCCTAATCCACTACCAGCTATTTCTTGTCGCGGCTAACTTGTGATAGTCCATTCCTTTGCTTTTCTACCAGAGTTTCAAAGGAATATAAATATATTTTTACAACAATTGTACTCTTAAGTACTGAGTTAATATAATAAAATAGAACAATGGAAGATTTTCCATATCCCTAGTCTACGTTCATATGAATTCTTAAAAGAACTCACGTCTAGATTGTACATGTGATAGTGTTACTTCATCATGTACGGACTATCATCAAGCAGGATGTGGTCTGCGACCCTATACTAACCTAACAGACGCTACCAGCATTTCGGAAAGCCTATTCCAAGCGAGAAGAAATGCCAAGAAACTCGCTTGTACTGAGATTTCAGCTCAACTACCTTCAACAGTCATTATTTATATAGAGTAGAAGGAGTACTGTAACGGCCTTAACCTATCCATTACTACCAATGTCATTTAGAATTCCAGATTTTAAAATCTATATGCATAAGTAAGTACCACATTCACAGTATAGTGTTACTAAACTTCTGATCTCATGTTACATTCGATCAGTGCTAGATCCAATCGGTTTTCCAAATAATTCACCAGATCCTGTAATGGATTACAGATTATTTATATTTTAGCATTTATTGTATTCAGTAAGTTGAACTCAAATTAGATTTAAAAAGTTGATATGCTAATTTTAAAGCATAGGTAATCCATAATAATGGATTCCTTAAGATTTGTATATTTAAATACAAATAGCCCTCACTTAGGGTAAACTTTAGATAAGTATGTAAGTATAGATAGATATTTGGTCTAGATTACTAATAAGTAACCTAGGTTTTATTGTATAATATGAAAGCAAAGACTAAATTACTTCATAGCCTCTTTTGTGCTGTAAATAGTAATTTATTTTATACTATTTCAATATGTATGAAGGTTTAGATTTGGATACAAATATATATTATAAATGCAGTAGGTAGTCTTGAGTATATTAAATACTTGATTATTATACTGTGCCTTTATATGAATAGTATTTATAAAGATGGGAAAGATATTAATGGTATTTCAAATACATATTACAATGGTTTTCATGTGTTCAACCTAGATTACTAGATTAGGTAATTGGAGCTTTATTTCCAATACAAAGCAGCTGCTCTGAAAATTATGCATGCACACAAAATAGGTAATTTACACAATGAAATCCCATAAAGATGATGGTATAAATTCTTCTAAATGATAAGTTCAGGTTACTGAGATCATATTTCCTTGATGGAAAAGCAGTACACTACTCTGTGCACTATGCGCACTACAGACAGACATTTCTCACAGAATAATGATTGAAATTTCGTAGCACCAGGATATCTCTCACATTAATCTCTACTTGTTAGTAGATCTCCGATCAATATACTATCAATAGGCAACCCTTTGACGGGCGGGAGATCGGAGTTGGGCGCGAAGGCCTATAGTCAAGATCTCGCTACGACAAACAAAATTAAACACTTACCAGTTACTTCGAGCTCACTGTTTAATGAAATTCTTTGTCATCTGACTTAACTTTAATACACTAAAACTTTCCTACAACTTTAACAAATAGGTACTAAGACAACACAGTTCCTGAAATCGCCTTGACTGCTTTGTTATCACCGTTCGGTATCCACAGTCAACGTTTTACATAGAGGGTTAGTAAATACATAAAAGTGACCTCGAATGCAAATGCAATCTACTCTAGGTGTTGTTAGTAACCCAAATATCTCCTAGATTATTCTTTCCCATTGTTTTATATTTACGCAACATAGGTACGTTAACCGGTAGAAACGGGCGAATTTAAATATGAAACTCACTATTTATCCCCAAGACTAAGTGTATTTTATGTAGGTAATTACTGTAAAGTTAACACTCAATAAGATAATAATCAAATTCTCACCAAACCGAAGGTATTTGCATCTTACTATACATTTTCGTCCACCACGTGACCACCTTCCAGAGCGACCGTACCTTCCGAATCTCCGCCAGAAAATCCTCCCTTTTGTAAAAAATGGCGTCTATTTATAGGGTTTTCGAACTGCCTAAAATGTATCACTAAAATTCCCGAACCAAGTAAAACGTTGTTACTATTTAATATCGACCTTATTTTCTACAACTTAAAGTTTACTTTCTCTTGACTCTAGGTTTGATTTAGAATCTCTTTATTTCTCTATGATATTTCGGCCATGTTTTCTAAGATTTTGCACACTAAACTAGCATCGTCCTTTTTAGGTTTTAATAATTTCGTACTGATGTTTGATCAAGGGATTATATTTCGAAAATACTTTTTAGTTCGAATATTTATTTTAATTGTTAGTATTTTATAACACGAGTCCGACTAGACCCACTATCGCGTATTTTAATTGCCGGATTGAACGGAAATGAATTAATTCAATGAAGTACTTCGTTGACTATTTACGATCGTTTAATATCTTAATATTCGCCAATTGCGTTGGTTTACTATGGATACATATATAAAAATTATAAATATAATTATGGAATATATGTAGCAGTTCAAACGGACTGTTACAGCTTGCCCCCTGCGTTTTGGCAAAGACAGGAAGGTTTAACTAACCTGAATCGGAGCCAAAATGCAACCCCAATAATTATAGTTAACGTACAGTTATTGAAATTTGAAGAAAATAGAGAAAAGAAAAAGAAAGCATCTTTCTTTTTCCCTCTCGGCTGTGGTGAATATAATGACCATTACTGAAAAGATTCCAATCAATTTGGTGCAAACCTCAGATTAATAGTATATCGGTTCATGAGTCAAATTACTGACAGCCAGACAACTCATCTTAGCTGAAGCAGAAGGTTGTGAGGCTTCTGTGTTCTTTAACAAAGTCTTTGTTGTTTCATTTGAAATCTATAACCACATTGTTCGGTTGGCGATTTCGCCATCTACATTGTCCAGACGTAATGACGCAACAAAATCCTCTCCGCCAAAATGAGAGACCCTTTCGTTTTTCCGGTTGCCACCAATAATTGTTCTCCCCATAAAACCAAGTAACCGATCCAAAGTCCGACACCAAATAACTAGTATCTTCCTTTCTTGGCGATGTCCCATGTCCAAGCAAGATCAATCAGATAAGCATATCTATTCTTTTAATAAATTACTCTATTTTAAAAACTGACTAAAATACTAATTATATGTAATATTTATTGGCAAAACCATTGTTAAGTAAAACTAGGATTTCTAAAAAAAAACATCAGAATCTATCTAGTGCATCTATGTATAATATAAAATAATAAATTGAGACTTGACTCTTGTTACAGTTTAGAATGTGTAGAATATAAATATAGTTTTGAGCTATGCTTCGCATCAACTCATTTCTCATGCTAATTCTGATTTCTCCCACATGACCACAAGGTGTGTACGAAGTTAGATTAGATATGAGCTTCTTGTAGAGTATGGTGTTATCAAAAAAATGTACCTTGTAATAGGTATCAGTACCTTTAACCTAGCTCCAAGATTTTTTTGATAACCATATTGTGTTCCCACCCCCCGTTGTAAATATCAATAACTGCTGTCGATATTCTAAGCCTTGCAAAGATGAGGGAACTCATTTGACCATAAAGAATGAACAAACTTCAGCACCCTTACATCAACACTTCCACACAACACAACACGCTCCTTAAATTAATGCATTCTAAATTCATCCTTCCTCTTTCGCTCTTTCACATATTTCCCTTCAACATTCCAAGACCAATCCGAATATGACAATTATTGTTAACATAGACATCCCCTCCCCAATTATTGCAAAATTTATTACTTGTCGATGAAATTGTAATAAACTATAATACCTAATTGGCTCCGTATAAATACATTCTACCCCAACTACGCATTTACGCCAATGCTTAGGTACTTAAGTTGTGTACTCAATCCAAAGACTACGCATTAACTGCCATTTATTTCAAGGAAAACTTACAAATAAATAAATTCTTACGCATAAATGTTGACTACGCATATCCGCTACATTACAAAATGTATAAATTTTATAAAAGTTTACGTTTGTCGCTTATGCTTCAAAATATATAGCTCTCATGAAAATTCTACGCAAAGCCATAACATGGTACGCGACAGCCGCAAAATGTTAAATAATACGCAAATGGCTACCTTGGATAAATTATATTCCAAAAATGTATGTAAATGCATACATGTTTTTCGAAAATATGAATAAAAGTTGTATATAAATACATAACTACATGAAATGAATACTTAGTACCTTATGGTACTAGTACTTACGTTAATCTCTTTGTTATAAATCCACTTCCCTTTTAATTGTGACTTCGTACTTCGCAAGTAACTCTTAACAAAAGAAAAAACAAAATATTTGCTTTCACGGGATTCGAACCCGTATCTCGAACTTGACAGACGAACACTCCTCCACTGCGGTACCTATTCCTTACGAAATTATGAAATGATATTACAATTACTACAACAAAACTGTTATCTGAAATAAATTAACAAATATAAAATATTGTGGTGGTACTGCAATAAAGTTATGGTGTATGCTAGAACTGAAACATATTTTATTAAGAGTGAAAGGTAACTACCATTCAAGTTTCGCTATGCCACCCTCTACTAAGTTTGATATTGGACATAGCTAAATATTTCAGCGTTAAACCGCTAGATGGCGTTAATTCTATCTTCCCTATTAGTTTTTCCACTCGTTCACAGATGGCGCTAATAAGTGTAGTTCATACTGTACCCTTTTATTTTTACTCAAAATTTAGAAAATATATACATTTACCCTGAAAGAATTCTACTAACATGAAACAAGACAAATTACCAAATTTTTACGCATACCGTTTACATGTGACATCACTGAATGAAAGGAATAAACGAGAATACTACACCCTATGGAGTTCGTGTTGCCTTTAAGAAGCCTGTGCCCTATAATGTTTTTGATTTTACTGCCTCAACCCGACTCGCTAGACGAGACATCCACAGCTTGGTGTATTTTATTTCTGACATTGACAGAAAAGACAACAAAAGGAGTGTATCGAACACGCCTCTCCTGCGCATAATATATTATCAATGTAAACAATCTTTAAGGTTACCATTAATTAATCAAACGATGAAGGAAAGGAACTGAAATTTATTCGTATTCCTGGCGTTATTTGCGAACTTACTCGGCGTGTGACTTTATAACCTATATTGATTGTGTCAGTTTTTGATGTTTTCTACTAAGTATGCTAACGATTGATGTAATGATGAAATGAGATGAATATTAAGACGTACTACAAATTCCTGCTAGCTTCATCATGTTATGAACTACGGAAATTTATGTAATAGGTAAGTAACCAGAAATGTTATTTGTGGTATATTAACATTGTAAGTTCGTTGGGTAGACTGACTACATTATTCTGATATACATTCACAAATTATCATAAACTTTAAGAAGGAATAAGCAGAAACGATAGATTCTCTGGAAAATGATCCTGTTCTCTTAAATATTTTCTATTACATAGCTGCCTACTTGCTGCATACTTGTGGAATTGCAATTATGTAATTTTATTCATTTAAATCCTACGTTTCAGGACTGAACATGCCCCCCTGTCGTTGCGACTTTTGGACTATTGTACTACTAAGTGCCAATCCAACTTCCCACATAATAAGATGAAAAGTTTACCCGAGATGAGATACATAATGTAACCTGACAACAATCATTGATGCATTAATGATGAATACATTGATAGGTAAGTTATGTCTATATACTACTCCTGAACTTTAACTCTATCCTTATGAAATATTTTATAACATTTAGAAAGTCCCTTACATAGTAATAACTAAGCAGTAAAACAACTTACAAAATTCTATTGCTTTGTTTTCATTGTCCTCGTGGACCTATGATGATGAGGAAGGGCCTAACATCAAACTTCACTGAATACGTTAATAATATCCTTTTAACATACTTATATTAATTAATGTGTTAGCTACTTTAGTACAAAGTACATGTCAATTAAAACGCGGACCTATTCTCTGGTTTTCCTATAGATATTTTAATGTAAATTTTACTATTACAGATTGTGACAGATCGAGTCTGCTGTATGAAAACTAAACATCATGCCCCCCCTTCTTTGCAAGTTTAAGACTACTGCCCCATGTGCAAATTCTACAAATTGATGTTTACTGTGATCTACCGCTGCATACTATGGTAAATTTTCTTTAATATACTATGTATAATGATGATGATTTTGAAGAAACCCGAGACCTAATACTACTAAGTTACCACAAAACCAATGATAAATGAGTTAGTATTAATATTAGTCAAGTAACTATTTATCTTAAGTTTTCACTACTGGCGTAAAATTTGTTATTATTATGAGAAAGTTTTTGCTGTAACTTGTATGTCTATAATTTTCACTAGTGTCTACTTATGTAGAATATTATCTAGAATCGACCTTTATGTAATAGCTGAACTAAAAACAGGTTCATCTGTTGAATGAGACACAGACAGAGTGACTGAGATACAGACAGCGATTTAGTTTTACTATTGCTTACAGTTTATGAATAGAAAAGTTACAAAGTTATTAGTTATGTCCATGAAAATCCTATCAGTGACTTGTACTTAAGCACAATTGAGAAAATAGTCTTAATTGGGAGCAAAACCTAACAGTATATAATGTTAATAATAAGTAGAGATTTTAATTTATGACATACTTTTGTTTGTTTCAGAATTTATACCTGGGGAATAATGTATGATGATGTTGATATGAAGAGACTGCAGTATTTTATATCTATGGAATAATGTATAAAGATGTCAAATTGAAGCAACTGCGGAGGACCTAATCCCATACTCCAGGAACATGTGTGATAACCTGCTTATGAATTGCCTGCCTAACAACTGTATTGTTTTCTGAATCCATTCGAGCTAATTCTACTCTATAAATACTTCAAAATATGTCCCTGACTTCTAATTTTCTATACTTCCATACTACTTACTTCCTACAAATACACATTATATCTGGTGAAACTTTCAATAAATGAAACAATGCTGTTGGTAATGCTTATAATTACAATATGATGTGTGTGTTATACATAGAATGCTGTTTGTATGTATTGCATAGTTTTACTTGAATCTTGAGTGTGTGAAAAGATAATTTTTATGCTTATGGCATGAAATGATTGTTTTCTACTCTTTTGCATTTAGTTTGTGTGTACTAACCCATTCCTAAACTATCAATAAAGTGTGTGAATTATGTTTTATTTTCCTCTTGCTGGTTTTGTTGAAATTTGGCTATTGGTCACAGTGGAACAAAGCACTATGTATTTCTTGCTATTCTATTACTTTTGTCATGCCTTTTGATTACTACCCATGGGATAATTAAACACTTAAATTCATTGCAAAGGCTTGCCTTATATCTTTGCCTTCTCTCACATCCTGATCATACATTCATACTTCAAACTCACTGCTTCACTGATATTTATAGCTAAGTAAATCACGTGATTTCACATCATACATTCTATTCTGTCTGGATTCGAACCAGCTATCTGGACTAATAGACTTTAGATTCTAAACATTTGAATTCATTAGCACAATAAATAATCCTAGCTTGATTTAATTTACCTATTATGTTTGATGTAAGTAAGCATCTACAGACTACCTATCTAAGCTATTGCCTTTCTAAAAATATAGCTTGATCTATACTTAATGAGCTGAATTTAGCAAATATGTAAATATTTTAGGCAATTAACTACTCATTCATCTAACCTAGCTTCAAGGAATTATATGATTGTACTAAATTATCTAGGTACATAGCTAAAATGTAATACTTTGCTATATAAAGAGTGTAGTAACTCGACCAGCCTAGACCTACTTGAAAAATATGTAAGTACATTATGCACCTAAAAACTCCTAGTTTCCCAGTATTCAAGATTCACATTATATTGGTAACTAAGCGATACGATAGGTAAGTAACTGGGGAATAGCTACCATACTTATCCCTACATCATACTGTCAGAAGTGACACGAGTCACGTGACCGGCGCCAAGCAGTCTTGCGCGCGAAATCGTACTGATAACGTGATAACAAAGATGCGCTTGAGTTTTCTCTTGTTAGTGTGTTTTAAGTAATTTCCTAAATAGAAGTAAACAATCGTGATTGTGTACTTACAATGCATGAGTGAGATTTTACTAAGTTATTGTGAAGCGCGGCATAACCTAATGTGAAACCGCAAAAGTTGGCTTTTCTCGTTCGATATTTAACTAAAAGTGATTTTATCTATTATGATAGAAGTGACAACATGTAAATAAACAACCAGTGATTTATAAAAGATAACGACAAGTGTTCAAATTGTTGTGAATGTTGGTGCAATGAGAATAAATCCCTGCCATTTTGTTTTTCTCCACTTGTAAGGTTAGTTTAAGAAATTATACCTAATTTAAATTACAAAAATTGGAAATATGATCTTTAATAATTGAATCAGCAATGAAAACCCGATTCCAGAACCGCGCATAGATTGAATCGCTATAGATACACAAATGTCAAACTGTCATACCTACTAACTACTAGATGACGTTTCTTATCAATGATATGACTGATAAGATATCACGATGCCCCCCTGACTCTTGAACTCTGAACTATCTTTGAAACTAAGTGCAAATAAGTTTAATAACTAAGTCAAAGTAATTACTCCGTACAAAGCTCCACAATTCTGTATTGCATCCGTTTTCACGTCAACAATTGTAGCAGGAAAGTCAAACTGGAAACTAATGATGAATCGACACATACATATCCTGGTCACGGCACCAATTGTAACGACCCACCCCTCTTAATAACCCCTCTCTTATAAATAACTACTAAACTACTTAGTCGACTCTCCTGCTTTTAAAGTTTTGGCCTTGATGAGCTGTTGATCGTCTAGAGATTGATGGTGGACCCTAACATTGTTTCATAGTAACCTAGAGTCTTTGACAATAACAGAATATGTGGAGCTTGTGGAGATAAATAATAATGCCTAGACTAAAGAATAAGGAAGTATATTCGCAAATTAAAAGAAGATTAATAATAATTCAAACAGTCACATTATGATAAAACATTTTGGATGGCATAGCAAAACATAATTAATCAAATAGGAAAACAATTAGTAGCTTAAAGTATAAATTTATAATGTAATTCACTAATATTATAGAGCACCACCTGCAGAGAGAGAAAGGCAAACATGAGAATTTAAAATATAAATGTTTAGTATATAAGGTTAAAAAAAAAAACAATAAAAAAATAATTATTGTTTTTTTTTCCTAATCCACTACCAGCTATTTCTTGTCGCGGCTAACTTGTGATAGTCCATTCCTTTGCTTTTCTACCAGAGTTTCAAAGGAATATAAATATATTTTTACAACAATTGTACTCTTAAGTACTGAGTTAATATAATAAAATAGAACAATGGAAGATTTTCCATATCCCTAGTCTACGTTCATATGAATTCTTAAAAGAACTCACGTCTAGATTGTACATGTGATAGTGTTACTTCATCATGTACGGACTATCATCAAGCAGGATGTGGTCTGCGACCCTATACTAACCTAACAGACGCTACCAGCATTTCGGAAAGCCTATTCCAAGCGAGAAGAAATGCCAAGAAACTCGCTTGTACTGAGATTTCAGCTCAACTACCTTCAACAGTCATTATTTATATAGAGTAGAAGGAGTACTGTAACGGCCTTAGCCTATCCATTACTACCAATGTCATTTAGAATTCCAGATTTTAAAATCTATATGCATAAGTAAGTACCACATTCACAGTATAGTGTTACTAAACTTCTGATCTCATGTTACATTCGATCAGTGCTAGATCCAATCGGTTTTCCAAATAATTCACCAGATCCTGTAATGGATTACAGATTATTTATATTTTAGCATTTATTGTATTCAGTAAGTTGAACTCAAATTAGATTTAAAAAGTTGATATGCTAATTTTAAAGCATAGGTAATCCATAATAATGGATTCCTTAAGATTTGTATATTTAAATACAAATAGCCCTCACTTAGGGTAAACTTTAGATAAGTATGTAAGTATAGATAGATATTTGGTCTAGATTACTAATAAGTAACCTAGGTTTTATTGTATAATATGAAAGCAAAGACTAAATTACTTCATAGCCTCTTTTGTGCTGTAAATAGTAATTTATTTTATACTATTTCAATATGTATGAAGGTTTAGATTTGGATACAAATATATATTATAAATGCAGTAGGTAGTCTTGAGTATATTAAATACTTGATTATTATACTGTGCCTTTATATGAATAGTATTTATAAAGATGGGAAAGATATTAATGGTATTTCAAATACATATTACAATGGTTTTCATGTGTTCAACCTAGATTACTAGATTAGGTAATTGGAGCTTTATTTCCAATACAAAGCAGCTGCTCTGAAAATTATGCATGCACACAAAATAGGTAATTTACACAATGAAATCCCATAAAGATGATGGTATAAATTCTTCTAAATGATAAGTTCAGGTTACTGAGATCATATTTCCTTGATGGAAAAGCAGTACACTACTCTGTGCACTATGCGCACTACAGACAGACATTTCTCACAGAATAATGATTGAAATTTCGTAGCACCAGGATATCTCTCACATTAATCTCTACTTGTTAGTAGATCTCCGATCAATATACTATCAATAGGCAACCCTTTGACGGGCGGGAGATCGGAGTTGGGCGCGAAGGCCTATAGTCAAGATCTCGCTACGACAAACAAAATTAAACACTTACCAGTTACTTCGAGCTCACTGTTTAATGAAATTCTTTGTCATCTGACTTAACTTTAATACACTAAAACTTTCCTACAACTTTAACAAATAGGTACTAAGACAACACAGTTCCTGAAATCGCCTTGACTGCTTTGTTATCACCGTTCGGTATCCACAGTCAACGTTTTACATAGAGGGTTAGTAAATACATAAAAGTGACCTCGAATGCAAATGCAATCTACTCTAGGTGTTGTTAGTAACCCAAATATCTCCTAGATTATTCTTTCCCATTGTTTTATATTTATGCAACATAGGTACGTTAACCGGTAGAAACGGGCGAATTTAAATATGAAACTCACTATTTATCCCCAAGACTAAGTGTATTTTATGTAGGTAATTACTGTAAAGTTAACACTCAATAAGATAATAATCAAATTCTCACCAAACCGAAGGTATTTGCATCTTACTATACATTTTCGTCCACCACGTGACCACCTTCCAGAGCGACCGTACCTTCCGAATCTCCGCCAGAAAATCCTCCCTTTTGTAAAAAATGGCGTCTATTTATAGGGTTTTCGAACTGCCTAAAATGTATCACTAAAATTCCCGAACCAAGTAAAACGTTGTTACTATTTAATATCGACCTTATTTTCTACAACTTAAAGTTTACTTTCTCTTGACTCTAGGTTTGATTTAGAATCTCTTTATTTCTCTATGATATTTCGGCCATGTTTTCTAAGATTTTGCACACTAAACTAGCATCGTCCTTTTTAGGTTTTAATAATTTCGTACTGATGTTTGATCAAGGGATTATATTTCGAAAATACTTTTTAGTTCGAATATTTATTTTAATTGTTAGTATTTTATAACACGAGTCCGACTAGACCCACTATCGCGTATTTTAATTGCCGGATTGAACGGAAATGAATTAATTCAATGAAGTACTTCGTTGACTATTTACGATCGTTTAATATCTTAATATTCGCCAATTGCGTTGGTTTACTATGGATACATATATAAAAATTATAAATATAATTATGGAATATATGTAGCAGTTCAAACGGACTGTTACAGTACTAACTAGTTTCGCGAATATTGTTTTTGTTTTTTATTCGTCACAAGTACCCACTTGTAGCATGTACGGTACAAGGATTCTAAATTCGTACACATGATAATGAAGTAAAGCCTGCGCTTAAACTACCCTAAGGGCGGTAAATTAAACATTCTGAACATACACAATGTACAATTTTGAAACATAGGCTTTTTCTCAAACTTGCTACGGAATGTTGATGTTACTTACTTTAAATTAAACCCGGAAATACTATGTATCCGGTGGCATATGCTAAGATGATATGTAAAGAGATTTCATGTATTTATTTCACACCTAGGACTGCAAACTGTCTTTTGTTTTCAAACGTCAAATTGTGACACTATGTCTTGACATTCAGCCACAGAAAAAAAACCTAAGAACTAATGTCTATACCACCAGGTAAAAGGATACCTCAAACAGATTTAAATTAAAGTTTAGCGCGAATGTTTTTTTTTAATGTTGTACAGATGTAGTGAGAAATGACTTGCCTTCGGAAACGCTCGTCAACGTCATGCTGTTTCAGTCTATCTCACTGAGACTGACAGTAATAACTGTCATGCTACTTCAGTCAGACTCGGTGACACTGCCTGAAACAGCATGTGTTTACGAACGTTTCCGAAGGCAAGTAATTTCTCACTAGACCTGTACGATACTGTATTATTGGTTTATTTACAAATCAAATAGTATGATTCGGCGAAATCAGTTCGTTTTATTTCATGGCAAGTTTGAGAAAAGCACTATACAAATCTCGGCGAGAAACAGGGTTACAGGCCGCGTATTCCTTTGGCCTGTAACCCTTCGTTTCCCGTCCTCTATAGTAATGTACTATTGTTGCCAGCTTCCCGGACCCGCTGCTGGCGTGGCACACGGCCGAGCTGGAGCCGGCCCCGCCAGCGGGCTCCATCCGCCCCGTGAGCACCTACAAACAGGTCGAATCACGGTAAGTGTTGTAACTAATTGCACTATTTGTCGAGTAGGTGTACTTATTCTTCTTGTAAGACGCTGTAACCTTCTGTTCGATCTTATGGCGTAATTATTTCTAAAGGCGTCGAAGTTTTAATGAGAGGATAATAGTTATATGCAGTAGAAATTATGAAGACTTCGACGTCATTTAATATAACTAACATAACATGCAAATTGAATAAAATAGTATGGACACCTTGCTCCTGCTGCTAATTAAATATTGTAAGTTGCAAAGTTCATATGCTCACTTATTCTGTAAAAATAATCATCTTGGGACATTATATTTGCACCACTGCCGTATTAAACTAATCAAAAATATTTATTTGACTTATTTGTTCAACTATGTTGAGTCTCGAGCAGGCGAAAGATTCTATAATTCAATAACTCGCTACGCTCGTGATTCAAAATTAGAATCTTGAGCGCAGTGAGGAACTCAAAGACACAAGACACAATATTATAATGCAAAGAATAAAACACCAACACTCACTCTTGAGGAGTTAAAATATCGGCTTCGTTACTTGATTCACTCATATTAAACATATTATTTACTTTAACCTCCTGAGGCCTGGTGACGTCACTTACTTCAACCGAATTTTAACTTTGACACTGTATGTATAAAGTCAAAATGTTATGTAATATATATATGACATAGGGCCTCACGAGGTTAAGTCATATTTTATCTGTAAGAAAACGTACTAATCACGACTAACATTTGAAAAGTTCAATCGCGCTAACTTTTTAAAGAAAATAAAGCGAAACTATACGTTTAAAATGCTAGTTCACAATAAAAAAAATAAACAAATTATAAGTAATAATAAAAATCGCGACTAAATATTGCTTTCTTCATTGTATTTTGAGAATAATGAAATGCTCATGTGATTCAAATAATATAAGACTTATTATAGGTTTAATATTATTATACTTATTATACATATAAGCTTATAACGACATATTTTAAAGACAAACGGGTCTTAATCGCGTAAACTTACGTTTAATTATATCCTGACGTTTCGGGCATGACGTTACGCAGGCAGACTCGCACCACGGGTGCGATTAAGACCCGTTTGTCTTTAAAATATGAGTGATAATCGTGAAAGTTTAAATCAATATATAATAAGCTTATAACGAGTTCCAATTTATTTTGTAATCGAACGAGTTTTTAATTCCCGCTTTTTGGAGGTCTACTACTTCTACTAGGCAGAATGGGTTAGTGCTTTCGCCTATCCACAAGGACTAAATTAAAAAAAAGATTGGGTCCTACTACGAAGATTTCTAAGTCGAATGAAGAATGCATATATTTTATATCTATCTCTTTTTTCAGAAACGGAATGAAAGTGACGGATGTAATGAAGTTTAAATGTTCAAAGTTTGTATTACACCTCGAAGTATGACATGACCTGCAGGCTTAGCACATGATTGGTGCGACAGTATGTCGCCGCGAGATAGATCTCCCATCCTTCACTAGCTATATTAACGAAAGAGGGACGGATAGACTATCTCGCGGCGAGATACTGTCGCGCCAGTCATGTGCTAAGCATACTGCGCCAATGTTACGTTACGATACGATACGGAAAATTAAAAAGTTAGTTTTTCTCACTCTCGCAGCAAAATTCCATTTTGCTCACTAGTTTCAAGCAGCAAAACCGCCATGTTCGAGCCTATAGCCCACCTAACGAAGACCAAAAGTTGCCTATCGGGGGAAATAACTCGTGTATAAGCGAATTTTGGCATAGTTGTAGGGAATGGTGATTTAAACCACGTACTAAAAGTACTGGTGGTTAGGGGTGGAGCTAACGGGGGGAGGGGGGTGTAAAGGTCCTTATTTTTAATTTTTCGTAAATAACTCGTATATATCGTATTATAGCAAAAAACAGTCTAATACATAAGTAATCTACATAAAATTCTCTACAAAAAAAGTCTACGCATGTTTCCTCTGGGATCAATATGTCATGAGATATGAAAGCAAGAAGATGGACACAATAGAAATAAACACATTTGTTTAAGTAGGTACGGCACATACAGAATGCTGGCGAGCATTCCAAAAGATTTTAATGCTCAATTCCTGACCATATTTAGAGTCTTTAATGTTATATAAAATTTCCTGGATTCGGCTTGGTTTCAGAGATAATCAACCTTTTTTGCGAAATAAGTTTTTCGACGTAACTCATCATAAAACTTCTTTTTGATTACAATGCTACCACAATGTGTTTTAATATTACCACTCCTTTTGCCTGGCAATCAAAAAATGGGAATAAACTTGACGAAATAACCAGTCCCTAAAAAAAAATATTAAAATAAATAATTTTAACAAATTGTTGTTATGATAAAAAGTACTGGAAATGTTAAAAAGTACTTATGCAAAAAGTTAAAAAAAAAGAAAAAAAATATTTTTTTTCGTGGTATTGACATTAGGTCTCATAATAATTTTTGTATGTTTTGATGTCTAGAATGCATAGTTAAAATCTTTTGACGATGATTATGAGAATATTTTAGGTTTAGAAGATAATTAGGAATTTTATTTTTACAAATAAGCATACAGGCCGCGCCCTGGTGCGAGCATTCCAAAAGATTTTAAGTATGCATTCCAGATATCAAAATAAACAAAAATGATTATGAGACCTAATGTCAAATACCACCAAAAAAAATTTTTTTTTGTCTCTTTTATTTTAGTCTTTTTGAATACTTTTTGACATTTCCAGTACTTTTTATCATAGGTAACAACAATTTGTAAAAATTATTATTTTAACATTTTTTTTAGGGACTGGTTATTTCGTCAAGTTTATTCCCATATTTTGATTGCCAGTCAAAAGGTGTGGTAATATTAAAACACATTGTGGTAGCATTGCAATCAAAAAAAAGTTTTATGACGAGTAACGACGAAAAACTTAATTCGAAAAAAAGGTTGATTATCTCTGAAACCAAGCCAAATGCAGGAAATTTTATATAACATTAAAGACTAGAATATGGTCAGGAATTGAGCATCAAAATCTTTTGGAATGCTCGCGAGCATTCTGTATGTGCCATACCTACTTAAACAAATGTGATTATTTCTTTAGTGTCCATTTTCTTGCTTTATTATCTCATGACACATTGATCCCAGAGGAAACATGCGTACATCTTTTTTGTAGACAATTTTATGTAGATTACTTATGTACTAGAACGTTTTTTGCTATAAGCCATGGTTTACGAGTTATTTACGAAAATTTTAAAATAAGGACCTTTACACCCCCCTCCCCCCGTTAGCTCCACCCCTAACCACCAGTACTTTTAGTATGTGGTTTAAAACACCATTCCCTACAACTATGCCAAAATTCGCTTATACACGAGTTTTTTCCTCTGAGTTTCCTTCGTTTGGTGTACTACTAGGTGAAAATAATATTTTAACAGAATGGTAGTCTAAAAAGAAAATGTCCTTAGACAACCGATAAATATTTCAGCCAATAAAGTATGTATATCTACAATCTACATGTATGCCATTGATTGCAGGCTCCCCATTATCTTTATCTTTATAATAGTAGGTAGGTAGTTACCTAGGTACATATTTCAATGGTACGAGAATCATCAATGTTTGAGTACAGGTTGTTGCGCTTACCTGTCCTGGTAAATATTATAGTGATTGGTACTGATAAAATTGTTCACTAAGTACCTGTTACCTGCGTAGTGTGAGTGTGTGGTCCTAAATATTTCCCAATAATTGCTTTTCTGCATGGTGTGATTAGTATTGATGAGATTATCTTATTTTCCTCGCATAAAAAATATTAGATCTGGATTCGTGTTAACATGTAGGCATTCAACACTCGTAATTATTTGACCACTATAGCGTAAAAAGAATTACTAAGATAATTCATTTCTTATTATAAATCGTATAGGTACCTACCAGCTCTTGTTTAGGAACAGTTCCATTTCGCATGATAAAAGGCAGTCCAGTGTTGAAGGATGTAGGGGATTTCCGAAACAGTGAAGCAAAAACCTCAACTCTTTCTAGTAAGTAGATTACCCATTACAGACAGACTTTCTTTGTTTCAGGTACAACGCGAAAACCAACAGCACCACTTCGCACACATCGACTCGGGTGCCGTGGGCGTACTCCGACCCCGATTTCGACGCCTGGGACAACTAAACCCACCTTCTACGCTTGTATGCCTATAAGTACCTACACGCCATTATGTTTGTTGATAATGTTGATATCAACTGCAAATAGGGAATCGTTTCATACCGTAAAGTTGGTAAGGGTACATAGGCGTCCAAACGTTTCATAATTTCAGCAATTGACCCATTTGTCACTTTTGCGTTAACGGTTATTTCC
This sequence comes from Thaumatotibia leucotreta, assembly GCA_025490895.1. NCBI lineage: Eukaryota > Metazoa > Arthropoda > Insecta > Lepidoptera > Tortricidae > Thaumatotibia > Thaumatotibia leucotreta. The sequence goes on from JALPQI010000384.1 coordinate 55,877, forward strand.
GATCTGCTACCGCTATTAATATCATTAATTCCTCTAGGTACCTACTCTAACTTTGTGTAAATCGTTTCTGATCACATTCACGTTACGTATACACAATTTCATTTATTGACCCGTTTCTCACTTTTGCGTTACCTACCTACAGATTTCCACTCTGCTGCCGCTATCATTAATTTCTCTAGGTACTCTTTGTTTGTGTAAGACATTTCTGACCCCAAAGTCACAAACGTTGAACGTGAATCACAATCGTTGATTCGGCTTATTTATTTTAAGAGCCTGTAAGTGTATAATGAAAGAAATCACTTCACCCGTTAAAAGGTCGATAAAATCATGCCATAAAATACATACTCATATGAAACTTTGTGTAAACTAACAGAGAAAAAACAAAACCCACTCCTGAACGGATACCAACACGATGATTTCATTATCAACTGTGCGACTTAAGAAGGTATATATGAAACATCAACCTAGGTAGTAGGTAGATAGCGTCAAATCCTTTTTATAGTCGAGGTTGCCGAATGGTTCATAACTAAACATAACGAAATATTTGGGTATTTTGGATGCTACAAATTATTAAATGCCGCTGACTATACATTAATTATTCTATAATAACCAACCTTATACCTAATATTCACTCAGAACCAAAGCTTTGTTGGAGGGGAAGAAATAACGAAACCTACCTACTTGTATTGTAGTCAGCGTTAGATTCAAAAATACTCTTGCTGTATTTTTAATTATTGCTGATAAAGGGCGTTATTCGGTTGAAATTCGTTTCTAAAATTTTATTGTAATATTTATGTTTGTAGCACGAAAGGAACGAAATTTTCCGGAGGTATACGCGGATACAAGAGTTCATGCTCTTATAGGTACTAGAATTTAATTATCAACATGTATTAATATACAAATTGTAATTATTATAATGTTTATATTTTGTGGAAAAATCTAAAGAAAACACGAAATGTTCTAGAAAATGTATTTTCCACTGTCTTAAACATATCAGACGCTGACGTTTCCAAGGAAATAGTAACAAAATGTTGTAAAAATTTGAACAACATATAAAAAATAATTTTATACAAGTATATTTTATATTTCATGGGTATTTATTTCATACTCGATAGACTTGATTCTAATTATTTCTAATGAATTATTTTTGAAGAAATTTGAAAACCTCCCATGTCCAATTGTCCATATTTCATTTAAGTGGTGTACCAATAAAAAGTAAGCAGACGTTACGAGTAAGTGTTGGTAATTTGGACTTTAGTTGGGAAGTTTAACGTAATTCCTTTTATTGTTGATTATTTCTATAACTATCAAGATTTCATACGCACAGTAGGTAACATTATTTTTATTCTTGTTAACGTGATCTTAAATTGATAGGCTATTTTGGAAAGGTATTAAAGTAAAGTATGTATGAACATGACATTTCTTTACAAATAACTATAATAAACAGAATTACAATGATTATTAACGTATTGACGTTATCGTCTAATAAATACGTCGAATATTTTCAGACGACATTTTTTATGAATTCTATTGTTACATTCCCGTAAATTATATTTGAACACTCTTCGTCTTCTTTATTTATTTTATCCTACATTTTAAATCTACCTAGAACGTTTAAAAATATGAACAACCAATCAAAAATATATCATAGATACCTATTTACACTTGTAGTTGATTTTATCCTTTACAAGATGAACCTAGTTTTCTACATTATATATTACGTATGTCTAACAGTTACATACTTCTAATGTGTTTGCCAAGTTATCTAGAAAGTGTTTTCACAACTGACAATGTGATATTTTAACAAATACTTACAAGTTACATACTGTATATTAATTAAATTAAAATTAAAACTTTTAAAAGACATGGATAATACATATAACAATTTAGTTAATCTAATTATATGTTAGTTTAGTTGAATTAGTTAGTTAATAACATCACGTTAAATTAGTTGTAAAATGTTTATCTAACACTCGTGTTAAATGTTGGGTCTCATATTTTCTGATCAATTTTATAAGTGTCCGCTGACTAAAGCTAGGACTTGGTCAGTAGTACAGTCACCAAATAATATCTTACACAACACAGGCTGCAAGATATATCTGCACAGTCAGCGTTAAATGCTTTGTAGTATTCGAATATACGACGATATTGAATACGAACCCGAGGTGTACCAAAATAATTGGCTACAAAGCACAAGTACTACCAAGTATAAATAGATTGGGTGTTCCTTTTATAAAATGTGCTATAGGTGTTTAGATAATTAAGTACCTTTTTTAACAACCCACTCTAAAATAAAACACATTTTTTAAAACGTCTGCCCTTTATTTCACCATGTAACCATATTTTTAGAACATTCCTAGTGTAGTGTAAAATATTAATTATCTTGACTGTACCATCTAGCTATTGTATGGTAGCTAGGTGATTAAAACACCTATGTAGGGCTGATCGTATTATATTTATTCACATGTTTAATTAGAATATTGTTTATAAAACTGTTATTACTAATTAAGTCCTAAAATTCAGTTAATCGATTAAAAACTGTTCGATTCTAAAAATCGGTCTAAGTGTACTTAGATAAATGATATTTAAAAACTACATTAACGTAACTTTTATAATGAATAAAATCACGACTTACTTTGTTAGCTAATTAGTTACCCTAAAACCTACTTACTTTTTAATACAACAGTTTTTTACAACTATATCGCTCCCCACTTGTTTATAGCTAATAAAAACTACTCCACTTATGTACTTCCCTTGTAACATTAGACTGTTATTTGATCTAAATTGAGAACTGATTATGCTATGACATTGACTATTTCAGTACGATTAGCATATTCAATATAAATAAACATATCTTGACAAGACTTTTCGTTGAAAATCGTTAGATAGAAATTTGAATTTATAATTAGATATGAACTGGCCAGTGACGGGGATGTGAGATATTTATTTGGTTAAGGAATCTTCTGAACACACGGAAACGCGTGTAATACCTACCTATAGGCAAATCTACAGCCATTCAATATTACATTCTTTCAATGGTATGGTATCATTAATTGAACAATTTATACCTTTACCTGTACTACTATTGCTTTTAAATCAGGTATATTTTTTTCCCGCGCTCACTATTTCATTTTTGAATTATGTACGCTCTATGTACATTTTTTTATAACTGTAATACTATAAACTTACACTTTTCTATAAAATAGTAGGTAAGAGTTAATAATAGTAATTTAAAGCTATTTGTCAAAAGGGGCCGTCTTACGACAAAATGCTTCGGGGTAAAATGTTTGATAAGTGGATAATACCTAGGCCTTAAAAATTGTTGATGTTTGATGAATGCACAAAGCATTACTGTAAGACATACTTTAGTCTGGATAAAGTGTCGCTGTAAGACATGTATTCAAAATTGACACTTGAAATCATATTGAGAATTTTTGGTACTTACACAACAAAATTTCATATGTTCGGCACATGTACAAAATTAAAAAAAAAACATTAGATTCGTTGGGAGATTTCAATAACGGTTACTAAGGATTGAGGTGCTTCTTATAATCCCCGTATATTAAAGCGCCATTGAATGGGTGTAAGCTCGTAGTGTACTCGCCTTAGCAGGCGGCGGAAGCACGCCGCGCCGGTTGCTTGCGCCTGCGCCAGTCGCGCTACTCGCGGGCAGCGACCGGCGGGCGGGCAGACACTCGCTGTATCCGTCTGAATGATAATAATTATAACCGCTTAGTCACTATGATACATATTTAATCTCATTGATGTCAACCGTGGTATGTAGAAGTCAGGGCTTAAATATTCATTTGTCACCTGACTGAAATTGATGTTTTTGTTTATAATAGGAATAGACAATACGTATCTATACTATGCCAATAATATATTATGATCTCAATTCCGTATTGCGCGATAATAATATGCTCAACGCTGCAGTTGAAAAATATTCCTATCGTTTTAATTCTAGATAGCATTGAAGTTTTCAAATTGATATATTGTTATGGAACAATACAGGCTTTACTATTATCAATCCACATACATGAGCACTTTGTTGTACCTACTGCAAATAGCCGGTTGAACACTGAAGATCAACTGATATATAATATGCAAGCGTAGGTACCTACATAAAATGTATACTTACGTTGCCAAAGTATTTTCTCTGTGGATTTTGATAATAAAGCCTATGAAGTGTAGGTTTTACCCGTAACCTAAGTCATGTTGTTGTAAGCATATATGTATCTACTATAATAATAATCAAAATGTTGAATATATAGCGTATTTCATTCTCACCAAGTTTAATCATCAAAATAATAATCCACTACATCCCTCGTTATCATGATGATATTTCAAATCAAATTGACGTTTTTTTTTTATAAATTCAATAGGCTTACTTTCAGCCTACCTACTTAAAGGGCTCAATACATATTTATTTAATTACTTGGTGCTTAATACTTAGCTTACTAATAAATCTGGGTAATTCTAGTGAATTGTTGAAAATGAAACAGTAAGTACCTAAGTTGATTACTTTTGTATACTTTATTGTGACAGTTTGTTACTACCCAGTAACAGTAGAAAATGTCCACGTTACCATTGCAGTGAAAACATGAGGTGGCAATTACTGCCCACGTTTTCCCACTTGTTCAAAGTGATAAGATCTGGGGAAATATATGCCACTGGCTGCTCCCACATCTAGGTACCTACTAGTTCAAAGAGGGTTTCTAGTGGGAGCGGCACACATCGATTGTTTCTACCATGTCAGTCAAAACGAAGGAATAGCTGCACGTGTAAGGGCACGTTTTATATTTCGCATTGAAAAAAAAACCATCGTGCCGTGAACGCGAACTAGCACGATAAAGTATAAAAGCGATCAATCTCTTTAGGTACAGTGGTCCATCAGTTGTCTAACCGATAGGACTTCAGTTTGGCACCACAGAGTTACATTAATATTGTACGTTAGTACCACATGTTCTGTACAAGTACCTGATGGAAAATAAATGTATAGGGAACGTGTGTAAACTGAATGAGTACCTAGCTGTTTGTCGATTGGCGAAAAATTGTACATACCTAGTTACCTTTAATGATAACATTTACGGTCATCATTTTAGTGTTACTAAGGGCTGATTTTTCAATCCTCAAATAAACCTAGCCGTTAGTTAAAATTATCACCACCCTTTTCTAAAACCATCAGTCAAAAAAGGACAGGGCTAACATTTATTTGACAGGTACTGTTAACTGGGGATTGAAAAATCAGTCCTACGAGTTAAATTTTGTGTAACAACTTACGGCAGTGAAAAAACGTGTCAAATTCAAATTTTCTATGAGCGATCAACAATACACGCCTACATTTTTTTAATTTGCTGCCAATGGTTATTGGTTAGAGTATAATTACCTACCATATAGTTTGTATGACTAACTTTCGTAACACAATCTGCACTATCGTGATTTTTGTTTTGATTATAACCTTTACTATGTACCTGTATTATCTACTTATCTTTTTTTTTCAATCAATCCTTATGGGTCGATTGAAAAAAAAATGTAGTTAGGCCTTAATCAAAACACAAATCACGATAGGTAGGATAGGTATACTCTGTTTAACAACCTTCGGCAGTAGTAAAAAGGGGCAATAAAAGATAATGCATTCGCATTGTAGACCGTACATAGAAAATTTGATTAGGACAGCTTCGCCCTTTATCAAGGTCAAAAGTTGTTACATAAAATTTAACTTCGTAACATTAAAATTATGACGTTAAATTTTGTTTTCATTAAAGGCCTTAATTATGTACAATTTTTTATAATCGACCTTTACAGGCTTGTAAAGTCAGCCATGAATTTAATAAGTTTCCGATTTAGTCCGCAAGATGGCAGGCCTCGAAATACCCATGGTCCCTATAGTTTAAAGGCAAGTTACGAAAGTTATGAATTTGTGGGACTGAGCGTTCTTTTGCAAATTATTTGATATTTATTTTATTGTTATTATTAAGTACTTACTAAATATGGAGATATTGGATATCGAAAAAGAAAAGCAATGTATGAATTGAAAATTGTAAGCAATGTATGAAATTATTGTTTTCAGAACAAAAACTCGCTATTGACTTAGTTTGTTATTACCTGTATGATAAATTGATAATGCTCTTGCTGTACAAACATTCCGAATCACAGTAGCGATGTTTTGGCTCATACCTAAAAGGATGTTAAGTGAACTGTAGCCCAATACGAGTAGAGGTCGATAGGTAACATTTTGAAGGCTTAAGTACATCCAAAAGCGAACACGTTCTGAACGGTGTAGTTAAACCTAATGCCTTTATTATCAAAAGTTCGATCTAATTTTAAACTCACAATCTTTTATTATGGAAATTTGCAATGGAATTATATTGGGAATACCTGTAGGTACCTAATTTAAATAAATAAGATTAGATATTAGTACGAACAGATACGAGATTGGGCGGCAGTGTTATCGTCGTTATCGGACAAGGTGGTCGAGGTATATATTTAATTGTTTTGGACCAATTGGGAGTAAAAAATCGTTAATCAGCCACTATGATTCGGAAAGTATTTTTGTGATATGTAAACGATAGTTCGCCGAAGAGCAATGGAAACTGGCCAAACAAAGGTATTGAGTTTTTTATTGCTCTTGGGTGTAGAATATGTTTAACCTTACTATAATAGAACGGTTAAAGTACTTATTCAGTTTGTGTTTTAATTAATTATTCATAAAATCTGGCTTGACATTTTATGATTCGGTCAACATTTTCCTTGACATTGAAAAGCCAGCTCTTGTGAACCAGCCTACCCCATGCTTAATTAGTGTAGTCTTCTTCGTATCGTCTAGGCGCATGCATGCAACGATGCCGTGGCATAACGAGAAAAACAACATGCAGGTCGATCTTGGAAGGCTCTAACGTCCCTGATTAAGACAGTGTGACTATAACTTTCTAAATCAGAATCAACAGAACACGAATCAGAAGCAGATACAGTGAATACACGTCCAGTGGGTTACAATGATCTCTTAAATGCGATTCAGTTTAGGTTCGGCTTGTTAATTTTTGACAGTTATTCTATGGAACTGACACATCGCGATTCAGTCTAGGTCCTAAACTGAACCGCATTAGTAGATTATGGTAGACCTCCAGGTGTTTCAGTTACTTACGCTTTCACCCAATAAAACATTTTTCGGGTTTTGTTTTTAACTCAAGTTTTACTTCAGCTTAGCTGTTTACAGAGGTGAGATACGTTTGTATCATGACGACAAGTATTAAGCAGTTTCTGGTTAACGGAGGTGCTGCCGTTAAAGTGCAACAGGGACAGGAAGGAGTGATAACTGATAAGAAACCAAACAATGCTATATTGGAATCAAATTTTATTGTAAGATGAGTAATTCCATATATGTGCGCATGGACTCTGGCAATTTGATTGAACAGAGTATTAACGTATTTCAAAAACACACGATTCTCATATCAACAATGGTGAATGGTGGCTTGGACATGCTGACTACAGCGGCGCCCTAACACCGTCTATTTATTCAAATTGTTTTAAATTATTAAACGCAGAGTTTACCAATACTCTATGACAAGTTAATCTTTTTAACGCCAAGTCAAACGTATACTAATGTGCTTAGTATTTCCCGTTACTAATTACGAATAGAAATCCGTATACATGTATATTATTCAACATGTGAACAAGTCACTGCTCTCTGTCGTTCGCGATAAATTTGTTTGGTGGTGGGTTGCGTTAAATAGGTATTTCTAGTTCTTCTTAGAGCCAATAAAATAAATAAGTAGTTGTTTAACTCGCATCTTAAGCAGTTATATTTATTTTGAAAGTTTTCATAGAGTTTGGCGTTGAAAAGGTTAAATGCCAACGCATTAATCTAATCATAAATTAATAACACATTGAATAATACTTGCATAACAAGTGAGGACGACCAACCGCGTCATTGCGGCCGGGTCGCGATGCAAACAAAATAAATATCTACTTTAATAATTACGACCATCATCACACTACTCGTAGTTAAACTCCATCGCTATAGATAAAAACTAAAATCGATTGTTGATATAGTTACATTAATATAAGTGTTGCTACTATTTATAAGAACTTCAAGATTAAAGGGTTCAAAATGAAACATTACAACTTAATTAATCCTGCTGGTAATTTTAAAATGTTACTGTTTATTACACATATTACTAAAACTAGTTTGCCCATATGTTTAAATCCATCGATACTGATTATTTGCATTCCAAATCATCTAATCTAGGAAGTCGAACCAATATAATTTATAGAATCCTGTACAGAAACTAATAATTGGAAAGATTATAGGCATGCAATGAAGACGCACAGGATATACAGGTGTATATTTTATATGAACATTGATTTTAAATAGGCAAGTTTGCCTTTCCACTAACAGCGAGCATACGTTACGCATGAATTAAATATGTAATTTTATGCATGCGCCTTAGGGTAAGTACCTAAAGTAAGCAGCGTATAGTAGACGCCACACAGAAATGGGTTTACTACAGTCGTATCCCACTGTATATAAATTAATATACACTATTGTGTATACAACTATACTTAAGAGAATTACACAGCAACGCGGTAGAGTTGCGCGGTAGCCGGAACGATATTTATCATTAGCTCGAATAAATATTCGCTCTAGCTATTGGCTATTACATAACAAAATTATCGGAGGGCGGATTGTTTGCGAATGGCATTTTAAAGCTTCTTACGACCCTTTAAGTAAAACAAGCTATGTATTAGTAAAACCTTCTTGCCTAGTTCGGTCTAACATTCGTTTTAACTGTTCCTTGATAACATTCATACATCATAATATTTCACGGTGTATTTGTTGACAATTGTCAACAAAAGTAATTTTTTCTTGTTAGAATTGATGATTTTAATCTAAGATGTTTATAACTATTTAATTAATTCCAATGTATTATCACTAACATGAAAATTATTTTCGTGATACACAATTGTTGATGTATTGCTTGTTCTTTCGTTTGGGCATGACAGACAGAATATTGGCACGGAAATTTAAATTGGGCACTGGTAAACGGGCCCTTTTCAGTGCGGTTAATATTGCATATAAATCAGTAAGAGAAACTATGATAGTTAGTTTCTCTTACTGATTTATATGCAATATTAACCGCAAAACTGATAAAAATGCGTTCGGTTCGCGTACAACAAAGTAAAATCAACATTTGGTTCATATAAAATATATACGCAGTATAATCACGACTTATTTTCCTAATGGCATTAATTGCGTCGCATTTAGTAAGGTCATCATCATCATATGCATCAATAAACCAATAGTATTAGTTACATTGTAACTTTACTCAGAGGAGTAATTGCATACATAACGTCAAGTTAGGCAAGTGAAACAGTAGGGCAAGTAAAATACTTGACAATGAAGATTCAGCCTTGGAAAAAAGAAACGTGTCTCACTTAATAAACTTGACCTTACTCAAAACAAACTTGTGAAAACAGAAATCGCAGAAAAAAGAGGTCTTATGTGAAAACCAGTTTAAAATTATTAAATATTGCTAGTAATAAAATAATGATTTGATGAGAATTCTAATGGATGATAACAATTAGTGTGTTAAACTATTCAGAAAGTTAAATATACAATATTATTTAATGAAATTAGTTTAACATATTGCAGTGACCTTTTGAGTTGATAATTTATAAATTGTTAACGTTTGTTTTTAACTCTATAACAATATTTTACTGTCCTTGGGTCTGCTATGAATGTAACTAAGAAAATAGGCAGTCACTATTGCAAAACATAATTGGGTCAAACATTTTTTTTTTTTGTTATTCTATCACATCACCCAGGGGACAACAGTGGGATAGTTTGCTAGAAGAAAGTATACTGCAAGCTCTACTATCATGATCATCATGGCCCCATAACTATTAAAAAATACTAAGTTTTGTAAATTTGAATGCTATTAAAGTGTGATTTTAAGGGTGACCCAGGAGAACGTAACCATGGCAACGAGTGACATAAAAAAGTGATTGACCCAATTACAAAACTAGCTACAAATAACGCTCTTCTGTCAGGGTAAATGTAACAAAATGTAGATTTAGGATGCTATGTGTAATCATAATGTCTAGGCTAGAGAATTACATGGCGTGTTTGTGTCGGTACGCCATCGCCAGTTTCACAAGGTCGGTGCTGCAGTGTTTCGCTCTTACTGATCTACCAACCGGCTGGAGTTCGTACACAAACACAAGTATCCGTCTGGTCTAAACATAGGTACACTCAAGGACATAAATATGTAGGTATACGATTTTACTTTTTTCTGCAGCATAAGGCCTATAGGTACATACATGTATGCCCTTGGCTGTACATACAACCGCTTACTATAAGAAAAACTCACGCAGTCAAACATCCATAAATAAACATCAACACAGTTTATCGGTAGGTTTCAATTTTTTAATTATCTTGATAGCCAGTACAACAAATGGCCTTTTAGAAACCATTACTGAAATTGAAAATTTTGGCAGACGCGTAAGGTAATAATAAAAAAAATGTAATTAATTATAATCTAGATTTACTCAATGTATTTGTTCCAAACATATGTTTAGTCATTCCGGTAATAAAAGGTTGAAGTCTAAAGCGTAGCGTTTTAAAATATTGCCATAATCTGGAACTGTACAGTTGTCATTAGATATATCGGAGCGGCCAGGATGCTCACAAATATCTGAGCAGGCCTCTATTGTCATTGTCACGGCGTTAGAGAGCATGTTCACATATCGTCGGCTGACAAGCAAAACTCACTATAAAAACTGTCACTACTCTTAGCAACCTCTTATGTCGGTATTAAGTCAGAACTGAGATAAGAGCTTTAATAGGCATGATGACTGGCAAGTCAAATCAGCTTCTTTTTTCGAACTGTCAAAACGATCACCACTATGGAATTTTATATGAAATACTCAAAAGTGACGTCACGTTTGAGTACTGCCAAATGACCTACTCTTTTAAGTTCTTTTCATTTTATTAAATAGAAGTTCTGTACAAAAATTACTGCAATCTATATCTTAGTAATAATTTCTTCGTGTATTATGTCGTGCATAATGTTAAATAATTTAAATTAACTACAGTCATCATCCCTATTCAAGTAGGTATTTGTTACTAAGTGAGTTTTGCTTGTCAACCGACGATATATTACATTTGTGAGCGCCGTGGCCGCTCCGATAATCTGAAGGCGACTACGAAGTACGGAGCGTAGGGTCCCAACCAGAGATACACGCGTGCCTACATTATAAAGTATGGAAAAATCAACAATTATCTATGTCATGTCAGTTCTACGTTAAGTTTAACTTATCGGTTATCGTGAATCAATGAAACAGAAACTAATTCTATGCAGATGACTAACTGACATAAATATAGGGTACTTAAATAAAAAGTTCATTGTTTTTGGCTTCAGCAAATAATATTAACTGCGAAAATGATACATACACAACTTCTTCCACACATTCAAACAATTCAAACATTCTAACAATTAGTTTTTCTATTAGGATCATAAACATATTACACCAAGACAAGACGTATGTCGCACAAAAAGTGTTACTTAACGTTTGAAAATCCTAATTACCACATGATGTACGGAACTGTAAATCTGTCGCAATGATAACTTCTGTTACAATATTTTCCACGGCAGTAACTGTCTTAATATTTGTTTGCCCATGTTTTGAATATAAAAATAATAATAAGACCTAATTGACGGTTTAGTTTTGTTACAAAGAAATATTGGTTTAAGAATTTTTACAATAATATTCTAGCATTTCAATTTTATATGAGTGGGCCGGTAATCCCAGCCTTCCATAGCCCCTCGTATAATCTTTACCACTTGTTAATGTACTCTTTTTTTAAATAAAACTATCCAGGTGCTGTGCAGATGTCGGACCATGCACATTGAAGAGTTCCGTGCATATCTCAAAACCTAAAATTACCAAAATATTTTTTTCATTTGAAGTATCAAGCCTTATTGTCTCGATGTTTTGGTCCAACTTTGTGACATGTAATTAGATGAGCACAGTGCCCCCTTAAATATATTTCATATTTAGTTTAGAGACTAAATTAACTAGTGGTGACGTACGAACAGACATACGAACGGACTGGACTAAACTATAAGTGACTCATTATTGCCATTTCGGTTACGGCACCCAAACAAAACTATTGGTAACCCCGCAACAAACGACACGTGAGAAGCTAGAAAGACAAATGTAGAAGTAAATTATATCATTGCACTGCCCATTCCTGGCAAACTAACGTGCCTAAAAAACTTAACTTTGACCAAATAATGACAAATTGTAAAAGTGCAAGCGTAGAATACCCGAGTTCTCGATTATTTGAAGTTTTGAAGGCGCCTTAGTTGCCGGCGGTTCCCGTGCACCGCTAGGTGTCTGCGCTTTAGGGCGACAAACAATGCCAACTACAATAATTACTATAAATAATAAAAAGGAGACACACCTGCTGAGCCAACCAAGCAGAAATAAAGTGGACATACATAAATACCACCCTATATACTAAAAATAAAATCTAACAGAAAAGTTAAATATACAACTACAAAATATATTTAAAAAGATGCGACCTAAGCCTCGTTCAATAAACATCACAATGTACAAATTAAATTCTCAATTACAATTATTCTGTTCCGATTTAATACGATATATACATTCTTGGTTTAAAAATGTATCTATAGGAACCTATAGCATAAATACAGTTCAGTGAATCATAACTACACACAATTTTATAACATAATATATGTATTTATTTCAATATATGTGTGTAAGACTATAGAGATATATCGATTTGAAATGTCGCATGAAGTCGCGCTTATGTACATTTTTTACCTAGTAGTGGGTCACGAGCCTCCACTCCCGAACTTTGGCGCGTATTACCTTTGTGGATGTTAAAGTATTAGGAAAATTGTAAATAAAATAGTAAAACATTTAAAATAGTTCGCTTTTTGTAGAATTTTAACGTAACTTGTAAATATTTTGTATTGTAAATCAACAATGACACTTATTTAGTTCTGATTTAAAAATGTATATTTAGTTTCTTACAAGCTACAATTTGACAACACAGGTATTGTAAAACACAGAGTGTAAGCTTTACTAAACACAAGTTTATGATACAATTCTACAAAAAGGTCGTTGTTGTTATACTTATTGGATTGTAAAGTTGATTAAACGAGACACTGATAAGTTAAATGTACATATTGTTCGCACATACATATTTAATTAGTAAAGGGGGTAAAATATTGGTATCAAAAATTAATATAAATGAGCGACGATCATAAGCAAGTGTCAAATAGGTACAATTCAAAATTTGACCTCAAATCACAACCGTTTAGTTAACGGTTACAACCGCTCGACATCGCAGTTAGAAGCGCTGCCTCCAACAATGCGAAACTTATGCTAGAACTACATGAAAATAAATCACATTGGCATTACTGATGCTCGCCGCTGCTCGGGTCGGTGGTGGTCTCTACCAAGCCTGGGTCGGTGTCCTCCCCGCCCCCCTCGTCCCCCGCCTCCGCGGCTACGCCCGCCTCCGCGGCTACGCCCGCCTCCGCGGCTACGCCCACCTGGTTGCAATCTACCCGACCGTTGTTTTCGTCTTGTTCTTCGATGGACTGTTCGTTGCGTAAGCTAGTGCCGCTGCCGCCGCACTCGCCGGTAGGCCTCAGGACGAGGTACATCAGCAGATCCGAAAGGGATATAATGCCAACTACTTTCTCCTCCTCATTTACGACTACTAAACGATGCACCTGGAAATATATAGACACATAGATAAAGATTAAGGTATATATATGGCAAACGTGAGAATGTGGTCAAATTAGGCACTCGTAGAAGCTAAATTTGTAATTTCGATTACACATAATTTACTTCTAATGAACATATGATGGCAAATTACATGCTGTGCTAATAAATCCGCATGTTTTACGTAGATAAGTGAATGTCATACTTCACAAGCAACACATTATATATATGACATTGTATTCATCACCATAGTGTCGATGATGGGAAACTTACCTCTGCCCGCACTATCCTCTCCATAACCTCGTATAGCGTCTCATCCAGCGTACATTTCTGGACGCCTTCGAACCACTCGTTTCGATGTTCATTTGCTGTCTTCAAGGACACATCCAGGTTATTGTAGGTTTTCTCTGCAGCTAGATTCTGTAACAAATCATAAAGTTAAAATGTTAGCGCATTACTTAAAATAATCCACAGGAGTATGTAATGATAGGTAGCTACTACAAGATCATAATCACACATTTTCTACAGCGTACATTGCGTGTAAGTTAGAACTGCATACATAGATCCAACACTATGTAAATTATCAGTATTTCTCATGTAACAACATACCTATAGACATCCCATATAGCTAAATGGCCCCTGTCGCCGCCTTAGGCACTGGTCTCACCGCGAGATACTAAACTAAACACGAACAAAAGATACGCACTCCCATGTCAATAAAAGAGACACGGCGATACTCGCCCAGCTATCAGCTATCACCGCCGGGCGAGTATCGCCGCGTCTCTTTTATTTACATGGGAGTGCGTATCTTTTGTTCGTGTTTATAGCTGATAGTTCATAGCTTAGTAGCTCGCGATGAGACCAGTGCCTTACGCAAATACATCTACTAGCCATAACCACGTACGCTAACTTCACCCCTAAGCAACTCTCTGACTATGGTAGCTTGGATTTCCATAAAAAATGCACAAGAGGCTTTAATGTAAGGCCTGAGTGGCGAGCATCGATCGGCGAGTTCGACGGCGCGTCATGCATCCAAGGTTTTTGAACAACGTGCACTCAGTACGCACATACTTTTTTATTTTCATTTTATTTTATTTATTTGGGGCATCAACAGCAGTACAGTCACCACATGGGAATGTTGAGCCACTTGGGAATGGATGCAATTTGGTCGTGTAATATTATGGGTTCGGTATTTTTCGTTAGTAGGCACGATCGCGACAATGACCGATGTTCCCCGATGATATGTCAGTCAAATACGAATATTTGTTGCGTCAAAATTTCAGTGTGTCAAAACTAGTTGAAATAATAAAAATTTCTTCGTCTACGAGAATTAAGGATTAGTCATCGGCCATTATTAGACGCTAGATGTCGTTGTTCCTTGAGGAAACTGGATAACGACAGTTCTTCGTAGATTTGTTTAAAACCGTTTAGTAATTTATTCTTATTTGCTTCAAATCGGAAGCCATGATTTATCTGATATTAATAGGCGAGGTATTTTTTCCATTCATATTTAATTTCTAAATAGGCATGTTATCGAGCAATTTTAAATTATTTTTTTCATTGACAGAGACAAATGCTATTGCTGTCTTTATTATCATTCGGCATAACAGCACAGTTGACGTTAGTTGAAAACTTATGTAATGTAACCTTTGTAGAAATATGGTTTGACAATCTACCCATAATCCTATAATCTGTCAGTAGCCATAAAAATGTTTAATAGAAACTTGATAGTTTCTGACTGAAATTCTAACTTTGAAAAAATACCTGTCAGTGACAGCCGTTAAAAGGAAAGTGAACGAAATTAATTACCATCAGGGCTCTGAAGTTAGATTGACGTCTCCAGGTCTAAAGCGGATGTTATAGCGTAACTATAGTAACGTCAGCTTCCGGAAAAATAGCGAACAATCATTGGTTAAACATCTGAAGAATACGCGAGCGGTCATTGGCTAACCGTAGCAACGACCGCCCCATTGGTCAGCAGAGTTCGGCCGCAGTCGTGATACCAGCCTCATAAGAGTTCGGAACCCGATTTGTATTATTCGACCAAGTTGCGAACAGTTGCAAGTGGCTCAACAATCCCATGTGGTGACTGTACAGTCACCACATGGGAATGTTGAGCCACTTGGCAATGGATGCAATTTGGTCGTGTAATATTATGGGTTCGGTATTTTTCGTTAGTAGGCACGATCGCGACAATGACCGATGTTCCCCGATGATAAGTCAGTCAAATACGAATCTTTGTTGCGTCAAAATTTCAGTGTGTCAAAACTAGTTGAAATAATAAAAATTTCTTCGTCTACGAGAATTAAGGATTAGTCATCGGCCATTATTAGACGCTAGATGTCGTTGTTCCTTGAGGAAACTGGATAACGACAGTTCTTCATAGATTTGTTTAAAACCGTTTAGTAATTTATTCTTATTTGCTTCAAATCGGAAGCCATGATTTATATGATATTAATAGGCGAGGTATTTTTTCCATTCATATTTATATAAATAGGCATGTTATCGAGCAATTTTAAATTATGTTTTTTATTGACAGAGACAAATGCTATTGCTGTCTTTATTATCATTCGTTACAGCTCAGTTGACGTTAGTTGAAAACTTATGTAATGTAACCTTTGTAGAAATATGGTTTGACAATCTACCCATAATCCTATAAATCCTATAATCTGTCAGTAGCCATAAAAATGTTTAATAGAAACTTAATAGTTTCTGACTGAAATTCTAACTTTGAAAAAATACCTGTCAGTGACAGCCGTTAAAAGGAAAGTGAACGAAATTACCATCAGGGCTCTGAAGTTAGATTGACGTCTCCAGGTCTAAAGCGGATGTTATAGCGTAACTATAGTAACGTCAGCTTCCGGAAAAATAGCGAACAATCATTGGTTAAACATTTTTGTTATTACGTAACCATGGTAATGTCACCTTCTGAAGAATACGCGAGCGGTCATTGGCTAACCGTAGGAACGACCGCCCCATTGGTCAGCAGAGTTCGGCCGCAGTCGTGATACCAGCCTCATAAGAGTTCGGAACCCGATTTGTATTATTCGACCAAGTTGCGAACAGTTGCAAGTGGCTCAACAATCCCATGTGGTGACTGTACAGTGACCAATTTTACTGACCAATTGGGGCGGTCGTTGCTACGGTTAGCCAATGACCGCTCGCGTATTCTTCAGAAGGTGACATTACCATGGTTACGTAATAACAAAAATGTTTAACCAATGATTGTTCGCTATTTTTCCGGAAGCTGACGTTACCATAGTTACGTTATATTTAACATCCGCTTTAGACCTGGAGACGTCAATCTAACTTCAGAGTCCTGATAATAATTTCGTTCACTTTCCTTTTAACGGCTGTCACTGACAGGTATTTTTTCAGTTAGAATTTCAGTTAGAAGCTATCAAGTTTCTATTATACATTTTTATGGCTACTGACAGATTATAGGATTATGGGTGGATTGTCAAAGGTTACCTACCATATTTCTACAAAGGTTACATTACATAAGTTTTCAACTAACGTCAACTGAGCTGTAGCTGTAACGAATGATAATAAAGACAGCAATAGCATTTGTCTCTGTCAATGAAAAAATAATTTAAAATTGCTCGATAACATGCCTATTTATATAAATATGAATGGAAAAAATACTTCGCCTATTAATATCAGATAAATCACGGCTTCCGATTTGAAGCAGATAAGAATAAATTACTAAACGGTTTTAAACAAACCTATGAAGAACTGTCGTTATCCAGTTTCCTCTAGGAACAACGACATCTAGTGTCTAATAATGGCCGATGACTAATCCTTAATTCACGTAGACGAAGAAATTTTTATTATTTCAACTAGTTTTGACACACTGAAATTTTGACGCAACAAAGATTCGTATTTGACTGACACATCATCGGGGAACATCGGTCATGTCGCGGTCGTGCCTACTAACGAAAAATACCGAATCCATAATATTACACGACCAAATTGCATCCAATGCCAAGTGGCTCAACATTCCCATGTGGTGACTGTACATAAGAAATTTACAAAATTAAGTGTACAGTAAACAAAGCCAATAAAAGATGTCCACAAAAATACAATGAACATGCAATAACAAGATATAGCGTGCGCATTTATACTAACTAACATAACTTAAGTTTCAGTTATAAAGTTTGCATGTACGTGAGTGTATTCGTTGGTGTTGAGTAAGTGAATGAGTGAGTGGTTTATTGTGAGATTAGTGTGTATTTGTTTAACATGTACTTCTACGTCGCATGCCCTGCTCGAGCGTCTACTCGGGCCTTCACATCATCAGCCAATAATCAGTCCACAGCTGGACAAAGGTCTCTCTCCTATTACCTAAGCGTATGGACGCATTACGAGGTAAAAGCCCATAGTCGACACGCTGGGCAAGCTGGTTGACGATCGCAGTTGTGTGTCGACTCGACTCATGATGTCAGTGACACATCGAATCCCTTAGCCTCCTAAGACCCAATTTACATTACAATACACATAGTTGTTGCAATCCAATTTGCATCTTTCGTGAACCAATTAAAGTAGAATTTCTTTTGTGTCATTACTTTTTGAAACAAACAGAATTCTTACCAATTTACATACAGAACAAGGTTCAAATTAAAAACAGAAGAACTATGGTGGGCCTTAAGAGGATTAGACTATTACGTCACCCACGGGAAGAGCTGGGTTGCTTACAAATGTATTCTTACTGCCCTCACCACACGGCCCGGTATTCACTTACCCCCTTATTCATAAGCGTCTGCTAACTAAACAAGCCGCTAAGTATTGTTTGTCCCTTTTGCTATTATGGACACATTGTTAAGACCGAAAGGGACAAACAATTATTAGCGGCTTGTTAAGTTAGCAGACGTTTATGAATAAGGAGGTTAGCACTTCCATATTCCTGTGAAACTTACAATGACGTCAAACTTGGCGTAGATGTCCTTGAGGCGGCCCTCGGCGTCGACGAGCGGCAGCGCGGAGACGCGTCGGTTGACGAACTTGCTGAGTGCGTCGATGATGGACGTATCCTCCGTGGCTGTCTCGATGTCGCGTAGCGTGCCGATTTGCAGCTCGCGCACCTTGCACTGTAGGTACGACGGCTTCGGCAGCTCGTTTATCTGATCAAACAAAACATGAACATTATGTATCCAGCGGCAAGATGTAATGTGTATGGCAGGGATAGGTTGAAGAAAGAACTCAGGGACGTCGATCTTAGGGATGTCCTACGGTTCTGTAAGAAACAAGGAGGCTAGGAAGTTATGGGGTAACGCAGCCCGGACTTTAACCTGCATCTCCAGCCATGAAATGTTTACAGCCCGCTCGATTCCGGACGAGCGTCCCTCTAAAATATAACAACATAACATAGCAACATAAACACGTGGCACTGACGTCGTGGAATCAACTTTTTTCTGTATTTTATTACCATGTTGGCGTAGTTTAGGTTGCACATTAAATTTTGCATAAAACCAGGTGGACTACCTAGTCCACCTCGGTTATACGGTTATAGAGTCACCTGACCGTAACCATCTTTAAATGATTCGAATATGTGAATGAGTTCTGCAAGCCGAAAGGTGCGGGTAACCGTTAATATAAGGTATTTTAAGCTTATTTTGGTCTCCAATTCTGCAAAATAAACTCAAAAAATTTGTTGACAACCGTCTATCAACGTAATTTCATATCTCCTATTCAACTCGTACCTATGAGTACAGTCATCTAAGTTATTTGTGCATACTAATTGTATAACTAGGTGATACTTAGGTTGGCTTTACTAAGTAGGTACATTATAAAACTGCAAATTGCTGTCACACTTTGTACTACAATCATTTTAATTTTGTTCGTTGAAGTTGAAGCCATTTGTATGTGCCATTAAATTCAGAATATATACCTACATTTATTAACAACAACGCAAAAAATATATAAAAAGTAAAGACCCGTCATTCGATAAGCTGACCTTTAGGAGTTCGTAGGTAACTTGATTCGTAACTTTATCGGTAGCAACCTAAAGTCATACGACGGACAATGGAATTAACATTGATGATAAAGATGACGATAACGTGCTCAGTTATCTTAAATTTGTAGGCCTATGATAATATAGCAGTAGTTAAGTAGCTATTTAATGCTCGCGTTATACTCCATACTAAATTCGGAGCGGAGTCATTAACGTCCCTGTTTAAACTTCACCACTGGTGGCACTAGCCAGCAATGAATGTGAAACGGAGCCATTAATGACTCCGCTCCGCTCCCGGTAAAGGTGGACATATTTGTACTCCTGGAGCAGTTTGACAGTCAGGAGCGCGCTAGGCCGTTTCTGTATTCATAAACACTTTCCTCTACAACGCGGAAAAACGCCGGGATTGGCTATGCAGCGAACTGCTGTACGGAATACATTTACTAGCGCGAGTTATCGTGCCAAGAGCGTCAAGGCCTCATGGAAAATGGATAGCCTAGCCATAGCATAAATTAATCAAGAAACCTTCATTCCTTAAAGGTCATATTGGCATATTTGTGACATTTTTGGATTAGTCTATTCTTGTTAAATAGTACATTACTATAGAGGACGGGAAACGAAGGGTTACAGGCCAAGTAGATATATCTGGCCGAAGGAACTTAGGCCAGATAGGGATACGCGGCCTGTAACCCTGTTTCTCGCCGAGATTTGTATAGTGCTTTTCTCAAACTTGCCATGAAATAAAACGAACAAATTTCGCTGAACCATACTATTTCATTTGTAAATATACGAATAGTACAGTATCGTAAAACATTAAAAGAAACATTCGCGCTTAACTTTTTTTAAAATCTGTTTGAGGTATTCTTTTACCTGGTGGTATAGACATTAGTTCTAAGGTAATTATTTTTTCTGTGGCTGAATGTCAAGACCTATTGTCACAATTTGACGTTTCAAAACAAAAGACAATATGTTTGCAGTCCTAGGTCTGAAATAAATACATGAAATCTCTATACATATCATCTTAGCAAATGACACCGGATATATAAGCAACATCAACGTTCCGTAGCAAGTTTGAGTAAAATAAACTTACGTATAGGAAAAGGAATCGCAATATCCTCTTATGTGTCAGTATGTAGAGCACGTTGCCGGTCTCGGGGTCGATGACCGGTAACCTGTGGATGCGGTTGGAGATGAGGATGCGAATGGCGTCGTAGAGTGAAGAGTCGGGCCCGATCGATACCAACGACGAGCCCTTCAGGACCTCTGGAAAAAAACATTCATACAATGGAAAAAATATCTATACAATTATACAGTCGGAATCCCTATTCAAGTATTTATTATAGGTATGTGGTCGCTTAAATTGATACCTGTATTCTTACTTAAATACTTAAATCTTCTTACTTAAATCTTCTTCCCCCAATAATGGGTTTCAAAGTGTGCGCATGTTTATTTAACGTGACTGTATACGATCTCATAGTAACAGTAACAATCAAAAGTTTATTTTATTTTCATGGAAACCGACACCTTAAGATTATTTTCTGTGTATCTACTTAGCGCAAATATAATCTAAGGAAACTGTAGGTCTCATCATTACTAGTATTTTATGTACACCTTAATGAAAATGACCGTCTGTTTCTTATAATAAATAAAAAAAAACAAATAAAGCACTGTACATATACATAAGTAAACAATTGAAATAGAGGTATTATGTAGACTAGACGTGACCGTGTCGAATGTAATCCGTGTAAAGGGATTATTGACACATACGAGGAAAATGTGTTGATATTAGTAATCTGTAGAAAACACATGTGCTCAAGACCAATTACACCCTGAACTAGATTTACAGCTATGTAAACGCGGTTTTAACGGATGTGTGAATGTAACGATATTGTGAGGCGATTAGCTCAGCGAATTACTACAAGGCGTGTATCATTGATTCCTTGATCATGATACATTTCCTACTTATATGTAGGGTAAATTGCTAGTAGCTGGCCACTCTCCAGTAACTGGACACCTTATAAAAAATGAACTCTATGTGCGTATAGATAGAATTCATTTTGGAAGAGGTAGAGTGATTGACATTGACATGACTCCTTGTTTCAAAATTATTTTTTACTGTAAGCACATAGAGTTCACTTTTATATAAGGGCTCATGCATAAATCATGCGAGGTTTTTTCGGCTACTTTTTGACCCCAATCCCCCCCTCCTGGTGATGTTTGGCGAGGGAGCATTCCATGAAAATATCTACTTTTTGTCGCTTACGTGTCGCTATGGTAGCTACCCTAATAAAATATGCTAGCTGGTAGGAAACACTGTCAATCTTAAAGCCTTGATATGATATTATTATACCGTATCTCAGCTTACTAATTTAATTTTTCAAAAGTATTGAAAAGACAGTGTCGCTTACGACACGTTTTCATGGAATGTTCCTGGGTTTCTTGGCTAGACCCAACCCCAAGCAGTCTCACGTGTATTTTTCTCATTCAACTTTTAACGTTCGCTCGCCGAAATTCACAATCCCCCCCCATCCTCCCTAACGTGATCTTTCGTGATGTTTTCTTGGATCCCCTCCTCACGTGATTTATGCACAAGCCCTAAGGTGTCCAATTACTGGAGAGTGGCTAGTTACTAGCAATTTACCCTATGTTATGAGTCGTTCAGATACTAAATGCAGCCTACGTTACTAAATATACTTATCGATGACCATTTAGTTATGTTTCATGTCACATATGAAAATATTTTTGAACGTTTGTTTTGTAACATTCACATTTTCTGTGTCATGTACATACTTAAATTAAGGTGGAATGTCACGGTCAGCTAGGCACTACTACGCCAATAGATGGCGTTACAGTGCCCAGCTGGTGCGAATTCTACGTATTTTTAAATTTTATGTATGATAATGGAAATACTTTTAATAAGTGATGTGTTTGCCTAAAATAAACTGCTATTTCTAATGTGGCCAACTAAATTTCAGATGAGGTTTAATTTACAAAATAAGTTTATTTGAATAAATACGAAACGCTGTCGCGCTTGCGAAGTATGCACACACACATTCAAACCCTTATTCGTTGATGAAACTGAGGCCCTACCGCGAACCCCGAATGAAGTGTTGTCTCTCTCTCGCACTTGTGAATTCGTACGTAAGCGTGACTGAGAGGCAACACTTCGTTCGTGGTTCGTGGTGGGGCCTCTGATTGCTTATTTCTTCGGAACGTGTTTTGAACTTGGATTAGTCTAAGTTGGATGACCGTCTGACGCACATTCATGAGGACCAAGGTTCAAATCTCGTAATATCAAGATATATATTTTTTGCTTTATAAGACTTTTTATTTTTTTATTGATACTTTACCTATAATCACAATTATTCCAGTATTATCAAACCGCGATTAGAATGGGATAATAATGCCTGTGGCCTATCCCACAAATCTTCACAAGCGTACAATTCTACAAAATTGTATAAATTCCCATACAAAATAGTTGTCAACTTTATAGAATTGTATGCTTGTAAAGTTTTGTGGTATTGGCCCCTGAACTAGCCACCTAGGTTTAATTTTGATAATCTTATTTATTTACTTAAAAACGTTTTCAGGTGATGTTATGGCATCCAGTTCCGGTATTTTTTGCATGGTCAATGTGGAATAGACCATACTACAAAAAACCGGACCTGGATGACCTAATAGGTGTAGGTACAATCAGATTGGGACGGAATCTATTCTATGACCTCAGACAAGTTTTCATATATGTATAGTTATATATTTGACATTACTAGTCACTTTAATTATTAGATTCCTTCCCATTCTAATCACGCGCGGAATACATAAATAAAGAAAACAGATCAATTCATAAATTCAGTGTTTTATTTACATCATTTCATATTATTTTTATTTATTCTTTCTGGTTTTAGTAGGTACTACCTCTGTCAATATACAGTTTTTATAAAATATCACTAGTGTTGGCAACATGTTTTCTATAAAAGTTTCGTCGGTCATTTGTGACACCTGCAGTTTACCTTGGATCTGAAATGAGAATACTCATTGTTAAAATGGTGTCTGATGATTACTGGAATAAAAAATACAGTTCAGCTTTATCTAGTTAGATGGTGGTGATCCTGACTGCGAAGTTAGGGAGGGAGCCTGGGTTCAAAACAGGTTCAGTGAGTATCTACAAAAAGGTTATAGTTTTAAAAGTTGAAGGCCTGGAACTCATCATCTCTCGGGAAACTAACGTTTCCGGTATTTACATTAAAAATATGTTATACTTATAATATATATTGCTATTTATCTACATGACAAGTTTCCTGGGTTATTCCAATCCGTGGAGCAGTTGTTTCGAAACCAACAAATGTTTTTATTATAATATAAGCATAGTGAAAATATGTAATAAAAAATCTGTTGAAATAGTGGGAGGAAAGATACTCTACCGGACTTACCTTTTGATTTCTCCGTAATATAGTATAATTTCTACAAGGCTTCGCTTACGAGTTTTTCCCGAGCCCGAGTATCGGTGTTTTTTTATAGCCTTTCCTTGGCGTTTGTGGCTTCACCCTCATGTAAATCACTGTAGATGCCACGCTATAAAATATTTCAAACAATCGTTAGCAATTTAGCGTCAACGGATTATACAAACCAAAGTATGAAAGTAACCAAATGACTGCCGGTGATTTAGAAAGAAAGAGTGACGTTTGAATTTAGTGTTGCCGGCGTTGCCGTGCCAAATGGATTATACGTTCAGTTACACGCGACTATCATTTAGTACGCACATTTATTTTAATAACATTAAATGTAAGAAGTCCAACCTATATAATAGTAGCGTAAACGTAACTATTATGTATATATTTTCTATAATAAATGGTCTTCTGACACAAAATATAAAAATCAAGCAAATCGATCGAATACGGAATATCATAAAATAGTACGCGGGTTGGCTATTGGGTGTATATATGACCTATATGGCAACATTAGCAACGCTTTCCGTTTGATGCAGTTTGATGGAACAAAATAAAATAACAAATTGCACGACATGCGTTCGGTTTGACAGAGCGGCAACGCAGCATTTGTGGTCAACTGGCAACGTCGCTTTTTAACGCACACGCCGAAGATACGATTGATGTATGACACTGTCGCCGCTGACCCACACATTGACAAATTTGTATTAAAATAAAGTAGTGTTTTAAGGTATTATTTGACCATTTTTATTACGGAAATAGAATTTGCCGCAAATAAATATCAAAATGATTGTGGATGGAAGTGGTTTCATTGTAAAACTATGCTCCATTTACCCATATTTGAATAAATAAATTAGTATGAAAAACGAACCACCTTAAGCATAAATGCCAGTGTTTAGTTTGAATAGAAAACAGGAAAATCTAGTAAATACATCGTCTGAATTTATATTTGTTTTTAAAGGTACTTTATATAAGGTTATGTAGGTATTTATATGTATATGTGGCATCTAACGAAAGAAATACGAAGGGTTAAAAATCGATAGTCTTTAACTGACTGCGCCGCCGGCAATGTATTGTTAAAGAATTGTCCACGTTTTGTAATTGCTCTAAAGGATTCGCGTCGATATTGTAAACGTGTAATTCAGTAAAGAACTAGATTTATTGAGGCATAAACTATTGTTCGTTATTTTTGTTTTGTGGGTTGCAGCAAACTATTTGTCAGCGTTAAATCGTTCGTGATTCGTGGTTGATGCAATTTGCAATATATATGACAATTTGAATACATTGATAATATGATAATATATATAGGTATCTACCTATGACGGACTATACTATACTATACTATGTGTTTACGTACGGACCTCCGTACGTAAACACATTTGTATTACAGGACTAAGCTACGTGCATTGGTTAGTGATTGAACAGCCCCTGTTTCGTGTTGGCACTCTTGTCAGTTATGCATTGGAAGAGGTAGTATGTAATATCTCTCCTCATTACTAACCTAGGAGTAAATGAAAATAAAAATACGACACCGTCCGTGCCACTCGCGGCGTTGAGCTTTTATGATTTATACGTATGATAATCACAAAGTCAACATTGATTTATTGTCAATTACGAAATAAAATAACCTTCATAGTGGATAGGCTCTAAGACCGACGATACGAATATATGATACGAATATCACAGGATAACTTTTTACAAAACATTATGCTTGGAAAACAATCGGTTATTCGCAGTAAACTTGACCGTACAGTAAAGTACATCCAATCCTTCACTAGTGCGAATAAGTGTTTATTTATGTACACACCTTAATGAGCATTTTTTCGGAGCATATTAATTGGAAATATGTAATATTACCAATATCTATAAAGTTATAGTCACATATTCTCCTCAAAACAATTTGGTAGATCTCACTGATCCGTTTAATAAAATAATATGAGGATCGCGTGAAACTGTGACTTAGCCCTTTAACACGCAGGACTCAAAAAATCCTGAATTCAAGCCTCAACGCCATCCTATAATACGAAAATTCTGTACAAGAAAAAAATACAAATGGATAGCGATACAGGTTGGTCGTTTTGAGACCGGTGCCCTATAAAGGGTTAAGTCTTAGAGCCGTTTTATGTATAAATGTATTCAAGTTCACTTTCAAGCTAGAGTGCCTCAGAAATAAATACAATAAAATCAAGTTTAATCAATATGGAGCTCCTTGGATACCGACGTATGATCAAGGTCATATGTTTGTTTACAGTTTTGAACCCAATTCTATGGTAATTAAGCCGCAAACGTGTTGTGTTGTTGACATATCTTTGACGCCGACTTATATACGTCAAACGTCAATATATCTTTTGTCACAAGTGCTCGACTAGTACACTAGATCCAAATACTTCGTAGCAGCCAAAGTAGCAAAATAGTTCAGCACTTCAATATATTTAGTTAGTATCGTATAGTACCATAATTTGATCAGGTATTATAAAATTGATTTGATTTAACAATGAAATCAGTTCGATTTTTTACTTTTATTTATTTTGTCTAATAGTTTTGGGACTTATCGGTAACAGTTACGTTGATGTTTTGTTTTTGGCAATCTCTCGTTCCTGCCGTATTTATTATCAAACCGCGATTACAATGGGATTCAAAAGTACTGTTATAGAAATATAGATATACAGAATATATTCATAGTTACATTCATACATTCGTAGTTTAAGTGCAGAGACTAACAGACAATAGATTAATTAATCACTCACTACATCTATAAACAAGTCTTGGTAAATGTTGTGTCATTTCGCCGGTTTAAAGGCAGAACCAACTATTTCGGTAAAACTTGTTTCAGCAAATAGTGTTTTATGTCATTGGCATAAAATACGATTTGTCAAAACCAACTTCAAGGAAGTAGTTGGTTCTGCCTTTAACCCGACGATTTGTTGTGTCAACAGTACATTCGGATCCCTTTCTGATTTCGGTTTGATAATATCAACATACTCACAATGCGAGCTTCGAACGTATAACTATAAATTTTTAGTCATGCATGAGAGCACTATGTTTTGTACTTTGTGGTTGTCACTCACGTCTCCAGGTCTCGAGGCGGTGCTCTTCGAGCTCTTCCATGGCCACGTCGGGGCTGGTGTAGTACATCTGCAGGATCTTGATGAAGTCGGTTATCGTGAGCATGCCGATGAACTTCTGCTTCTGCGAGTCCCATAGCGGCGCCGCGCGGACTCCTAAAAGTACAATATTTGTGTCAGTTACAATATTGACTAACCGATACAGTAGCAAAACAAATAGCATTAATTATGGTTCAAATTAAGTGCTCAATTAGACTAACAGTCTAATAGAGAAGTTTAGCTATGTTTATACCTATACTGCAATCTCCACTTTAATTTTGTAAAGTAGGTAGATAAATTACTATAAATATATGGTCATTACCTATAAAATTGGCGTTTTTGGTCATAGACTCTAGTTAGTCCTTAATTTTATTATTTAAATAGTAACTTAGTCATTTTTATGTTTTCAGTAGTGGTCTATGTAACAAAGGTCTTTTCACACTAATAACTGTTCTTTTTCCTTAAGTGATATTCTAAAATAAGCTTTGAAAACAACTCTGGCCATATGCTGCCGGTTCATATGTTTGGAATAGTTCTAAATGTGTGATAGTACCTTGTTTTATGAAATAGAGACATACATAACACGCCTCAGAACTGTCTAACCAGCCAGTAACAACTGGCAAAATTTGGTTTATTTTGGTTTTGACATCAAAAAAATATACGCAAAAATAATTGTATGGAAAATAGACTTTTCACAAAATTCTCCATGCAAAATGCCAATTTCATAGGTAATAATAATATGCTTACACTTCAGAACTATTGGAAGAAGGGAACTATTACTTTGGGAAGAAGGTTTAAGTGTAAATACAGATATCAACATATTTATGTATGCGACAAACTTGCGTTACATGAACAAAATATAGGTACTATACCACCTCAGTAAGAAACAATACGAAGATAAAACTTGTTATCAAGCAAAAGTGGAGACTGTAGTCATTCAATACTTGAAATATTCATAAGCCTTTATGATCTTCGTTTTTATCAGGGCCTCTTTTCAATCTCGATATATCATGTGAGGCCCGACGCATATAATATCTGACGTGGAACGATAAACACCTTTATCCAAATTAATACGAATCCGTATTGTTTCTTATGGAGTTTCGTGGTCCGGCGAGACTCAACAACTGTATCAACATAAAACAATGACAATTACATAACAGTCATGGGTTTCGCAACAATTCACCTCGCATTTACGCAAATGCTTCGACCTTGGGCCGATTCGTATCTAATATTTTATGACGATTAATGTAATACGATATCTGATTGCAGTGACACACACTTGACAATCGAACAGGTAAACTATCGAGGAATTTGCAGTCAAATTTGCTACAGCAGCAAGCCCATTGATAATTTTAAATTACATGTATTTATATTATTATGCGTGCATTGCATTTACATCTACATAATATAGTGAATGCAAGACAATCAATATTATCATTTAAATACTAGAACATAATTTCAGGTGGAAATATTCGCTCAGCATATAAGTTATAAGTTTATTGTACTATATATTTTTGATTGCGTTTGTAATATATGTATATATATATATTATGTTTATCCGAGTATACCTACCAAACATTACATTAATAGCCTTGTTCTATTAGCGTGCCATTCTAACAATGGTATGTAGGTACATCGTTAAACTGTGTGTTATTAATGTTATTATCATGGCATTCTAGGTACCCGAGTGAATTTGCAGAGTTGAGTATGAATTAACTTCGATATGTGGAAGTAATTTACACAGTAATATGTTTATAAAATAATAATTATATCCACTTTCACCAACTCCAGAAAATATATGTTTTCATTAATGTGGTTACAACTACCGTTCTTAACGCCGCGCAACATAATATAGGTTTAGTTTATATTTAAAGAAAAACACAATTATTGTTAATGCGGATGACATTAAGGAATATTCCAGCATAGTAACCATGATAGCTGTGGGTTAAGTGAAAAAACAATTAACGCATACCAGGCGAAGTTATATCTTAACTGGATGATTTTTTAAGATAACAGCGAGGAATAACACTTTTTTTTCATTCTGTTTATAAACTAGGTATGTTGATCATTTTGACCATTTTGATATGACTGTTTCGGGCAATCCGATGTTAGTTACATTATACATTATTGTACACGGTGTCAGTAGGTCCTGAAAGGGCTATAATCCATCTGTTACAGCTGTAATATCGTCTGTCACCGTGGCTGTCCAAATCAAATGCAGGAATTCTACACTCGTGACAACAAAAGGGTTGCCAACATAAGTTAACTTGATTAATCCATCCCATCATAGCCAGGCATAATACAAAATTTTATACACTTTAAACAGCCATTACACCAAGCCTTGATCAAGCTTTATAAAAAAGTCGTATGTCACAAAGTAAATAATGTAGTAAATTTATTCAGCGCAAACAATAAATGCAGCCCGCTGGTATTGGCTATGTGTGTAACTGTGACGCCCGCCTAGCCAAGTTAGTTATTATTTGATAGCTGACGTAAGCATTGACTTCGTCTGGAAACGTCGCATTACAAAAAATCTAGTTCACCTAGGTCATTTGATCAACCTACATTTTCTAATATAATTATTCTAAAATGTAGGTATGTCGTACGTACGTTAATTACGTCAAGAACAATAATCAAAGGCCATAGTCGGATTTTCATAGTAAGTCAGCCTTTAAATCAACCAGACTCTAGTATTTTTTTGTGAGTACCTCTTATGGTGAAGAATATTTCTGCTGAGTATCAACGTCCTATCGGTGACAGTTTTTGAAATATGATTTTTTTTAGTTTTTTCTTTAATGTGTTGTATCTCAGGATGTATAAAAGCGAATTGCTTCAAATTTTGAAATAATGTTCTTTAATTAGATATGCATCGAATTTAAAAAACTGAATATCGATTGTCGTATAAAAAAAAGAAAAAAAAAGACCAAACAATTTTTCATATTTTTTTTTGTGTACCTATGAAGTAGTGACACCTCTATTTTCTTTTTCTAATTATAGACCATACATTGGCCTACTAGTTGCCTAAGTATCAAAATTTTCCAAGCGGTACTTCTTACCAAAAATCGGCAATATGTGTGGTCAAGTTCTGCATTCAATCGGTGTTTTTCAATGTAGTATACAAACTCTTCATTTATATTTGAGTTTTCTTATCAGGTTATCTTATTTAAGAGTAAATGCTAATGACAACTTAATGTCATCATGATGCAAGCTGTTTATTTCATTATTAATCGGCCGTTTACCATTTCAACTAGCGTATCTCGATAATATTTAACTGCAATGAATCCGTTTCATGGAAATATTAATAAAAAGTGCAAGAGCTGCAGCAAATATTTAAAAAAAGATAAGGGTAAGAAAAAAATATGAAATAAACAGCTTGCATCATGATGACATTAAGTTGTCATTAGCATTTACTCTTAAATAAGATAACCTGATATGAAAACTCAAATATAAATGAAGAGTTTGTATACTACTTACATTGAAAAACACCGATTGAATGCAGAACTTGACCACACATATTGCCGATTTTTGGTAAGAAGTACCGCTTGGAAAATTTTGATACTTAGGCAACTAGTAGGCCAATGTATGGTCTATAATTAGAAAAAGAAAATAGAGGTGTCATTACTTCATAGGTACACAAAAAAAAATATGAAAAATTTTTTGGTCTTTTTTTTCTTTTTTTTATACGACAATCGATATTCATTTTTTTAAATTCGATGCATATCTAAATAAAGAACATTATTTCAAAATTTGAAGCAATTCGCTTTTATACATCCTGAGATACAACACATTAAAGAAAAAACTAAAAAAAATCATAAGTCAAAAACTGTCACCGATAGGACGTTGATACTCAGCAGAAATATTCTTCACCATAAGAGGTACTCACAAAAAAATACTAGAGTCTGGTTGATTTAAAGGCTGACTTACTATGAAAATCCGACTATGGCCTTTAGTGCGGTAGATATTGCAATTATAATATGCATTATATTGCGAAATTGATTAAGGATAATGCAATATCCTGACCTGACAACAACAGACCATGTCGAACGAAGCCGACGTCCGGCCAATAGTAATAACCAAAATGGAATACTCACGCAGTATGCAGCAATTTTCAATATTAGCAAAAGCAACACGAAAATAAGTATACGTTCGCTTAATTGCAATTTAAATAATAAGCGGAGCGTAATTTAATTAAGGAGTCGCAATAATATAAGTTAAATAGGTAATAAATGTAATAATATACAGTGTTCAGTCGAATTCACAGAACTAACGTGAATAAATGTGTACCGTCAAGAACTAATAATAGTTATAAATGTTATTAATATTAGCTACGTAACAAGTAGGTAAGCAGAAAAAGTTGACAAGCAAATAAGTATTAATAATAAAAGTGAATATATTATATGTATAGTACCTAGGTATTCACAATAAATACTTCGCCCGATTAGCTTCTATGCGCTGAACATACAAATACAATAAATATGTACAACTAAATACTTTATCAAGGTTTTGAAATGTGAGTGATGCATTAAAAATTTGATTTGAAGGGTCCACGGAAAGAACATGTCTAGTCAATTCAAATTACAGGGAAAAAACCACCTTACTTTTAAGAATAGTAATAAGGTGTGAATTTGCCCTGATTTTTTTAAGGATTGTACATGTTTTTTCTGTGGACCCTTCATTTATATTTAATACAATCCATAAAGC
This sequence comes from Thaumatotibia leucotreta, assembly GCA_025490895.1. Taxonomy (NCBI): domain Eukaryota; kingdom Metazoa; phylum Arthropoda; class Insecta; order Lepidoptera; family Tortricidae; genus Thaumatotibia; species Thaumatotibia leucotreta. The sequence continues at coordinate 87,838 of JALPQI010000384.1, forward strand.
GGAAATCACTGATGGTCGTTCGCCGCATGCAAACATTTTCGGTTGCCTGGCAAGCTCGTACTTTGATTCGGCGACCGCATTAGGCGAACGACCAATAGTGTGATTGCCGCTTCAAATAAATAATAGTTACCGTTGTAGACCAGCGCGAAGAACGCCTTCTTGACGAGAAGCTGCGTGTCGAACACAACAAGCTTCGCGGACGTGGGGATGAGGTCGTAGCATTTATGGAATTTGAAAAACTTCACGAAGATCTGAGACTCGTCCTCTTCTGAAAACGACGACAACGATAGTTCAGTATCTACCTTCATCAGAAGACTGAGAGTTAAATTAGCAGAGAATTCCTAACAGAAAACTACACAATCAATTTACGATATAAATATTTTTTTAATTGTTTTCTAATCACGAGCTCTTTCGATTCTGATAGAAATAAGTGTCAAAAAAAAATTCCATTGGGTTACTATTTTTCATACATTTTCTTCGATCGTAACTCAGTGAAAGTCAAAATACGGAACCCTAAAAAAATGTATGGAATTTTCGGGACACTTTTTTCTGCTAATGAAGATCGAAAGAGCTCGCGATTCTGAATAGAAAAAATATGAAAATAACAAAATATGGATAATTTAAAAAAACTACAACAAAATAAACATCCGCCCAAATATCTTATGTGATGTCTTATGCAAATGACAATTGGTACACAACGTATTATACGAGTATATATGTAAAAAGTACAGTTAAGTAATTTGTCTGCCGGATTTTCCATGGTAGGGCCCGGTGGGTTTTATATTTTACGACGATTCTTTCGTGTCTTTGTTTTTTCGACAGAAGGGATGGGGGAGGGACATGAGATATTACAACGGAAAAGAAAATCATAAAAAACGCCTACAATTTATCCCGATCAAACAGTCATACATAGTTAGGTATGTTATATTGTCTTGTTTAGTAAATAAATTCCTAACCTAACAGTGTTGGTACGGGACGTGGATCTTTCGACGGAGATATTTCCTTGTTTAAAAATACGGCAATCCCATGGGAAATAATAAGCCTTGACTGAAATACGCACTTGAATATCTTGGTACAGGCAAAATAGCTGTTATCTATAGAGCAATTGGATTACATGTTTAAACCGTTGTTTCTAGTTTTTACTATCTACATGGAACGATAAACGAATATATCTGTGAATTATAATAAAGTAATGGATGTAATATTTATCACATTAACTTATATAAATAAAAAAAAACATATGGTAATATTTGTGTATTACGATAGAAATAGTATTATATTAACTTCTCAAGAAACGACGAACCGACACAGTTAATTGAGATAAACGTAACAATGCCTAGGATTAACTTTAGGTCGTTTCTTTCGTGTCTTTGTTTTTTTGACAGACGGCAACAGAAATTATACCTAACAGCTGTAAATCACAGTGCACCACACTCGACCAATCACAACCCAACGAACAACGATTATATTTTAGGCCATTGTAAATAACTAGTATTTTTTTATTTATTTTAGCGAATCTCTGTCTTTATTTGTTTATAGGTCATCGCTGAACTGATATTCGTTTATACACCGGAACTTTATACGAATGACGCACAAGATCTAAATACACATAGACCATTGAACACGACGAGTTTCTTGCCTTGAGCCCGGAAGCCGCGCGCCGTGATGTCAAACAAAACATAACCGCACAAACGCACTCAGTTTGCCATTGCATTTAGCATATAGACAAATTGAATAATTTTAATAGAGGCCGCCAGTCAAATCATAATTCCTATTACCAAATTGAAGAAAATGTTACAATTACGAACAACTAACACGGATGCAATAATGCGTGAACTAAAAACTCATCACAACAAGAAGTTACACGTCGAAACCGATTCGAGCAACACCAGGCGTGATGCGTGGGCGGCATAAACAATCCGGCACCTTTCAGGAGCCAATCGGCGAGGTACGCCTTCCACGCGCGGCCGACCTCTTCGAACTCCTTGATGAGATCGATAGAGTAGACGGAGTCTTCGCCGTCGCCGGCGGCGAGAGCGGGGTTGTCCGAGAAGTAGTGTAGACGCAGCATGCACGGGGCCGCGCATCGCCCGGTGCGGCCCGCCGCGCCTCCCACGGCTCACTGCTAATTATAAGCACAGAGGCGCGGCATGCCGCGGCTGCCGGGAGACGCGACGAACTTGACACCGCTGGCGCTTCCACCGCTCCGTCACCTCCTCGACACAGTCACGCTGCTGTGGTGTCCTGCGTTTAGCGGGCAGCTTCGGGTATGGGTTTTTTCACGCTACATGTGGCATTACTAATTGTTTACTAAATTTCGATGATCTAGACGTATTATTACTAAAGTAGGTAAAAAAGTCTGCGATAACATTGAAACCTAATCTAGGTTTAGTCCGTACGATCATTCCATATTCATAAATCGTGAAAACGTCATTATAGCTACGTCACAATATGGGTACAGCGACCGTACTTAGGTACAGCCAATATAACGGCATGCCCGTCTGTAAGTGGATCATAATGCACTAAAATCACCGGAAGACCAGTAAGTACCAAATCGCTACCCGTGGGCCGCTACTAGTGCGTCTATCGTTCTGGCTTCCCGCCCGCTCTGAATGGGATCCGGTGTACTCATATTTTGTTTATTGTTGACTATTGTACTATACATACATACACAGCGTAATAGTAAAATGGTCAGTGCCAAATAAATAAGCTCCCGAACAGCGTAAGCTTTTTTTAGTTATAGCAGTGGCAAACGATTACCTGCGCCCATGGGTGCGTGAGCCATCAGCGGGACACAAGCACTATAGGTAGGTAGGTACGTATAAGTGCGATACGAGTATTTCAGATATTTTACTTGTACGTTAAGAAAATAAACTTATTCCAAGCGTAGAAAAATAATTACAAATCAGAGTAAATACGATTCATTACTGTGCCGTGAATATGCATAAATTTATTTTAATTTATCAGTGTACTGATGTCGATTTAACACACATCTACGCTCAATTTGGTCTCTTAAACCCAAAATAATGAAGTTATACTTTACGTATCACTATCCAATAGTCTACCACGTGATAACGGCAGTAATACATTTGTTACCACCCAACTCTTCCCGTAGGTGTCGTAAGAGTCGACAAAGGAACTGTAGTGTCACTGAGCAATTGACCATTCATTTATTTAAGATTGATGATGGGCAGCATCATCATAATAATAGTAAACACCCAGCGTGGCGATTATGGGCATTAATGCGTCCATACTCATACGTAAGAGGGGAGACCAACGTCTAAGCAGTGGTTTGAAGTAGGCTGATGATGTGATGTATCCCGCAGTATGCATATTTAGATAAGTATTTAAACTTCATCATTATTGTAGTAAGACAAAAAATCTAATAAAGAAGGAGAAACCAATGATAAAAGCTAAAAATAATAGAGAAGAATTAAAACGAAGTGTATTCTCCAATACCGCACAGTAATTAAGTTAAGTAAGCTGTTCCCTTTTTTACAAATGAATAAGACATTCTTGCGAAAAGACTCATTAAATTAAATAAGACGTATCCTGAGATTTCGGAGCTCTATCTATACATAATATTGTTATAGGAAACGAATACCTACTGTTCGATGTCAGCCTCCGTAGCCCAGTTGATAGTGACCCTGCCTACGAAGCTGGAGGTTCCGGGTTCGAATCCCGGCGAGGGCATTATTTGTGTATTTATTTATCACAAATATTTGTTCCTTGGTCATGGCTGTATATGTATTTAAGTATTTATATGTATCTACCTATTATATATATCGTCGCCTGGTACCCACATCACAAGCCTTAATTGAGCTTACCGTGGGGCTAGGTCGATTTGTATAAAATGTCAAAAAAAAAATTATTTATTTATTCATTTATGTCATTTTTTAATTAACACCTAAATATATTACGGACTGTGATCATCTCTTTAGACATACGATTTTAAACAGTTTAAGTAGATGCTTACCTAAATCTGAAAGGCTGACTTTTTCCAAAAACGGATCTGCAACTGGCAACTGTAAAAAAAAGTTAGCTATATGAGATGGACGACTCCTACTTGGACGTAGTTCTGCAAAAAGGAACCAATCCACACGAAATTGTCATTTCAAAGATTGACTTGATTGTTTTTCTTTAAGTTGTTAATTAGAATGAAAAAATCATGCGGGTTGGTTCCCTTTTGCTTAATTACGTCCAATTATAAATGTTGTTAGAGCATATACGAAAATTGTCGCTGCCTTAGAAAAAAATGTGCTGAAACGTTTGGCATAATTAATATGAAATGCAATTTTGACGTAACATATTACACAGCACTGTATCTATGATGGTTAACAAGGTTAAATCAAGTTTACGGCACAAAGTGGATACAGCCAAGTGATCCTTTATATTAATTATTAATCTCAGCTCGACCAGTTATCGATCCGAGCCCTTAAACAAATTTGTGCAGCATATGCAATATAATTTTCAGGCATAGTGCCTATGGAGAGACCTCTCGGAGCATATTATGTGGTAATACTCTTTAATAATTAAACTTGTGTGAGTATTCCTTACAAATGCTTATAGAAGAGATTATTTGTAGTGAATAGCTATCTGTATGAATAAGTATCTATTTCGAATCCTTAGAACTTACGACTGAATCTAAAATAATTTGACTTTAAGATATCAGATATCGCACAGTAACTCAGTTTGAGGTCTTACATCCCAAGCAGCTGCACTGAAAAAAATATTTAACTGAACTACTTTGGCTATTTCATCATAAACCATAATTCGGTATGGCGTTACTAAAGTTAATTTCTATTAACAAACAGGTTTGCGTATTAAAAACCAAACGGATAATGTTATTCTAAGTTGGGCTATTCGTAAATAAATGCTTGTATACGTCTTACATTAAAACAGTAAACAAATTCAAGTGTTCACATGTAAATAAACCGCTTGGTCTAATTTAAGAGTAAGCATTGACAATATGCAACAAAAACCAAGTCCTAGCTTCTAACAAAGACGATGTTATTATCCATAACATAAAATTGTTTAGATTTAACTCAGCAATGATTTGCTATTATAATACATATTTTTGTTACATATAACCCGTTTCGTCTAGTAGAGTAAAACCAAATACGGGTTTGCTACTGTAGCAGACCATTCGCTTTATCTAACCAAATAAAATACAATGTGTAACCAAACGTACTTCATTATATAGACAATACTTGGCATAGAAATAACCAAACGCTTTTTTTGCGTTGCGTTACACCCCCCCCCCCCCCCCCGCATCGCGCGGAAAAGCTGTTTATACTCGTCGTGTCCGTCCGGCAATCAGATGCATCGTGTTGTTTTTTTTACTCACTTCTCTTACGTTACATCTCGCTAAACTTCGATTTCATCTCGATAAACAATATAAACATTTCTTGGCGATCTGTATTTTGTGTGATGTGTATGACATATGTATGTCAAGTTACTTGAATATTCCAAAATGGAAGTTGTACCTCCACCAGCAGACACCCTCGGAGACTACCTTCGGGAATGGGGATTAGAAGGTTACATAAGGACATTTCAAACCATGTCATGTCTTTGTAAACCAAATAATTTTAATTTCTTCATTTTCCTTGTAATCAACTGACTCTGAAGCTAATGTATCAAGCAAAATAATGGAATTACTCGTAAAATAATTTAGAAAAATAAATTGGTTTACAAAGATACTCTGTGCAATGAAAACCTATAAAGTGATGCAAAAAGTACATTTGCTCACGATTGTATTATTGATTGATTGATTATTTTGATTTTGATTACTATACCGTTCTTATAAATGACTATGAATGTTTCTATTATTTGAATGTTTCTATTATTACAATTAATAAAGTTAATTAAAATAAATGTTTCTTTTTTTGCTCGTTTAGTATTTTTGTCATGTATAACCTATTCATTTGGTTAGAAGTAGGCAAACTATTTGGTCAAAATAATTAAACATTTGGCTGTATATGAACAACGTATTTTTGTCGTGTATAACCTATTCGTTTGGTTACATGCAGGCAAATAATTTGGTTAAATATAATGAAACAAATTGCTTAAAATAATACTCTAAATTGATTATAGGTAACAAAAAAGTTATGTTAAACATTACTGAGCCAGTTGGTTTAGGCGTAGCAGAAAATTTGATTAAAGTAAGTTGTGAATTCAGTAAGATTTTGACAAACAGTAAATTTGTTATCAACATACAGCACGTCTACAATAACTGAATTGTAAACTAAATATAACTGAACTTATGGTAATAAACAACAGACAGTTTTCACACGATATAACTAATATTGTTTAGCAATACGCAACATCAATTGTTTAGTAGAAAATTAACCGAACTGATTTTGGTAAAATATTGCCTTACTTCGCTCGTCACTTTTTTTAAGTTACAGGTTGACGAAAGTTCGGTTACCATTAACAAATTATTTTTTTCAGTGTGAGCTTACATACATAGTTTTTATGTGTCCATTAGATAGTAACTGGATTTTAGTACGCATTTTTGATAGGATCCTTGTTTGTACCTACGCTTCTGGTTGTTATACAATGGCCCTACTATTTCCACAGTAAGCTCAATTTCATCAATTCATAGATTTTTTTTTACAGTTAGATCGTATTTAAATCGCATTAATAAATATGTTTGTCATTAAAAAAAGGTCCGTGTCAGAAAAATTATAATATTCGCTAAACAACTATGTATGTGTCGGATTATGAATGAAATCCTTATTTCGCTTCATCTTTATGTTTATTTGTCTTCTCGATCTTTAATTTTACGTATAAATCCATTTCCACATAAATAAATCGAACGAAATGAATTCTAACTGAAGAACAACAAACTACGTCATAATTACTGCTATCATTAGTCTTTACTATTGATTCTGCAGTAGGCTGGTAATTTAATTACTGTAATGATACTTAAGTAATTCTCTTGAATTTATTCAATAGAAACACCAGCCAAGTGCATTCCGGTCCATGCGCAGTACCTATAGAAAATAGCGATCCATACTTTTCAAAAACTCCTCAACCTACCAAATTCGAAATATTTTTTCTAGAAAGTTTTTATAGTTCTATTTTGGGGATTATTTCATATTTTTTAAACTTATGGTTTAAAAGTTAAAGGGGTTCGCACTTATTTTGCTTTCGGTGCGATTATCGTCCAAAAATAATAATATTATAAAAAAATATATTCGTACAGTCGTATTTATTTTTAAATACCTGCCCAACAATACGTCACGCGTTAGAGTTGAATGAAAAAGAAATCATTCCCCACATCACGTGTTTGGGTACCCTACTAAAACACTTATTTCCACTTTTTATTTTACCACTTTTTGGCGTGATTATTTTACATATTGATGCGGAATTTCAGTTTTCTAGTGTTAACGGTCACAGATTATCGGCGGACGGACGGACATCAGAGTACAACTATAAGAGTTCCTACTTGACTACGAAACCCTAAGAAAACTTGGCAAATACTGGAGGAGTATTTGGTACGTCTCTTATTGTCATTCAACCAGCGATTACCATTTCCCGCCCTCAGCTACAATGGGGACTAATGCTTGTAAATTTCAAGTATGTAATAATATGAAATTCGTACCAATTACAATTTGTCCGCTATTCGGGGTTTAGTAAGCGAATCACAATCGAAACCGGTGCAAACCTGACGACTATAACACGGATAGTTCGTAGTGCCTAAACAATTTGACACCTTATAACAGGGTCAAGTGGTGACTCACTTAAACTACGGTAGCCGTGCTTCAGACGATTTTAAGCCCGGTGGTAGTGAGTTCTAATACTAGGATTACGCAGAAAACAGCATTAAGCGCCTGTTTTCGAATAAAATTTACAAGACTGACAAAAATCTAACAAATATGTTAGTTATTGACAGGGTAGCCAAAATCATCATCATACTTTCAAAGATCGATGTTCAATATTTATAGGCATACAGTCGCCATCAGATATATCGGAATCGGAGCGGCCAGGGTGGTCGCAAATATCTGAGCAGGCTTCTATTGCTACATGGCGTTAGAGTGCATTACATATTCAGATATTTTTGAGCATCTTCGCAGCTCCGATATATCAGGGTCGCGTTTTATAAAGTTACGATTTACAATTTTGCTGTTTGCCTCTCTCTCTAGCCAATACGTGCATGCGTTAGAGAGGCAATCAGCGAAATTGTAAAATGTAACTTTATAAAACGAGACCCTGATGGCGACTACAAGAAATTGGTGACTAAAGGCCCGGCCACGACTTAGGTCTAAGGCGACCAGCGGCGAGCGAATCCATGAGTTGGAGAAGGGTGCCGATATGGGTACTCCCTCTAGCACGTATGGTTCTCCGCTAAGCCGGTCGCCTTAGACCAATGTCGTGGCAACGGCATAAGGGCGACTTACCCCTCTGGAGTCTCGGAACAATATGGCCGCGTGATGCGGGTCGAGGAAGGCGTCTGAGGCGCGGTGTCGGGTGGTGACGTTGCCGAGCGAAGATCTCCGCCTCTCGGCCTCTTGTGATGCCGCACGGCGCAAATGTTGTCCTGTCGACAAAAAAATCATACAGAGTTTGGAAAACAGTTCACAACTCTTTATTACATACAAATAAAACACGGTAATTTACTCTACTATTCTGTGGAAAACGGTTATCTCGTCGGCAATTTCGGATAATAAATAAATATCTTGGGACATCTTACACAGATCAACCTAGTCCCACGGTATAGCACAATTAAGGCTTGTGTTGTGGGTACCAGGCGACGATGTACATAATAGATAGATACGTATAGATACTTAGATACATACACAGCCATGACCAAGGAACAAACATTTGTGATAAATAAATACACAAAGAATGCCCTAGCCGGGATTCGAACCCGGAACCTCCAGCTTCGTAGGCAGGGTCACTACCAACTAGGCTACTACTACTACTCCTTCTTTTATTGATATAGTTGGTAAAAAAAAAAATCTATCTCGCGGCGGCATACTGACATACCAATCACGTGCTAAGCGTATAGGTATGCCACACATTTAAGGATAAATAAATGGATATTATTATTTATTAACATTTAGCTCTATAGATACTCAATTCATTTGATAACTGATTAACCAGGTTATGCTTATCGTCAGCCGTGACTTGCTAAATTGTACACCGCCGTAGATATGGGCTTAATATTATATTTTTATTGTTATCTAGAAATTATTACAATAAAAAATATAGTAATAAATGACAATACTCGTAAATACGCCGTTTTTCAGTACAGACAGATAGCACTCCGAAGTTTCAGCTTCAGCGTAGCGCGTAATAAGAAGATGTACCTGTACGATACAAGTGCGAATAAATTAAGCTTGAAACTTGCGGCGATAAATTAAAACACGACCAAATGGTGCGTTTGAAATCGACACGAGTAACAAATTTCCTTTTCGCATGTGTATCGTACTGTACGACGTTTTCAGTACAGATGGCCCTCCGAAGTTTCGACTAGACAAAAAAATTACCACTCGTGTCGATTTAATTTATCTCCACTCGTTTCGGACTTAATTTTTTTGACTTCACTGGTATCGTAATATACTATTTTATGGCAAAGGAGAAAGGAAGCACACAACGCTTGATAGTAAATAGGTAAACAATTGTCGTAGCAGCTGGGCATGTATGCACATCGCATCAGTTCCGCACCTACCTTAAATACTCCATTATTGTCTCTTAAATTACGTATACGTATACTTCATTTCAAATACCATGGCCATGGTATTTGAAATGGAGTATACCAAGTGTAATGAATTTAACTCCGGGACATTGGTATGTAGGTAATTAAACAGAGATCAATAGCCAATATGAATATTCAATATACAGAGCTATCCACAATTGCATACCTACAGGACAACAGCTAATGAATCCGTAAATCATCGATTTAAATGATTATAATAATTATATTACATCAGCCGCCGTACCCTAGTTGGTACTGACCCTGCTTACGAAGCTGGAGGTTCCGTGGTCGGATCCCGGCGAAGGCTTTTATTTGTGGGTTCCAAACTCAGTAGGGAACCTATTAAAGGTCAATCTTTCAATATCCAGCTAACATTATCTGTCAGATGAATGTCAATCATATTTCTGTTATTTGGACAAGAATAATGATAATTTTAAAGAACATATGTCTATTTACTTCTATCTAGGCATTGAAAAATCAGCCCTAAGCGCCTCTGCGTCTGTTATCAGTATAATAAATATTGATTTGAGAGTTATGGTTATTAGTTATTATCAATTTATCAGTGAGATGATAATAATGCAAAATATTTTTATGTAAGGATCTATATATAATTATTTTTATTTATTATATAACTCGTACTTACACATAACTCTTACGTGTAATATAACACTTGCCTTTTTAAACTGACTGTGAAAATAGCCTGCTCGTGTAAGATTGTTCTATGTTAGGTGATTATTTATTTCTAGGTCTAACAATTTGCTGTCCACAATAAACGTGACGAATCGTGCAAATTCTGTCGGGTTCATCGACTGTGTTACCGTTACCTACTAATCATTGTGGTACGAGTTAACTGATGCCTATAATGTGGAAATAGAAAAAAAGTTTATTCGTGACATTGACCACAAAATCTCACAAACATTAAACTAACCTAAAAACATTACATGATAAAGAAAAATACATTAAGGTAAAAGTAAACCTGAATGTTCCTAAATGGTGCCGACTGATTTAACTAGCATTTTGCATACAACATACAAATAATATGGCTACAATATAGCAAGCTCGTTGCATAGTTCTTTTAATCATAACATCGAGTTATGCTTTTCACAACAAAACCACCACACCCCTGCCTGCATACCTTTAAACTTGTAGGGGTGCACTGTGAATACCTTAACAGAGTGAATAAAAGATATTCAAATAAAGCAAATACGAGTACAAACCCCCCTATGAGATACTTTCAGCGAACAACATATGAAAAAGTAAAAGAGATATAATGAAATTCTTTTATTGTACAGGATGAAGCACGAATTTATCGTTATCAATTGGATGTTGCGTCAGTTTGGGCAATTGACGAAGATCAGACAGTTCGTTGTAAGATATAATATCCAATAGAGATTTAGTATAGGTACCGTAGCATTATATTCGCCGCGTAGGTACTTGTAATTGTGTTCAGAGCACTGTAATCAGTACAAATACTTAAGAAGACGACGTGTCCATAGTGATTTTTACTATTCGAAGATCTGCTGTAGACTGCTTCGAGCGCAGTTAGCGTGGATTCCACAAAAAAACCAACGAAAACATACATTATAAAATAAGCAACCTTAATTACAGTCAACATAGTCAATCAAGAAGGTCAGGTTTTTAGTAATGAATGTCGGTTTAAAATAAATCCGTCCGGCTAAAAAGATACAAAACCCCGAATCAAAGAGCGTCTGCAAGTTCAAGGTTAACCTCATTTTTTACTAAGATCGGAGGCTGCGAGCAGATGCTCTGAACAAGCAGTGTTATGGATATGTATTAGTGCATTCAAAAATTCGTTGTTCCGAATACACCCATGTATTTAGTTGATTTTTTCATAGAATTACAAAGTAAGTACAAGTAAGCCCAGACAGTCCAAATTTAAGGTATTTAGGAAGAGGATTTCATTCAAGCAGGAACTTTATTTTTATGCCAGTTTTTCCTTATTTGCTTTGCTTTACAAAACTCTTCCGGGATCGCAAATGCCGGGCGGAATGTCAGCCACCTTGCGGCCAGAGGCGGCTTGTTCTCATTTCAAAATAAACTCCCTCCTCCTCACCCCACAGTGATTAACGATAAAGCTAAGTCAAGTACACACTCTTGATTTTAGATTTTTATTAACTACATAGATATTGTAATATTGGGTAGATACCTTCTCTTGTCTTTGTAAGCATACTTTAAGCGTTAATATTTATAAATCTTATAAGTTTTTATACCTAATATATTATTTATTACAGCCCCAACTTTAAAATGGTTTTAAACCGTTATTATTACACGAAAGTATTACCAACATAATATATTTTACTAAATAAACTAGACGTCAATTTCAGTTTTATAAATAAATAATACAACGCTAATTCGTATCATCATTTTTTCTCAACAGTTTAACTTTTCAAATGTTGTGTCTGTAAAGTGTTATTTCAACAGTTTTTGTATATGTTACAGAAATATTCGTACGAACGTTACTGATTTCCTATTCTCGTCTCGTTGGAATAATATTGTAAACGAAACATTGTAAAGGAATACGGCTTCAAAGAGGATGAAGGATATTATTCACAAACAAATGTAACTATCCAGTCTACCCACTCAATCCTCCCAATATTTGAAATACAAAAATGTATTAGGTACATATTCGAATTGGAGGCAAAGATTTTATTGTATGTAAAAATGTGTTTAAACGTATGCGAAGTGAAATCTGGACCGATTTTGACCAAGTAAAAAAGTAACAAAATTAAATTGAAACTGTATTTCAACGCTAAATTATTTTGAATACATTTGTTAATTAATTTGGGAAGTTTTGTGTGTTTTGACAGCTTTTTTTTAGAAATTATGGCCAATTAAGTAAAACAATGTCGAAAAACTGCATGTATTTTCCACAGAACACACATTTGCAGTGACCAAAATCGAAGATAATTCTAAATTTATAGAAGTAGGCTAGATTTGAAAAATTGTTTTATAATAATAAATAATAATAAATATCTTGGGACATCTTACACAAATCGACCTAGTCCCACGGTAAGCTCAATTAAGGCTTGTGATGTGGGTACCAGGCGACGATATACACGGTGGAATTTAATCGGTGAACAGGAACCCATTTTTCTAATTCAGTAATCGATGGCGGTCACGTTTATGTAGTACTTAAGTGGAACCAAGTTTTTTTTTTTAGCATAACAAATTTTTATGTTGAAATTAAACTTTAATTAAAATGTATTGTCACCCTACTAATGGTTTAGTCTGAAAAGTTTAATACCTCTTTTCAAACTATCAGCCATGCATCGCTCTTATTTTACATAGGAATAGAGTCTATCGCAAAAATTAAAGCATGTGAGTGGTTATTGCTCATTTATGTTTTAAGTTTCTATGGCTGATAGTTTGAAAAGAGGTATTAAACTTTTCAGACTAAACCATTAGTAGGGTGACAATAAATTTTAATTTCAACATAAAAAAAATTTATGCTAAAAAAAAAACTTGGTTCCACTTAAGCACTACATAAACGTGACCGCCATCGATTACTGAATTAGAAAAATGGGTTCCTGTTCACCGATTAAATTCCACCGTGTATAATAGATAGATACATATAGATACTTAAATACATAGACAGCCATGACCAAGGAACAAATATTTGTGATAAATAAATACACAAATAATGCCCTCGCCGGGATTCGAACCCGAAACCTCCAGCTTCGTAGGCAGGGTCACTACCAACTAGGCTACGGAGGCTGACAAAATTTCGCATTCTTCAGTAAATAATATTAGAAACCCCAGTGTAATGTAACATTTTGGCTACAGTCACTTACCTGAGAGAGCTCGAATAAAGGAAATTACGTTAGACCGAATCACAAAACAGAGAACAGAGAGCTCAGACAGAATGACTTCTAAATATAACAACAAATTGATAAAAAAAATCCTTAAAGCAAGGGCATTGCGAAACTTTAACAAAAGATAAGCCTACCAACACGGAACATAAAAATAACCTACTGTGAAAATGTTACTTCATCTTTAGGTCAAAAAATGTAAAAAACACTGTTTTTGCAGTAACCGATGTCTCGGTGACTTCAATTAAACATTTTTAGCAAAGTAACTATTATTGTCACAGTACCAATAATAACCCAATGAACAAGCATATGAAATATAATATAAAAAAAGTTTAAAAAGTTTTCCTACGGAAGATACAATTTTTTCGACATCAATGGATAAAGTACCATAAAACTGTACACTTTGGATTTAAGTAGTTTTTATCTTGCGTGAATCCTAATTAAAATCGATATTAAGAGACGTGAATGTTTAAGAAAATAATAATGGTATTATTTATTTAGGTCATATAATATAACGTTTAACTTTGTTTTCACTCCGCATATGTTAAATACATTTAGCAAGAAGAGACTAAGGCATATTTCATTTAGATTTTTACAGTTTTGTATACTATTCTTATTACTAGGTAGGTACCTACAAAATAAAATATATGTTCAAAATTTTGTTACGTACCTTCTCTCAAAATCGTATCATAGATATGATAAGTTGCGCCACAATCTTCTAATACTGGTTTTTTGAGTATTCGGTGCAGATGATCTGCATCGAGTGATTTGGAACGGGACCGAAACTGTTCAGAGTCGGCCGCCGGAGCCTCCCTCGTTACAGAGGACGGGATCGCACAAGAGCCCCGGCGACCCTCTCCCGATTCATGCCGCCAGTGTCCCACTTTCTTGCCGAACGTCCGGATTAGCTCTTGTATGGAGTGATGCTTGTGCCGATTGCCACTAGAACTAGAACCCGACCCTCGTCGCTCGTGATGATGTTCTTTAGAAACGCTGGCACTTTCACTAAGTTTTTGCGCAAAGCTCTTATTGTCAAATCTATTTTTGAAGGGTGCATGGTTCAGCTTCGTGTTACTGATTTCTCCGTAACGCTCACACTTGCTATACACGTTTTCCTGTATGTCGTCCATGACATCGTTATAGAGTGGTGAAACATAATGCCGGTAATCTTGCCGAGGCCCTTGATAAGCATTCACACCGATTTGACACCTATCACCTTCGCTCCGCTGCCTCGCGTATTCACCGTGGTGAGTGTGGTAGTGGTGCTGCGACTCAACTCGACCCGAATTGCGAGATTCCATGACTTCACGAAAGTAACTAGCAAAATTAGGATATCTGTCTCGAGGACTAGACGCAAACTCGAACGGAGCTCCGGATGGTCCCCGCAGACTTCGTTGTGCAAAGGAACCGCGGGCGTTGATTGGAATAGATCTAGTATGGTTGTCATTTTGTAGGTTAGTACGAGAATCTTGGGAGCTTAAACTCGAATACCAGCTTTCTGTGCTGTCTTCTTTCTCTAGTGGCGGAGTGGATTCCCGAGAATGATGTTTATGCAAAAAATGTGTAATTCCATGCATTATGATCTCGATGTACTTTTAGTTTGGAAGGAATGTCGTGCCAGATTCACCCATTCATCTTCAACAGTTTCTATGAAAATATTATAAAATATAAAGTTTTAAAAATCGTACGATACTAACGGAGGTCGAAACTCGAAATTGCAAGATTGCTGGTCCACATTATTATAAATATCCTTGGCACAACTAATTAAGGTGTTGCCTAAAACCAGTTAACTAATGGTAATAGTAGGTACATATTATTGTACAAATTGCATATGATTGACCTTAGTCGGCGAATGTTAGAAGAAGCTGGACTAATTCAAATAAATCGCTAAGATTCTGTATTATTATTGCGTACGTTTTGATTCGTTAAGTATTCATTGATATCATTTCTTTGAGGCTTTAAAATTTTGCGATTCTCAGCGATTTCGGTTGACGCCGTTGATGGTTAAAGATCGTACCTATTTTAGAATATTGTCTCGCACTTTCTGTTACCTGTTATTTTATTTTTCATCACACTTGTTCGATAGGGGTGCGAGACAGCGAGTGTATTCGGTATTACACGCAGGCGATGCACTTCCCGCATAATAAGTATGTGCGTAATGACGTCATATTTAAAACTGTTAACGATTCCAGACATCGGATTCCGTGGGGCGAAACATCTTGACAGCTAGGGATTCCTATATCGATATACTCATTTATCGATACTTGTTCTGTATACTAGTGATGACACAAAGGTTTGCTTATAAAATATTTTTTTATTAAAAGAGTATTACCCATATAATGAAATAGCAGCTAAATTTTCTTCTTATGTTTTGAAAACGTTTTTAAAAATTTATTCGTTTAAATTTTTTGTCCGATCTATTATTGTCAAAGTAGACCACCAGAATTTTTTCCACATATTCAGGCGTTAAGCGTTTCCGTGAAAACGGAAGAAAAATCCATTTCAGGTAGCTAGGAGACTTTTTAATTTCTGTGGAGGTTATAGGAGCATAATAAAATTTCATAAAGTAATCAATAGTTTCATAAAGTAAAAAACACACACAATGTTGGGGGAGGTCACTAGTCTATAAAACAAGTATCGATAAACGAGTTTATCGATATAAGAAGTCCCTAGCTGTCAAGAAGTTTCGCCCCACGGAATCCGATGTCTGACGATTACATTCAACGGTACTCAACAATTGTCATTATTGTAATAAAATTGATATCTCTATTAATCGCAGGAGCATGTCAGCATAACTCGTATGGTGCTTTGTCACTGGCACGTCCAGGTTTAAGTAACTAGTTAATCCCTATTTTTTTAAATTGTCTAGACGTCTAGCGTAGACTAGTTTTCTAAAATAGTCTGCATAAAAACATTTGACACAAATACTGAAACAAATGGAGCGATCTGCGCAAGCTTAAAATGCAAGTACATTGACCCTCCTCGCTACTGAACTGTGTCGTCAAGCGCAGTAATAATAGGTACTTTTGCTCCAAGGTCACGATATTACTTTGTATAGAGTTTATCAAGTCGTGGGTCGTGGCACAGTCGAGTTCACAAATATATTACTTAGGTACTTATTAGATTTCTGCTCCTTTGGTTAGTCATGCAGTAGTACATTTACGAAAACGAATGTATTTTTAAAGACTTTTATTTTTACTATAATAAATATGTATTGTAATTGTATACTTGTATAATTTAATAAGTAAATTATAATTTTGGTTAAAAAAAACCTATTCGAAACTGGACGAACAATAATAATGAGCATTCAAACACCATTAACTTACACACATTCAATCAGTCTACATTCATTCAATTTAAATATTGGTTTTTAATTTCTCTAATATATCCATCATATTTAAAATTCAAACTAGGTACCTATATAGGCATACTTAAACTTTTAATCAGAAGTAATAGCTTAAAAAAACGATATTTTTGATACGATAGAAGGAATGCCTATGTCGATAAATCGCCCATCGTATACATCAGGTTACTGACAATGACAAACAAAGAGATTGATAGGTACAGTGGCAGAAAGGGGGCTAAAGGCATAACCGACTACATATTTCCTTAGTATTGTTATTGCAAATTATTTTTTGTATGCCAAATCCAGCGATAATAATTTGCTACTTAAAAATAGCCGGTATATTTTTTTCGAAGTCGAGTGTACCAAGAAATGCAGGTCGCGTTCGGGGCGAGGGGTTACGTAACGTTTATGCCGTCCGAAGGCCACGCCTATCCCGAAGCCCTTCTCCCAGCTGGTGTATCCGAGATTCAAGGTCAGCTGTTATTTGGGGAGTGCGTTCGTGTGGCAGTAGGGCTTCCAATTCGAAAACTTCGAATATTCGGTCCATTTTCGTATATGCAGCATTATGTAGTCGAATATTTTTTTATATCCAAAAACTACAATTTAGACACAACAATAATCACTAAGTTTTAACACGAATTCTGCACCAAAGCTAGTATGTACATTATTTTATTAGAAATAAATTTAAATTTATTGGACGTTTTATGATTTCTCATGAAATTCTAGTATACCCAAGTAAAACAATACTTTGAACCAATCGAACCGTTAGGATAAACCTGCAAAGTAATAATCTCTAGTTATCTATGTTGACAGAATAACATATTTAAGGTGGATGTCCCTGTGAGATTTTCATACAAATTTGTCGACATTAACTCTGTTAATTAGTAGACTTTTTGTAATTTTGAACCTTGATAGTAAGTTGTACGTATCCCGTAGATTGCGCGTATGTAAAAAAAAAGTCCAAAAAGTGGTATAGTATTTCTGAATTATCAATTTGAAAATTGATACAATTTCGCTCTTTGCCTTTGTATATGTGCGTGAATAATACTATCCATGAAAACTGACATGGAGGCAGATGACAAGGTAAGCTTAACCATATCCATCACAGATGTCACTTGAAAACTGCTAGTTAAATTACCTCACTAAGTAGTAATATATTCGGTCAATAGATGGATTATTCAAAGTTAGGGCATTTCATAAAATAGATATGTTGTTATTGTTTATATCAAAAAAAATATCCGGTAAAATTTGATCCTTAGATTCGCCTGGCCAGATTTCAAAAGACAATATAGCGGATTTATGAATTGCAGTCAGTAGGTAGCTACCTATTTTGTTATCAAACTTCGCTTTAATTCTCTTTTAGCGTAACTTGTACAACAGTGTGGAAGAATGGACTAAGTTCTTTAGTGCGATACTAAAATCCGAGAGGTAATATATACAATTACTGGCTATTAGTAAATAACAATAAACTATTAAATATCGGGACATCCCACACAAATCGGCCTAGTCCCACGGTAAGCTTAATTTAAGGCTGTTGTGGGTAATAAGAATAGACGATCATATTCTATTATAATATATAGATAACTACATAATATATAGGATCTCGTACTTAAATATCATAGACAGACACGACCAAGAAACAAATATTTGTAATAAAAAAATACAAAAAATAATCCCTTCGCTGGGGTTCGAACCCGAAATCTTCTGCTTCGTAGGGTCAACTAGGAACTAGGAGGCTGACAGCTACCTATGTAATTTAAATTTATATGGACGCGTAAAATACTTTTTGGTTAGTGACCACAAACATTTTTGGTAATTTGTCACCGCCAAGTCAATGTCATTTATGAGTCAAACATTTTAGGATTATTTTCCACAAATGAAGTAATTATTTAAGGAGAATATCAAAACGGACGAAATTCACGCAACCGGAAATGTTCGCATAGGAGCAAGCAAAAATATTTGTCCAACCAGGGCTCAGTAAGGTCGCATGTAAGTACCTAGTACCTACATGGCTTCGTTTATAGATTTAATAATAATGGCATGGTTCCTAAGAACAGATTTCGATATCTATCATGGTTTGTTACTTTCCCATACAAAGTCAAAAAATAAAACTCCAGTGTTAAAAATCAATTCATTTTTATAAGTTTTAGATATCATGTTTGTGTTATCATGCATGTTTCTTAGTAACATTTACTACCCTAAACTAATAAGAGTTACACAACCGATGTCCAAATGAAAATAACAAATTTTTGTTTTTCAAACAGTCCTGGTTCGATTCCTGGACCGAGTACACGTATTTTTGTATTTTGTATGAATGCAGTTTTTCTTTTTACTAAAATCGATCTCATGGTTCCTAAGACAAGATTTCGCTATCTGTTATGGTTTCCAAAATCTCCATACTGACCGATTTGGGTTGATCACACTATATTATTTAAGGAATCTACAGTACCGGCCAATAATATATCACATTCGTGACTTTTTGTATGAGCGTGTATAGAGTAAGCGGCACATGGTCGCATGTAGATAGCATATTATTTTGGTACTTTTACATAGAATGATGAATATTGCAATTGAGTATTTTTAATTACAATGGGTAAAGTGTATGTATTGCTAAAAAAGCTATAGTAAAGAAAATATTTTTTTCTACAAAATTCATGCCTTACACAAAAAAAAAATCATAGACACACCATTGATGCCAAGTTTTTCCATCGATAGCACGAAGGTCTTCATAGACTATCTATAGTCGTAAGGTGGAAGGTGTGGAAACTACTTAAAAATATAAAAATAAACTACAAAAAAAAATGTTGTAGATGTATATTTATGATTTCCACCGTTACTAAAGACCGAAGAGCTGGCGATTTGCTCGCACAACGCGTAAAGATTGCGATACAACGAGGAAATGCCGCCTGCATCTTCGCTACAATGCCACAAGGGCCAATCTTAGATATATATAGGTTAGGTTAATTAGATTTAATTTATGTACCTATATAGATTGTACAGTTTTCAAAATAATTTTATTCAAACTGGCCAATCAAAACACATCACCATTTTCAATCCGTTGACCCTTTAAGGTGCATGCAGACCAAAAGAGCATTCGCTGTTCTATCCCCCGCTCTACGAAATCAACCAATCACGTTTTGTGTAACGATCGAATTTCATAGAGTGGGGGGCTAGAATAGCGAATGTTCGTTTGGTCGGAATGCACCTTCAGGGTCTACTACTTAGTTATTGTTTTAAATTTTTAATTAATAATATGCTCCTACTCGTAGACGAAGGGTAGCATTTCTTGCTGGTCACAGACCACCTCCTATAGACGCTCATTATAAAGCGACTCGCAGTCACCAGCCGTTATATTTCTCGCACTGATATAGACGCGGCGCTCGTCGTGCCTGTTCAGTTGCGATGCGACTAAATAACAGACCCGTAAATAGCGCTCGTTTTTGGCAATAAAAAAATCGAAAAAGTTTTTTTACTTCTTTAAAATGTCCATGTGTTGTGTGAATAGGTATGCAAAGACAACAAGAAGTTCTAATTTAAAAATAGACGGAACTGCATTCCGCAGAAAAGTCATACTTAATTGAGACATAGTTAATTGAGCTTACCGTGGGACTAGGTTGATTTTTGTAAGATGTCCCAAGATATTTATTTATTTAATTATATTTTATAGTACTTCTCCCCATTCATAAAATCAAAAATTAAATGTGCTATTCCTTTCTTACGAAGCACGTGTACCATTAGAGGTGGGACAATGTTGGTTTCGTTAATTACCGTGACCACGTGCTTTGTTTTAAGTAAGTTTAACCGGGTTTACGGAATAGAGATGAAAATTAGGATTGATTTTTAGCTATGTAACATTTTCCAATCTTTTTTAGATTAGATTATTCAGTAGTAATCAATAGTTTGTAGTTTTTTACGTAGTTAGTAGTAAGTAAACAAGTCGTTTGATTCAACATTTTTACAGTTTATTGCGTAAGTACGTAATGTGGACAGTTTTTTTAACGCAGGTTTTTTGAGTCAGGAACGCTCATCGCCCATGTGATTCCACCGATGGGCCTGACAATAATTGATCTCGAAGGCAATACGAGGGCACTCGGAGTTGATTTGACATCGATAAATGTTATGTTGGCTTTTTAGTATTATCTTGGTATGAGTTGGGTTCCGTGTCATACGATAGGCCTGATGATGAAATTGGACGAAGTTCGAGGGAACTCGGAGTAGGTTTGAGACAATGATATCCTACGATGGCTTTGTAGGATGAGCAGTTAGGTCAAAAACCACAAGATAGGCCTGATGATGAACTTAAAGTAAGTGCGAGGGAACTCGGAGTTGGTTTGAGATAATGATATATTATGTTGTGTCGGCTTTTGAGGCTGCTCTTGGTGAGCATGGGTCAAATACTCAACATGGGTCTGATGATGAACTTGGTGGAAGTTCGAGGTAACTCGGAGTTGGTTTGAGTTTGAGATAATGATATGTTCTGTTGGCTTTTTAGGATCCTCTTGGTGAGCATGGGTCAAATATCACAAGATAGGCCTGATGATGAACTTGGAGTAAGTGCGAGGGAACTCGGAGTTGGTTAAGGATAATGACATGTTGTGTTGGCTTTTGAGGATCCTCTTTGTGGAGCATGGGTCAAATACCACAAGATAGGCCTGATGATGAACTTGGAGTAAGTACGAGGGAACTCTGAGTTGGTTTGAGATAATGATATGTTGTGTTGGCTTTTGAGGATCCTCTTGGTGAGCATGGGTCAAATACTCAACATGGGTCTGATGATGAACTTGGAGGAAGTTCGAGGTAACTCGGAGTTGGTTTGAGTTTGAGATAATGATAGGTTCTGTTGGCTTTTTAGGATCCTCTTGGTGAGCATGGGTCAAATATCACAAGATAGGCCTGATGATGAACTTGGAGTAAGTGCGAGGGAACTCGGAGTTGGTTAAGGATAATGATATGTTGTGTTGGCTTTGAGGATTAGCAGTTGGGTCAAATACCACAAGATAGTGATGATGATGAACTTGGAGGAAGTGCGAGGGAACTCGGAGTTGGTTTGAGATAATGATAATGTTGTGTTCACTTTTGAGGATCCTCTTTGTGGAGCATGGGTCAAATACCACAAGATAGGCCTGATGATGAACTTGGAGTAAGTACGAGGGAACTCTGAGTTGGTTTGAGATAATGATATGTTGTGTTGGCTTTTGAGGATCCTCTTGGTGAGCATGGGTCAAATAATCAACATGGGACTGATGATGAACTTGGAGGAAGTTCGAGGTAACTCGGAGTTGGTTTGAGTTTGAGATAATGATAGGTTCTGTTGGCTTTTTAGGATCCTCTTGGTGAGCATGGGTCAAATATCACAAGATAGGCCTGATGATGAACTTGGAGTAAGTGCGAGGGAACTCGGAGTTTCTTTGAGATAATGATATGTTGTTTTCACTTTTGAGGATCCTCTTTGTGAACATGGGTCAAATACCACAAGATGGGGCTGGTGATGAACTTGGAGGAAGTTCGAGGGAACTCTGAGTTGGTTCTGATAATGATATGTTGTTTTCACTTTTGAGGATCCTCTTTGTGAACATGGGTCAAATACCACAAGATGGGGCTGGTGATGAACTTGGAGGAAGTTCGAGGGAACTCTGAGTTGGTTCTGATAATGATATGCTAGGTTGGCTTTTTAGGATTAGCAGTTGGGTCGAATACCACAAGATAGGCCTGATGATGTACTTGGAGTAAGTGCGAGGGAACTCTGAGCTGGTTTGAGATAATGATATTTTGTGTTCGCTTTTTAGGATCCTCTTGATGAGCAATTGCGTCCACTGCCTCAATATGGGCCTCATAATAAATTCGGAGAAAGTGTGAGGGAACTTGGAGTTTTTTTGAGATAGTGATATGCATACGTCTTTATCGCGGGTACAATAACAAATCTGATAAAGAGAACATAAAACACAATGTCTATTTGGTAGAAACGAACATATTATGCTTACAGCTACTAACCATCTCAGAAGCTCTGTACATATGGAAAGTTTTCGCTAGAAATAGGCGAATAAAATTGAAGGTATCATCATCATCATCATCATCAGCCTATGATAGTCCACTACTGGACGTAGGCCTCTCCTATTAACTATGCGTATAGACGCATTAGGAGGTAAATGCCCATAATAATTGAAGGTATGTTAATAACATAAGCACAGAATAAGTAATAGTACTACATACAGAAAGGCCACGACCACCCCCGCACCGGCAATCGGCCGCTGGATGACGTTTGCGGTATGCGTCGGTAGGCAAGAAGATGGCTGGCAGTTATTGTTAAAAATGGTTGTGTACTGCGCTAATGTACTGAAAATGAATTCTTTCCTCGCAAACGAAGTGAAAAGTAGAGTGTACAACACGGGCATAAATGTCCATTTTTATCCTCGTCTACTACTTTGGTCTTCGCTTCGCTCAGACCAAAAAATTGCATCGGTTGATAATGGGTCACTTTATGCACTTATTGTACAATCTACTATTTCATATGACAACAGTTAATTGATGAGTACAAATCGATTACAGTACAAATAAGCATGGCGGTCTTATTAAGCTGCGTAAACCCCTTTTTAGACAAGTAAAAGATAGTCTTCATCTTTGAAATGAAGAGAACCAATTATAGATCTTTTGCTAGGCATCCAATCATTTTCTCGTCTCTCTAATCGGACACCTTTTACCCATTTGTCTCTACGAACAGTACGAACAGCATCTTGCGGTAATCTGAATGGAAAAAATTAAAATGCGATGTAAAATTAAAATATTAAAGTTAGTTATAAATTTGAGAACTACGTACCTACTTTTGCATAGGTAATAGGTAGTTCAATCAATCCCATGAAAGTGAAAAAGGAATTTATTAAAATGTAATATGTTGAAATCAAATCTCAGTTAGTTAAAAAAACTTGCTTTATTGGGCATAACGAAATCCCTATAGTATACAACCATTTTAAAACGTCATATGCTATTGTAAAATTGTATGGACTTACGACGTTTTAGTTTAGAACGGTAGTATAGAAAAATGCCATAAATATTATTATATTTATATTCAAAATTACCGAAGTTATCTGTTTTATGACACGTGAAAAGTAATTCCCCTGTCCTTAGAATTACTATAACTGTTTTTACACCAGCCTACAGCACATGAAGGCTTTTTAATTAGTTTTTACCGTTATTTATAGAAACGCATTCAGACGTCCGTCAATTACTGTCAACTCGGCCAGACTGAAACAGCTCCAGGAGTAGTTTTTTAGGAATGCCCACTCAAGAGTAGTTTGCGTTGGGTCATAATTGCACGGACAGGATGTTTCCATGGTTTATGTGCGTTCACTGATAAACATACCTGGGATAACTAAATTATACGAAAGTGATGTAGCAAAAAATATTTTGCTACATCACTTTCGTATAAATGCCCCGAGCATTTATACGAAAGTGATGTAGCAAAATATTTTATCGACTAAAAATATATCGATGTTATTGTAAATGACAACATCAAAATGTTATTCGACATAAATAAATATTAGGTACTTACTCTTCAATTAAAATAAAAAATAAGTTTAAACGGGTAGTTACGCGTTTATTTTAAATTAGTTTTCAAAATATACAATTTATATTAAAATATCAATATTTAAATTGTAATTTTGATTAAAATGACATCTGCATACAAGAGGCCCGATATCAGATATGACATCGAACCTCTGTACTGTAATCGATAATGTTCAATAAGCACATATTTTATTATAATTATATCGACATCTTTTTAATCGATATCAAATCCCTATAACTTGGCTCCAGTTATCCCAGGTATGGATATATTTATATACAAGGTTATTTTTTCTCCAGTACAAATACTCTAGGGGCTGTATAAGTAAGTCAAAATGAACAACTTTTACTATGGGGCCGAACCTGAATTCGGCCCCTTAGTAAAAGTTGTTCATTATGACTTACTTATATATATATTTTTATTATTATTTATTTCTTTGGTATATGACATCTAATATTTATGAAAAAAATATGTCAATTTTACCAATATTTTATCGATACCAATTATGTGGGAAAATTTATTGTACCGGTGATAAAGTAACCCTGTATAGTTAGTTATCCACGCCGTAATCGGCGACGGCGACCCTAAGCTCTGAAATGGAATTCGAGATCAAAAATGTAAATAATCTATGACAATGACATGACATTATAAAGTCAATGTTGAAGTGACATTCGAGTAACTCTCGCAACCATACTTACATTTATACAATCATATTTTTTCAGTTCAATATTTAAATACAGTTGAAGATTGGGAAGATACTTCAGCGGAAAAAACCTAATGAAAATGTAACGGAACACGTTTCAAGAAAATGGTATTGAACTTGGTGACAAGAAACATGCATATGTTTTTAATTTAGTACAATGTTTGTGGAAATATACTGTTTAATTTTCGACATTATTATAATAATAATGTATTACAAGAAAATTATATCACGAAGAGTGACAACGTAGCAAGATTGAAATCAAATGCAAAAAATCATTTGTCAAGTTCAAAGTAAAGTCAATCATAAGCGGATTTTTATTTAGTTCTAGTTTTCTCAAATTTTCTAAGTTTGGATTTTTTTTCTACTCAGAATCACGAGCCTTTTCGATCCTCATTAGCAGAAAAAAGTGTCCCGAAAAATACATACATTTTTTCCACTGAGTTACAGTCGAAAAAAGTGTATGGAAAATAGTAACTCGATGGAATTTTTTTTGGGAGACTTTTTTATTTCTGTAAGGATCGAAAGAGTTCGTGATTCTGAGTAGAAAAAATAAAAAAAGTCCAAATTTGGAAAATTTAAAAATACGACATCAAAACAAAAATCCGCCCTTATAATATATTTTAGAAGGAAGGTATATGTACATTGCGTAAAAGACTTCAACTAAGAATATTTTTTCCTCTGGTAATCGCAATAATTTACTGATAGATATATTAAGACACAAGTATACACTTTAACGTTGTTAGTGTTAGTATTTCAAATTAGGCTTTTCATTCAATAATTATAAAACTGTTTTTTATTATTTCTAAGTAGGCAAACGATGACCACATTCTGCCACAGCTCAATTGTTTTTGTCGGATTCATTCATTATTATATGAAGGGTCCACGGAAAGAAAATGTCTAGTCAATTCAAAAAGGGGCAATTCAAGGAAAAACTATCTTACTTTTAAGAGGATAAGGTGTGAATTTTTCCTGATTTTTTAAAGTATATTTCCGTGGATCCTTCATATTATAAACGACAAACTTCTCGTTTTGTAACTTCGAACTCTTTCTTATATCAGTATCACTGTTAATTAACAACCATTATCCTTTAGGACGCCAATTACTATGACATTGCAGGTTCAACGCCGACCGATATATAAGTTACCATCCACAGAGCAATACATACCTACAGTCACTTGCGTAAAGTTCATATTTAGTTTTGACATTTTGGCGACATGGCGTCTGAGTGAAAGTTTTTGGTTTGGACGTGGCGTCAAAATGTTTAATTATGAATGCAACAGGGTATAAATGATAGCATACATTATGCTGGTGTTCATCTAAAATAATGTAAATGGTACGCATTTGCTGCTGTGACTTATTATTCAGTAGTATTTTTTTAATAGTAACACATGTCAAGATTGCTTACAAAATTTTTGAAGGTAAGTAATACAAAGTCTAATTTCACAGCCTGCAATGTTGTAATTATAATTTGAGCTGTGTTTTGCCGAATAAATATTGTTACTGAATACAAGTGATGAAAGTGAGCATTTTCTACATGAGTGTCGGTGATCGAAACCGACAAAAGTTAAAGAAAAGGTCTACATTTCAACACCAACATCAAACTATATTATGCGAATGCATTATACGAGAAAATATCTGCATACAGTAGCAACCAGACTGTGCAGAAAAATAGGGGAGAGTGGGGTACAGTGAATAATGGTGCACGGTGAATATTTTGCATTAGCTTTATTTATCGCTTTAATAAACCGGTATTCTTTTTTTACGAATTTGCTCGTCTGTGTGATACTAATATTGGAGTAACTAAATAACGGAAGATACTTTCAATTATACCTGAAAAGTCTTGTTCCTAGTTTTTTTACCTCAAACTAGGAACTGTTCTATGATTTTTGATTGAAGAGGTAACTTTAGTTCACTTTTTTATAATGAAAATGATTTTAAAGCGATATGTAAATTATATACTTGTGCTGGAAAATGTATCCTCTAAGGAATAGGTGGGACAATAAGGTATCTAGAAAATTACAAATAAAAATAACACCACTACAACATTTGTAAAAAAAAAGAGATCCACTATACCCCACTCTCCCCTACTATGAAAATTCAGTCTTGCACTTGCGCAGAAAAGTATCACATTCTGTGGAGTGAAGTTCAGGTAGAGTTCTTATGAAAACTGTCACCACTCTTAGTAACCTCGTATGTCACTCTTGAATAGGGCTCACGGTACACGTGTAACCCGCCAAACCGGATACCCGTGTTCTTAAGCCCGACGGTACTAAGAACCCGAATTACACGAACCCGCCGGGTACCCGTGTCCGTGTCCAATACACGGATACCGTTTACACGAAACCGCGTGCTACCCGGGTACCCGGGTACTTAAGACCGAACCGAACGGGTTCGAAATAATTTGAGCTAATGCAAATAAGGTCTATTATGAATGTAACCTGCAGCTTCGTTCGACACTACAAAACACTACCTGTTCAGGAAAGGTCAGCCGATATAACTTTTTGATGAGGTTTTATAAATTTCGACTCTATCTGTTACACAATAAGGTATATTTGACAAAATTAGCCTTTCGCTTATCTATCTAAGTCTCACGACCTATTCGTACGCTTCTCGTCAAGGACGTCCCCGAACCCGCGGGTAATTAAAGTCCGTGTAAATAAACCCGTGTACCCGTGTACCCGTGTAGACGGGTATTATTTACACGGACTTTAATTACCCGTGTAAATCGGGCCAGAAACCCGTGTACGTGTAACACGAACACGGGTATGAGAAACGTTGACACGAAACCCGGACACGACCGCGAGCCCTATCGGAACTGAGATACGTACGCACTATCGGAGCATCTTGCAGTCCGTTGGCTCAACTGCTACTTTTATTCCTATAGCCCACCTAACGAAGACCAAAAATTGCCTATCGGGGGAAATAACTCGTGTATAAGCGAATTTTGGTAAAGTTGTAGGGAATGGTGTTTTAAACCACATACTAAAAGTACTGGTGGTTAGGGGTGGAGCTAACGGGGGCAGGGATCGGATACCGGTATTTTCAACCAAACCGGTTTTGCCTCTAGATGTCAAACCGAAATAATAGTGTTCTCGTTTTCGGTTACCGGTTTTTAAACGGTTAATATGAGAGAACTGTTCTTCAGCAGGTTTTGTTTTTGTTGAACAAAATTAACCGGTTTCTACGTCAGAGATGTCAATGTCAGAGATACAACGATGGCTCTGAGTTTTGACTAGGAATATGGAGGTACCGGGTTCGATCGTCGTAGTAGGCAAACTTTTTCCATATTTGCATTTTATAATTTAGATACCGAGAAAAATCGTTTTAAGAATTCATTAATATGCATTGGACACTTTACTTTAAAGGTCATCATCATCATCATCAGCCTATGTACGTCCCACTGCTGAGCACAGGCCTCCTCTCATAAGAGGGTATGGGCAAGTCTCCACGCGGGCTCAGTGCGGATTGGAGGCTTCACATACACCTTTTGAATTTCTTCTCAGATGTAGGTATGCAGGTTTCCTCATGATGTTTTTCCTCACCGAAAAGCTATCGATAAATATCAAATGACATTCCATACATAAATTCCGAAAAACTCAGTGGTACGGACGGTGATCGAACCGACCACCGCCTGTTTGAAAGTCGAGTGCTTGAACGACTAGGCTACCGAAGCTTCTAAGGTCTTTCTATAAAGGTCATTGGGTGTTATTGACCCGCTTTATGATTTTTCACGTACAGAGACCAAACTAGCTTTAAAATAGAGAATTAAATCATTTCCTTACCTATGTATCAACCAGGAAAAAAAAGTTATTCGACAGTTTGTGTCCGAGATAGTGTTTTAAATGTTTTTACTTTCAGCATTGTGTAATTCCGTAAACGGTTGTGACCTACTAGTCGTAGTAGGTAGCAGACGTTGGTCTTTCAATCTGGAAGATTCTGGGTTCAAACCTCAGTTCGACCAATGAGTATTTTGGAACTTATGTACGAAATGTTATTTGATATTCAGAACTAGCTTTATGGTGAAGGAAAACGTCGTGAGAAAACCGGTCTCTAATCTCAATAAGGCGTTTCCACAAAAAATAGTGCTACGTTAAATCATAAGATTAGGTTGCCAAGCGGACCCCAGGCTCGCTAGAACTGTGACTGGTGCCGAAATAACGCTAATAGGGTGCTGACTGTCAGCATTGCACAAAGTATTGTATTGTATTTAGCGATGGGCAATTTCTGAAACATTTCACATATTACACATACATACTTCTGAAAATTACATAATTGACAAGAAACGTTTCTGAGAAAAATGTTACCGAATAAATTTCACTTAAATTTCATGTCACTTCTCCGCTACTTCTGACACCAGTAGAACGGATTATGATTATTAAATTCGTAACTTTAGGCGGCCTTTATACCTGTAAATTTTACGTAAGTACAACTTACGAAAAACTGGACGAAGCTTTGTGCAAGAATGAGATATTATCACTATCTCATTCTTGCATATAGCTTCGTCCCTAGATTTACGTAATTAACTTACAGGTGTAAAGCCGGCCTTATACGAAGGACGGAAGTTCAAGACCGAGTTTAGATTTTTTCAGTTTTTTTTTTGTATATACAATATACAGGTTGTCGCTGACTATGGTTTATAATAATAATAATAGTAAAACACAGCAAATTTCTCCAAAGGGCCTCTACGTGTTGGATCTGTATCCCCGCGCAAGCCTATCAAAAGACCGGGATTTATAGGCCCGTGATGAAAAAGAGATACAAACATAATAATAATAAATCATTTATTTCGGACAATTTTTTTTTTACATCCATATGTTGTTAGTAACTTATATATAACCTAGGTATGTTAGTACGTATTTAGTTTAACTTCTTCAATTCTGTGTATATCGAGCCACAGCTCGAACTTGTTCAACCTTAATCACAATAAAAAGGTGAGTCTTAACATGCGATATCAGTGTATTGCTGGTTGAAGTGGCTGTTATAGATAAATAAATTAATTGACAAACTTGACACTTATTAACCAGTTCAATAAAGTTTCACGGAACGAAATAAATTCTGTTCTTCATAAATACCGGTAACCGAAATTGATTCGTTCTTTATGAAAACGTTATTGCTAATTATCGGTTAATGACAGAACAGAAATTTAAACTGTTTACGAACAATATTAACCGGTATTTTGAAACCGGTTCCGATCCCTGAACGGGGGGAGAGGAGTGTAAAGGTCCTTATTTTTAATTTTTCGTCAATAACTCGTAAACCGTGGTTTGTAGCAAAAAACGTTCTAGGACATAAGTAATCTACATAAAATTCTCTACAAAACAGATATATGCATGTTTCCTCTGGGATCAATGTGTCATGAGATACGAAAGCAAGAAGATGGACACTATAGACATAAACACATTTGTTTAAGTAGGTATGGCACATACAGGATGCTCGCGAGCATTCCAAAAGATTTTAATGCTCAATTCCTGACCATATTTAGAGTATTTAATGTTATATAAAATTTCCTGGATTCGGCATGGTTTCAGAGATAATCAACCTTTTTTTCGAAATAAGTTTTTCGACGTAACCCGTCATAAAACTTCTTTTTGATTACAATGCTATCACAATGTGTTTGAATATTACCACACCTTTTGCCTGGCAATCAAAAAGTGGGAATAAACTTGACGAAATAACCTGTCCTTAAAAAAAATATTAAAATAAATAGTTTTAACAAATTGTTGTTGTGATAAAAAGTACTGGGAATGTTAAAAAGTCTGCAAAAAGTCTAAAAAAAAATTAAAAAAAAATTTTTTTTTTCCTTGTATTTGACATTAGGTCTCATTAATTTTTGTTTGTTTTGATGTCTAGAATGCATAGTTAAAATCTTTTGACGATGATTATGAGAATATTTTAGGTTTAGAATATAATTAGGAATTTTATTTTTACAAATAAGCATAGAGGGCGCGCCCGGGCGCGAGCATTCCAAAATATTTTAAGTATGCATTCTAGATATCAAAATAAACAAAAATGATTATGAGACCTAATGTGAAATACCACCAAAAAAAATTTTTTTTTCTTTTATTTTAGACTTTTTGAATACTTTTTGACATTTCCAGTACTTTTTATCATGACAACAATTTGTAAAAAATATTTATTTTAATATTTTTTTTAGGAACTGGTTATTTCGTCAAGTATATTCCCATTTTTTTATTGCCAAAAAAAAGGTGTGGTAATATTAAAACATATTGTGATAGCATTGTAATCAAAAAGAAGTTTTATGACGGGTTACGTCGAAAAACTTATTTCGAAAAAAATGTTGATTACCTCTGAAACCAAGCCGAATCCAGGAAATTTTATGTAACATTAAAGACTCTAATAATGGTCAGGAATTGAGCATTAAAATCTTTTGGAATGCTCGCGAGCATTCTGTATGTGCCATACCTACTTAAACAAATGTGTTTATTTCTTTAGTGTCCATCTTCGTGCTTTCTTATCTTATGACACATTGATCCCAGAGGAAACATGCGTATACCTTTTTTGTAGAGAATTTTATGTAGATTACTTATGTCCTAGAACGTTTTTTGCTATAAGCCACGGTTTACGAGTTATTTACGAAAAATTAAAAATAAGGACCTTTACACCCCCCTCCCCCCGTTAGCTCCACCCCTAACCTCCAGTACTTTTAGTATGTGGTTTAAAACAGCATTCCCTACAACTATGCCAAAATTCGCTTATACACGAGTTTTTTCCTCTGAGTTTCCTTCGTTTGGTGTACTACTATGTAAAATAAGCTGGTAACCACAGTTACCAAAAGCTATTGAGTGGCTATTATGGATTGAATATTCGTTGTGTAGAAAATCGTAGAAATAATAATATATCCTAAAATAAAAATTAATGTTTCGATTGGACAATCGACGTATATTTGTGACCGAGATTATGGGATGGCTCGACTGCTACCGGATCGAATATTCGCTGGGTCGAAAAGCGTATAAACGAGGCCACAATTGTACTTGGTCACCGGCACAAACATCACACTTGTAAACAAAATGTAAAATTGACTCACTTATACTCTGTTTGGTTAGGTATTTTAAAAAGGTAAAAAATCTTGCACTATCTTTTTATTGAAAAATGCATTTAAAAATCCAAACTAGGTACTTAATGAATCAAAACAATGTAAATCACTGTATTCCCTTGTTATATTATCTATATTTGGTAAAACTTATTTTCTACTTGTAGTTTTCAATAAAAAGAGACTGCAAGATTGTTTACCTTTTTTTAAATATCTAACCAAACAGAGTATAGAATATAGAGCAAGAATATATTATGTATATAAAAACTATAATATGTATGTGTCAACCATTCAGCAACCCATTATCTCGATTAAATCGTTAATAGTAGCTCCAAACTTTGGTATTAGGTACTATTCGTCATCTATTTACAAAGTATTCCTACATGGATACCTATAAAACAATTTGTACCTAGCACAGACGTTGATACAAGAACAGACGAGCCGATGAACTTTCGATACTCAGCAGATTGAAACCTATGTTTTGGCTATGCATATATTTAGGCCACAAATATTTCGATTTAGCGAATATTCGTTCTCAGCAGAAGAGTACAGAAGAGTAGGTAGGTACTGTAGCCGTGCCATGAGCTAGAAAGTAAAGTATACGTAATTACGTAAGGTTTTACTCGATATGTGCATTCTATCATTTCTATCGCACTCGCGCTTACAAATAGAAGCGAGCGCGATAGCCTGCTTAACGTATTTAGTAAAACCTAATGTTACCGATACTTGCAAAGTCATGGTACGGCTACTGTTTATTACATTTACTGTATCGTTGGCCAGTAAGTTAGGGTTTTCGATCTTTTGCAGGCGACGCTATATAGGCGTGTGGTCCAAACAGCTGTCAGATTCATAGGCGCTGAACATAAAATATCGAAATTCTAATGGTATTTGGAGGTAACCGTTATAATGGCGGACCGGATCCTGAATTCGATCGATTCATATTGCATTATTTAGTACTGAATTTGTACTATTTAGTACCTGTTGTAAAAAAAATTGTACCTCTTCTTTTTCAAAGTTATACTCAATCAGTCTGGTCCCGCCATTATAACGTTATAATGGCCGAACCAGATCCTGAATTCGATCGATTCATATTGCATTATTTAGTACTGAATTTGTACTATTTGGTACCTGTTGTAAAAAAAATTGTCCCTCTTCCATTTCAAAATTATACTTCAAATAGTCTGGTCCCGCCATTATAACGTTATAATCGCGGAACCAGGTCCTGAATTCTGTCCATTTTCTGTCGATTCATATTGCATTATTTAGTACTGAATTAGTACTATTTGGTACCTCTTGTAAAAAATTAGTACCTCTTCCATTTCAAAATTATATTTCAATTACAACAGGTACCAAATAGTACAAATTCAGTACTAAATAATGCAATATGAATCGACAGAATATGGACAGAATTCAGGACCTGGTTCCGCGATTATAACGTTATAATGACGGGACCAGACTATTTGAAGTATAATTTCGAAATGGAAGAGGTACAATTTTTTTTACAACAGGTACCAAATAGTATATATTCAGTACTGTAACAATACAGATTTCTTAGAAACACGCGCGGCGCACGGACTCGAATACTTTCTCGCTCGCACATTCGTCCATCTCATCAAGAGGCCGCCGAAGATATCCGAGCGCGCACGAATCCAGAGCGCAGGGTATAAAAGCCGACACCCGCGCCGTAATTCTTCACTTAGCTAGCGACTGCCTTAGCGACAGGTACAACCCTCTGTCCTCTGGCAAGTCTCACTGAGTCTGGGAGTTCGATAGCGTCCTAGCAGTCTTCTCCCATATTCACCCTAGGTTTTAGCTAGGGCCTTGGCGATAGGTTCACCGACTGTCCCTTGGCTATTTGTATCGGCAGTGGAGGGTTCAACCTTGCCACCCACTGTACGACTTAACGTAGCTAGGAAGTTCCAGTTATGAATGAACAGTTAATGTATCTATACCTATAAGTATATAATAATAACCCTAATAAATGTAAACGTTGACATTGGCGTTTAACTATTCTCCCAAGTGGCGCCTACCTTACAAATTGGCGCCCAACGAAATAACTACCCGCTCGATTGGAAGATTAAGTTGCATCTACCCTATATTTTTTTCTCAAAGTACCCACATAAAATAAAATGGCGGAAAGAGATACGAATAAGGAGGGGAACGGCGAAGTATCTACAAAGAAGGTAGTTTCAAATAAATCAAAGGTGAAAACGACAGGAGATACACAGGCACAAGCGCCATCAGTGTCTTCGATACATTTATTGGAAGAACAGTTTGCAGAATTATTAAAAAACGCCTTCCTACCATGTCTGCGAAGAATTTTGTACCGTGTACTATTCGATTCCATGGCAAAAATGACCGCAATAAACTGGAAGAGTCTATGAAGAAAGTTCTGTCGAAATTGGCCACTGAAGAGCAAGCTGCATACAAAACATCGAAAATTTGCACTTACCTCATCGCCAATATCGAAACAAGCAGATTTTCAGTCGTCATTTACGGTCAAAACAGATGCTTGTAACTACACCATTGGAGCAGCTTTACTCCAGGGGGAGGGCATTGAGGAACGCCCTATAGTTCGGGCATCAAAGAAAGAGATTGTAACAATACAAATTCCTGGTTCTCTCACGGAGCGTCATCGAGCATCAAAGGAAGAGACTGTAACAAAACAGATTTTCCTGGTACTCTCACGGGACGTCATCGAGCACCAGAGGGGGAGACTGTAACAATACAGATTTCTTAGAAACACGCGCGGCGCACGGACTCGAATACTTTCTCGCTCGCACATTCGTCCATCTCATCAAGAGGCCGCCGAAGATATCCGAGCGCGCACGAATCCAGAGCGCAGGGTATAAAAGCCGACACCCGCGCCGTAATTCTTCACTTAGCTAGCGACTGCCTTAGCGACAGGTACAACCCTCTGTCCTCTGGCAAGTCTCACTGAGTCTGGGAGTTCGATAGCGTCCTAGCAGTCTTCTCCCATATTCACCCTAGGTTTTAGCTAGGGCCTTGGCGATAGGTTCACCGACTGTCCCTTGGCTATTTGTATCGGCAGTGGAGGGTTCAACCTTGCCACCCACTGTACGACTTAACGTAGCTAGGAAGTTCCAGTTATGAATGAACAGTTAATGTATCTATACCTATAAGTACATAAAACAACCCGAATAAAAGTATTGATGACATTGGGCGTTTCCGTTACTACCCACTATTACAGTACTAAATAATGCAATATGAATCGACAGAAAATGGACAGAATTCAGGACCTGGTTCCGCGATTGTAACGTTATAATGGCGGGACCAGACTATTTGAAGTATAATTTTGAAATGGAAGAGGGACAATTTTTTTTACAACAGGTACCAAATAGTACAGATTGAAACCTATGTTTTGGCTATGCATATATTTAGGCCACAAATATTTCGATTTAGCGAATATTCGTTCTCAGCAGAAGAGTACAGAAGAGTAGGTAGGTACTGTAGCCGTGCCATGAGCTAGAAAGTAAAGGATACGTAATTACGTAAGGTTTTACTCGATATGTGCATTCTATCATTTCTATCGCACTCGCGCTTACAAATAGGAGCGAGCGCGATAGCCTGCTTAACGTATTTAGTAAAACCTAATGTTACCGATACTTGCAAAGTCATGGTACGGCTACTGTTTATTACATTTACTGTATCGTTGGCCAGTAAGTTAGGGTTTTCGATCTTTTGCAGGCGACGCTATATAGGCGTGTGGTCCAAACAGCTGTCAGATTCATAGGCACTGAACATAAAATATCGAAATTCTAATGGTATTTGGAGGTAACCGTTATAATGGCGGACCGGATCCTGAATTCGATCGATTCATATTGCATTATTTAGTACTGAATTTGTACTATTTAGTACCTGTTGTAAAAAAAATTGTACCTCTTCTTTTTCAAAGTTATACTCAATCAGTCTGGTCCCGCCATTATAACGTTATAATGGCGGAACCAGATCCTGAATTCGATCGATTCATATTGCATTATTTAGTACTGAATTTGTACTATTTGGTACCTGTTGTAAAAAAAATTGTCCCTCTTCCATTTCAAAATTATACTTCAAATAGTCTGGTCCCGCCATTATAACGTTATAATCGCGGAACCAGGTCCTGAATTCTGTCCATTTTCTGTCGATTCATATTGCATTATTTAGTACTGAATTAGTACTATTTGGTACCTCTTGTAAAAAATTAGTACCTCTTCCATTTCAAAATTATATTTCAATTACAACAGGTACCAAATAGTACAAATTCAGTACTAAATAATGCAATATGAATCGACAGAATATGGACAGAATTCAGGACCTGGTTCCGCGATTATAACGTTATAATGACGGGACCAGACTATTTGAAGTATAATTTCGAAATGGAAAGGTACAATTTTTTTTACAACAGGTACCAAATAGTATAAATTCAGTACTAAATAATGCAATATGAATCGACAGAAAATGGACAGAATTCAGGACCTGGTTCCGCGATTATAACGTTATAATGGCGGGACCAGACTATTTGAAGTATAATTTTGAAAT
Source organism: Thaumatotibia leucotreta (assembly GCA_025490895.1). Lineage (NCBI taxonomy): Eukaryota > Metazoa > Arthropoda > Insecta > Lepidoptera > Tortricidae > Thaumatotibia > Thaumatotibia leucotreta. The sequence continues at coordinate 124,571 of JALPQI010000384.1, forward strand.
GGAAGAGGGACAATTTTTTTTACAACAGGTACCAAATAGTACTAATTCAGTACTAAATAATGCAATATGAATCGACAGAATATGGACAGAATTCAGGATCTGGTTCCGCCATTATAACGCTATAATGTCGGGACCAGACTATTTGAAGTATAATTTCGAAATGGAATACGTACAATTTTTTTTACAACAGGCCAAATAGTACAAATTCAGTACTAAATAATGCAATATGAATCGATCGAATTCAGAACCTCGTTCCGCCATTATAACGTTATAACATTATAACGTTATAATGGCGGGACCAGACTGATTGAATGTAATTTTGGAATAGAAGAGGTACAATTTTTTTTACAACAGGTACCAAATAATACAAATTCAGTACTAAATAATGCAATATGAATCGATCGAAGTCAGGATCTGGTCCCGCTATTATAACGGTTACATTTGGAGTTTATTAATTTTATAAATGTATGACGACTAGAAAAAGGTCGCCGAACTGAAGATTGGGTCCTAAACAGGAACTCAAAATGACTGACACTAAACAAAATTACTAGAACTTTGTTCATTTCATCCTTTAGTAGATTGGCTACTAAACCAGCTTCGAAATGGGATTAAAATCGCAATAGGTAACCGGCTTTAAATCGGGACTTATCATTACCGGTTTGTATCCAGGTTTGTACCAAATCCAGATACGAGATGGGAAAGTTAGTCCCATTTCATCCTACCAGACGGGAAACTATATTTTACCATTTGGCAGCCAGCTATCAAATCCGAATACCAAACGGTAGGTACTAAAGGCATTTTTTTGGGTACTGATTTGGAAAAGTTTATTTATTTTAGAAAACATTATTCCTAATGTAATGGTTTTAAGAATAAATAAACCACAAAATATAAAGAAAATTCAATTCGCGTATTTATTTTGACAGTTTGTTGGTCCTTACGCCATATCACCGCCCCAGTGTCAGAAAAAATATTAAAAACCCTCACTGGGGAAGCGGCAGTGTGAACAGCCAACGATCATCTACATATAATATAGGTATATTTGTTAATTTTACTGACATAGGATCTATGTCTTCTCTTTGTTTATTGAGCGAGAAAAAAGTCGAGAAATCATCCCTTACTTGCCTCCTGTGGAACCAGTAGCCGTACCATGAGCTGCCCCTGCGTTATTAACGCGGACTTACATAGGTGCTTTCTATACGGCTGGCTCGCCCCAAGACGCGATTACGGGCGGGATGGAAAGTAAGTCCGCGTTAAAAACGCTGCGGCAGTTTATGGTAAGCACACAGTGCCTGAAAGTATCCTTTCCCTCTCTAGTACGTTTTGTAGATACTAGGTTCAAGAAGTACCTACCTACCTACCTTCAAAACTTGATTATAATACATTCAGTTGCAATGCTATCAGACAAACATCTACAGCTAGGAAAACAGCCACTATCAACCATTTGACCATTGCCGTCGGCTACACTAAATAGGTGGCCAAGAAACAAATACCTACATTCCCGTGAGGTTAGAATACCGAGTCCCTCTAGAAGGTTTTTAAATGTTTCAGAGGGGTCGATAATAGTACATTGTGCATCTAGGGAGGTAAGTACAGTATCACTAACGAGAGTGCTAGAAGCCCGACGCCGTAGGCGGAGGGCTTTTGATGACTCGAGTTAGTAGGTATGCCTCTTACCGATTGTGATGCATACAATGTTTTTTGTAACATTTGCGGACAAAAAATATGTTAAAAAACGAAATATTGGTATTCCCTAAGGAATTTCACTTTTCTATTACTCCCACTATGCATGCAAGCAATGGCGCGCTTAGAAAGCAAATGTGATGAAAAATGTTGAAACCGCGTAAAATAGTAGGTATTAGCTACTGTAACAATGCCTAGGTACTTCTGAAACATGAACTAATCTCTAGCGGGTCTAACTACTCTGCATCCTAAAACTCCTAAAACCTCTCTGACAACGGAAATACAGCACCTTGTATAAAGCATCCGAAAATTGAGCGTCCAGCTGTTCGCCTGTGTCTGGAAAATCTTCGTTGCGTTTGTATTTAAGTAAGTACTCGTACCTAACCTACTTTTAATTGATAACGGACAATTTATTAGCATCTTATGGGATGGTAGGCGAAAATGTAGGTAAACTTAGATAGGATAACACTATCCTTACATATTATGTAATGTTAAATGTTAGTTGGAGACTAACATAGTAGGTATGTAGGCTAACATTTAGTAATATAAATGTTACTCCAACAAGGTCTAAAATCCAAATGTCCGATAAAGATCATTCAATTTGGTCTACTACTACATGTCTAATATATATATTTCTTCAATCTTCTAACTCCATAGAATGACCCAAAATATCTACACATTTTATTACTTATTATACTTGAGGCCCTAGCACATCTTGTACAACAACATTGGCAGCAATTTGTGACCTACTCGCAACTTCTCATCTCTTTTGAATCAATGTAATCAAAAAGGGACGGGTAGCCGCGACAAGGTTCCTGTCATGCACGATATGTGCTAGTGCCGTTGATCATTTGTATTATAATAATATGAATTTCTTAGGTCAATTCATACTCGTAATTATATTGCCACATTGTTCCTAGCGAATAGAGACCCGCTGCGGTGAATACTAGTGTTTTGGGACATAAGTAACTATCTTTGATAACTATTTTATTTACCAGTAAGTAGCTGTACCAAAGAATATAATACTCTAAAGAGTTGTACATAAGTCATAACGGCGACGGATAGGTATTATCCGGAGAGTACGGGAATAACTTCTTTACTACAGCTGTTGTTATATCTGTACAGTTAAAGTAGGTATTTATATACCAAACAAACAGTTGGTTTTGCTTCACAAATTTAATATACAATACAATATATAGTCATTTCCTAATTGGCGCCCTCTAGTTAGAACTTAGACCATTTAGAAAAGCTATTCTTTTAACTGGCGCCATCTAGTTTATTAACGAGTAATGATTGTACAACTGACATTGGGTACTGACGGGAGGTGTAGTAGTGTGCGTTACAGGGTAAAATTACATAATTTTCTAGTTTTTGCATTATTACGATTTAGAAGAACAGTATTTTGTGCAGATTGCTATCAATTTGAACATTAGATTTTTTGCTTCGTGCGCGTATCTCAAAACATGTTAACTCTGATTCTCGGTTTAGCAGAAAATGACGAAAATATGGTGTTTGTGCAATTGTAGCGCCATCTTTTAGCAGATAAGCGGCAGGGATAGGGTAGAATCCACCTTAATTGAAATTATTGACACAAATATGCAAATCAAAGTCATTTTACTCGCAATTTCAACCTTTTACCTTATTATCCTTAAAGCTATTCGAATATCACGAAATAGAAAACCGAATATTCGAAATATTTGGAAGCCCTAAGTGGCAGACAGGGAAGTGCGACGAAAGAGGGGAGACTTTCGTGCGAGCCGCATGCGCACGTGGGGTCACCTTGAAGTCTCAACGTGTAGCTAGCTCGATCATCGGGATCATCATTTACGCGTTTAAGAAGGAACCAGACATACATTACGTCACAATCAGGTTAACTTGTGCGCCTCAACATTCCCGGCTATCGTGACAAGTTGCGCTCTTTCTTTGACAGAGATATGAGTGTTATCTTATCTATATCTATATAATCCCACGCACCTACGCACAATTCAAATTGTAATCAAAACGTGTATATCTATTTCGATTAAACAACGTATTGCCATTAATAAGACCGAAATGTTTATTTACCTATATCAGATTTTGAGTATCCAAGAAAAATAATGAAGAGGAAAAACTTTTTATTTATTCATCACTCTGATGCATGCTGATGACTAGTGATGAGTTGATGACTTTTTTTATATATTTAAGTATTGAACAGAAATAAACTAATTGCTTTTATTAATAAACGTTTCAGTTTTTTTTTTCATAATTTTTTCTAACTTTGATTTTGGAAGGTGTAAAATTCTTTTAGCTTGTTCAGTTTTATGAATTCAGGAATTGTGTCGGAATGCAGGCTTTGTAACTGCCTAAGACATTTTCTTACGGTTAGGACGGTTTGGCACATACAAATCAAAATAATGGCCGATTTATTTGAAGAAAAGAAATACATAGGTTATTTTTGGCAATTTTTATTCCAGGAACCACAGTATATTGGTGAATTCAATAAAATAATTATTGGAGAGGAAGTGAAAATACGCAGCAACGCTATTTATTATATTGGGTAAATTAAACCATCTAACTTGATTATGAAAACTACGCAGAACATTTATTGACCGATAATTAATTGTTTAAGATCTAATAAGATGTTATCGGAAATATGATCTGGGCAAATAAATTGGCAAGGTCCTGATAAGTTTCAAAGCGAAGCATTTCCAATCCTCTTAATTGGTACGTACCCATAGTTACGCAATATTCTATCTCGTTGTAATAAATATTTACTATAAGTATATATTTGTTAGGAACCTAAATCCTGGACACCAAATTCAAAGCCTTGGAAAATTACATAGAGTTAACGGTAGAGTTATCGCAATTATAAGCTCACTCTTAATGCGGGTATTTTTTTATATTACGAACGACAACAGTTAAATTCATGTAAAGTAACTGTTGATCATTAATTTATCATTACCCACATTAGAACCAATCCATTAAGAGCAAGATTGACAAGACAATAATAGGTATCTCGACTAATTTGTGTCTTGCTGTGATAATACGTGTATAGATAAACTTTAATATGTTATCTATTATCGATAAATGTGGTGATTTAGGCAAACCGTTTAACCATTACTGAGTTTCAGTAAAGCGCAATAAGATGGTGCAAGGCGCAATTTAATGGTCCTTTATTTAGAGAATATCTTAACTCTTTATACATAGCAAAAAAACACAGAAACGAAAGTGAGACTCCTAAAAAATTATCACCTTAAGCTGGGATATAATATACGGATTTACGGATAATGTTTGTCTGTACATACAGCACAAGTAGTACCTAGGTATACAGTGTGTGTCTATGAACTGGCTTTTATTGAAACCGAGGAATGCGATGCAAATTTGAACATTATTCGATTTAAAATGCTAATTTTAAAAGTAATTAACTTTCTAAGAAAAGTTAATTGAGAAGCAATGTACTTCAAAATGAATCGTTAATTTGCACTTGACAATGACAGATCGCAGCCACTCACAACGTTTGACAACTAAGGAGTACCTACACGCGTTACATTGATCGTACGAAGAAAATAAAATTAATTGTACGGTTAATTTAATTATTTATTTTATGTTAACACTTGAAAACGATTGCTAGTAATGCGCATTATTACCCATTTTCGTAAAACCCCGGGTCATGGAAACACACTGTATAAGACACAAATACACTATGTATGCTGCCATGGCTAGGTGATTGACATAAACATACCGTACATCAATAGATAGTGCAACGAAAGTGGTTTACTAAAAAAATAGGCAGGTACATAAAATGAAATAAATTATCCCTATCTAAGAAACCTATACTAAGGCTACAAGTATACCTAATAAAGTTTTGTAAAGTAAATGCACTACCTACTGAGAGATATTTCATTACATACGAATTGGATTTAGCGTTCCAGTAGAAGTGGATAGAGCCAGCTGCTACTACTAGAGTTAGATTGCGGAACGCAATAAAGATAAGTACCCGGTATTATGTTATTAAAACCGTTTATCTATTCCTATATTTGGTGAGAATGACGAGTTAATTAAGGAGCACGAAAAGATCATATAAGCACAAATCATTTTGTCAACCTCCGTACTCCGTAGTCTAGTTGGTAGTGAAGCTACCTACGAAGCTGGGGGTTCTGGGTTCGAATCCCGGTGAGAACATTATTTGTGTATTTATTTATCATAATATCATAAATATTGGTTCCTTGGTCATAGCTGTCTATGTATTTAAGTATCTATCTATTACACTTATCGTCGCTTGGTCGTCAGAAGCCTTAATTGAGATTACCGTTGGACTAGATCGATTCGTGTAAGATGTCCCAAGATATTTATTAATTATTTAGAACAGTTTTGTAGAACGATACATTTATAGGTCAGCTCAAAACTACAGTAGATAACTTAAGTATTTTCTTAGTCTTAAAGACAATTAGGCGAGTACTCGTTGATATATTAGGTATGTACACGTACATGTTTACGACAAGTTCGAGATAATGGAATGGATACAGCGTGATATTAACGACGGACAAGTGCCATATGTCTCCCAGCTTCGTTCGTTGCTTATTATACCTTCAAATCGAGGTCAAAATGGACATAACCTACGTCAGAAATATTAGATCATAGTTTCCTGGACGGAGAAAAACGAGGAAAGGCTATTATCCAAAACTGTAACATATTGTAAACAATAAAAACAGACTGCATTAATAAGTAGGAGAACTTGCAAATGGAATTAAGTACATACCTACGTACTAAATACAGTACCAGCCAATAATACGTATACATACAGATTTTTTTCTTTATATTTGTAAGTGGTTTCCACACTTTCCACCTTACTAGTCTAGGAATAGGCTATGGATGAAAAAACTTGGCATCACGTAGTAGTTTCTTCGGGAAGATTTTTTGTGTAAGGCATGGATTTTGTAGTAATAGTACATTACTATAGAGGACGGGCAACGAAGGGTTTCAGGCCAAGTAGATATATCTGGCCGAAGGAACTGAGGCCTGATAGGGATACGCGGCCTGTAACCCTGTTTCTCACCGAGCTTTGGCCGAACAGACGGACATGGTGAAATTATAAGGGTTCCGTTTTTGCCTTTTTGGCTACGGAACCCTAAAAAGAGTTTGGTGAGAGTGATAAGAGATTTAAGTTTCCGTAGGTCGTCGTAGATTACCTACTTTTATATCGTGTATGGTCAATAGTTAAGATTTATTTCTGTAAACACTAAAATCGTAAAGGGTTTGAATTTGAAGACCAATCATTATAACTAGTTATGTATTATGTGCAGTTAAAATTTATAGCACACCCGATAATTCAGCCCCAAAATCATGCAACATCCACGAGTAACACGATCGTTGACAGGTCATTTCAAAAACTTATACCATAAATATGTCAAAACAATCTTTTCAGCTACTCAGATATACATATAGTATAGTAAATCTTGAGAAAAGTGGAGTCATACATAATTATAATTAAGTGTGTGTTATCTTTATCTTAATACCCCTCTATTATATTTTAACGACAAATGGGTCTTAATCGCGTAAACTTACGCTTAATATTATCCTGACGTTTTGGGCATGACCTTTTTATTCATTATTAGGTATTATGCAAATTAATCAACGGCTTTGTTTTATTCAACACCCACATTGAATTAAACACTGTTATGGTGCATTTAGATCAAACGAGCATTCGCTTATTTTATCCCCCACTCTACGAAATCAACGAATTTCGACGAATCACGTTTTGTATAACGAACGAATTTCGTAGTGTGGGGGATAGAATGAGCGAAAGCTCGTTTGGTCTAAATGCACCTTAACTGTACCGATCTTAACGACGAAGAGTAGTCGAATCTTCGCAATAACACTACATTCTATCATTTTTTAATAATGAAGATCTGCGCACCTATGATTTTTTAAGTAAGTATATTTAGGACTGATTTTTCAATTGCCAGTTAACAGTATCTGTCAGATAAACGCTAGCTCTATCCTGTTTTGACTGATGACTTTAGAAAAGGATAGTTATAATTTTAACTAACGAATAAGTTTATCTGACGATTGAAAAATCAGCCCTTAGGTAGATATAGTTAATGTTTAGGTAAACTTAAGAGAGAGAAATATTCTTATTGATTTACAAGTATATGAACATTTATTAATTTTTGTATCCTATATGGAACGAATTTTTTTTTTCTGGAAGTCTTTTGGCAAATCAATCTATCAGATCAATTCATATCTAACAAAACTACCTATCTGTTAATGTGTTGTCATAACATAAAACAACATTATTTCCGATCTCACGTAGACAAGTTACGCACACACAGTAAATTTTTCATACCCATTATATATTTATCAATATCATTGTCCAGCGCGTATTAATCAAGGAAGCGTCAAAACGTTATCTTAGTAGATTATGATATGACTAGATATGAAATTTGGAAACAAGATTACTATTATCCTTAAGGTCAAACAGGCTTAAATATGCTATTATTTTTAAGATAATTATTAAACGCAGCAGTAATTTTAAATAGCAACTTAATATTTCTACTATGTTTGCATGAGAACAACATATGGTAAAGGTAAATACATAAGTAAAATCATTTTTGTGTATTATCTTCGCGACTTAAAAAATACTTACAGTAAACAATTCTCCTTTTCTTTTTAAAATGTAGTTTTAACTTCTAGTATAAAAGCCTAAGCATTTGTCAGGTAGGTATAAAATATTATCGTTTATCGAATGCTGCCTGCCACCCGGAAGATGAGATATAACTGCGTCCTAAAATAGCAACAGAATTTATGTTGTCGCTCAGTTAGAGGACGACGGAACACGCTGACCGGCGTGCGTGGCCAGTCAATGGGCTACGTGAACAGCGACTTGGTTTATTTACTACAACTGACGCAGTGCGCAAGGAGGGACCAGCAGACGTGCACCGCTCACCATGTGCTATATGCTACATTGTAAACACACCGCCGACCGCTAGTATCCTACGAGTTTCCTTAAAACGGGGATACACATAACGTCACATAATTAATTAACACATCATTTCACTCGCGTTAAATGCAAATAAACAATCACGGTTCGTAGTTGGTATTATCGAAGTTTACAATACGAAGACGAGCGACGCGTCTCGCACTCGCAGCTGTCGTAGGAGCACTAAGTTGGTGAAATAAATAAGCAAAGCGAGTGGGAAGGAGAGGGCACTAGCGAGGACTGAGGACGCCCGGCACCGCATGGCGGGCACGCGAGTCGGCTCGACGTGAATCGGAATAATCTGTCATCGCTCTTCCAATTATTTTATTTCTATCGTTTTATATTTAAGTTTGAACATACCTCTGTCCAGATAACTACTAAAGGTTGATTTTATATGGTTTTATTTTATGTTACAAACAACACTTTTTTATTAAGTACTTATTCCGAATCACCTGTCACTTATGATGGTTAACTATCGGGAATATCAGGTCTAACCTCCAGCCAAATGCACAACAAAAATAACGTGAGGCTGTTAAAAATAGGACGCCTTTGATCCCTCTGGTTGTGGGCGAAGATAGGCCAGAGACATATTCTACTAGCTAAGGGTTTCAGCGCAACAAAGGTCGTAAGTAAATAGTTTGAATGTCAGCATTACAGTAAAAACGTCCCACTTTGCCACCTGTTATAAGGTCGTTTAGATATTATTCGTTTAAAGGTACAGGCTAATTTCATCCTTATGGCAAGCGATAAAGTGGGAGGTTCTACCAAAAAGCTCCCAAAAAAATTAACCTACTAATACTACCACAACCCACCGCTAGAAAATGACAAAAATATCCACAGTAAGCTACGTATGGATAACACTACATACGTAAGACCTACTCCTAAGTTGAGAACGTTCTAAAGTTATTCAGTTTATTTTTCTTGGCATGAACAGGTACAGAAGTTTTATTTTAATTCTAATTTTATAACTCTTTGGAAGTGCGATCGGTATAGGAAACATTTACTAGGAGGATATTGCGTCCTACTTCTCGGCTAGGGCATTATTTGTGATCACTAGGCCAGGAATGGCAAACCGCGATCCGAGAGCTGTGTGCGCGCACACAGAACCGCGGTTCTTTCCAGGTACATTTGCGGTCTTCTAGTTCCCCAAAGAAATAAGAATTAAGACTACCTACGGCTCAAAACAAGTAATTTATCCGTTTTGCAAATGTGCCTATAGTGTATGTGCCTATACTTTTGGCCGAGTGAACGTGAACGATAATCGACAAACGCACATTCCATAATATTTTAGCTGTATTGTACCATAACAAAATATTTTATCTTGATACCTACTGTATGATTTCATAGGGAGATAGACAATCTTGGCATGGTAGCACAAGGTGTGTCATGGCCGTATGTCTGGCAGATAGTTAAGATATAAAACAACAAATAGAATCAATTTATTGTTCTTTGGACCAGCTACAGGCTTTATCTATTCAAACATCTCCCTGCCATCGACTACAGAATATTTTGGAATATTGCATGCGTATGTACTAATATTTAGGTATTATGCTCTGAATGAGTGAAATTTGACCGGCTGAGTACTGAAAGGGGGTGAAATACAATTTCAATCACGTGAGATTCTGGCGCATTTTTCGGAGTATAGGGGAGACTGGGGCTGGTCGTCTTAAGCTAATATTAAGACCTGAGAATGTGACAGTTCTCGAATCGTAACAAAGAGTAGCAAATGGTTCCAAAGGAAGAATATTAGACGTTGGCGGGATTTCAAGGCAAGCGGGGTGAACAAACCTTGCTGTGGAAAGAAATACAATTTTTCACCTCATACGTAAATCTAGAGAAAAAACCAATCCTAAAACATTACGATCAATTTCTCAGTTACTAAGTTACTAGTGGTCTTTGTGGAAGTTTGTATGGCAGCAGAAAAGGAGAACTAATACAGTGACTTTCACATGACAATGATCCTAGAGTAAATGAAACAGCGGCGCGACTTTGAAGAAAAAATAAAAATGTCATTACAACTATCGTCTCAATATTGTAGGTATTGACAGTTTGTAGGCGTAATAAAAACCATGAATTAGCACGTAAACAAAATACCCATATCTTAGTACTCATATTTTTCTGAACAAACTCAATTAAACAGTTAACATTCAAATAATGACATAAAACCCACCATCATGAATTATATTTGTATCCTTAGAGCTATAATTATAGCATAGAAAAAATGGCCAATGTCATAAGAAATTAAATAATAATAATTCGTTCGTGTTGTGAAAAATTAAGCCACAGTACCTTGTGCGTGTAGCAGTAATGCTAATAATGTGTTTGCATAGGACACTTCACGTTCTAAATTTGAATAATGACGTCCATATAAATTCTGTTCACTAATATGGACGTATAAGTGGTGTTTTACTTCGTATTTTTACTTCGGCATCGGTAGGGTAGCAGTGCATTTAATGCATGTATTTTTAACAAACTGCTGGTGGGTGAATCAACTTTTTTCTGTCTGTTATTGCCATGGTTTCGGTCGCCTGAGTCACGCCGGTTTTATTCAAAATTATGCTACTTAAACATACATTTTTCTGGTGTTAATAAGGCCTTTCCTTAATGGGCAATCTACAAACATGCACTACATGCACGCTTGCATAATTTAAGTAGTATAATTTTGAATAAAACCGGCGTGACTCAGGCGACCGTAACCATGGCAATAACAGACAGAAAAAAGTTGATTCACCCTGATAATACACTGATTTATGCACGCTGCTAGGTAAGTGAGCTTCGTAATGAAAGCCTATTTAGATTTCTGCCATAGCCCCTATGTCGTAACTAGAGTGTAGACGTTCGATACGCTTCACTTAAAAGCTGCCGCCGCAATTTCCGATCGGCGTACCTAACCCTGAAATTGAGACGTTGGATTTGGGCAAAACCTTATTTAACGATTGATTTTATTACCTAGTTGAACCTACTAAGTTTTATAGAGATATAACGAGTATTCGGATTGTAATTAGATTTTTGTGAAACAATATATCTACTAGGTATATTTTGTTTGTTAATATTTTTTATCGCTCATTTGTTATAAGACCGCCTGTTGTTTACTCTACTCGTGATTATATAAAAAAATATGGTACCTAATCTGATTTATAGACATTAAAGTCTACAGTCGTAAGTCGAAAAATGAGAAGTCCATTTTGACAGCTCAAAAGTACTACAATTCCGGGCTTTGTTGACAATACTTGGAAGAACATGACGGCAAAAAAATGTCAAAATTAAAAAGCAGGTCAATAAAACCACTCGTCAGAGGAGCTAAATCAACATCGTTGGCTCTTATTCAAGTTTAATTATAATTGCAATGTTAGCCACAGTTAGATACACATACAAAGACTTTAATGACGTACAGTAGAGTCCGCGTTTTAATAGAGACGCGCAAGGGACCGATGATATTACGTCACGTCGTACTAACCGGAAGACGTACTAACCGAACTAAATATTTTGCCTAATCTCTGCCACTTCAAAAATACAACAACGCGCCACTATCGCAAAGTCACTAATTGCATGTAAGCAACTGTCAACTTCGTCTTGTCAGCTGAAGGTGAATTTTATTTTGAATTTTCTTGATATCAAGTTGTGGCATGCGAGGCACGAAATTTATTGAGTTAATTTCAAGCTTATGGCGGCGAAGAGGTTAATTTTGTCTGAATAATGGATTCTAATGAAATTTTAGTGTTAATATGATCAAGGTAATAAATAAAAACATTAAATTTTTTTCCTTCCTAAACACGTCGTCGTCGTTGTAACTGGTCGATTATATGCTGAATTCTGTCGTTCAAATTATTATTTAATCTCCGGCCTACATGAGTCCTACCCAAAGGACATAAAAGCTCTCAATCAATCAATCAAAATGGTCGGAAAAAGCCTTTCGATCGTTTTGGCTGAAATTGTGTGAAAATATAGGCTAAAGACAAATTTTTAAAATATAACGATCTTCGTTTCAACAAAAAATTAAGTAACACAACAAATTACGGGCAATCATAGTTAATTAAGAATTTCTTATTTTTGGCAGTGATCGAAAAATTGGTTACATACTCAAAAAAAGGACTTACCGGCGAAATGCTGCTGTTGTTGTAATGTCCTCTGAAACAAAAAATAACAATTAATTAAATGCACACTCGCAATTTTTAGTAGTATTTGGCACTACTTTACTTTAAATACGTAAAAAAATTAAAAATATACACTAAAGTCATTATAAAAAAACTCAGAAGCATAGCTGTCCTACAACGGTCAAGTGGGCCGTAATCGATTTTAGAACTATGTTTAGTCATTAGCCCATTAGAGGCCTAGGCCATGTAAAGTGTGATGGATGGAAATGTATGCAACGTTGGCGTTAATTATTACCAATAGGACGCTGCCGAACTCCACATCGATATATAAAATTGTAACTGCTGTGGTTTTCGTAAATAAAAGAAATTTATTGTTCTTTACAGTTAGTATCAATGACTCCAACAGATGTTTCAAGTTTAAAGCCATTGTGTTAATGATGAATAAAGCACAATCAATTTGAGACCTATTTAGTCCGTTAACGTTGGATAAAATTTTATCAAGTTAATTGGCGAATTTGTTTATAAATTATACTTATATGTATGTTATGTGTCATGGATAAACATCCATGACACATTTAGGGTTCAACCGTTTTTGTGTTAGATATGTGTAAATAAATAAGTAGTAGGTATTATTTTACACACATTAATAAGTTCACTAAAAGTACCGTAAGTAAGGTGTATTGCGCGTATACACGGATCAGATCAGCTTCATATTAATATATTGCATTATTATCGAAGTTACCGAAGAGCCAACCTACGACATTTTCGTTCATACATAGTAAGAAGTAAGTACCTAAATAGTTGAATAAACTTGAGTCATGAACAGGGGTCGGAAAAATTTGCGTCATCTTTCGCAATAATGTGGACATGACACCAAATTTGATTGAATGAATAATTAAACGAATCATTTCTTGAAATTTGATTTCGAAGCTTTGAGGGGTCTATTCACACAGGTTTTCATAGTTACCGGTGTCAAAAAGGTAATTTTCTGAAAATGATTAAATGATAATTATTCAATCAACATTGGGGTCATGTCCATATTCATGCGAACAATGACGCACATTTGTCCGATCTCTGGGACTTAAATATAAGGTCCTAATTTATTAGTTGTAGATATTTTAACACATGATACTTTACATTAAAATAATTAACTTTAAATATAAATTAAGAAATCTTTTCATGTAACTTTTTTGATTTCATTTTCCGAAAAAGAAAAAATTAAATTTCGTCTAAAAAAAATCATCATGTGCATTATCACATGTCACAATAACACTGTCTGTCATGTCATCAAACGACACAATCCAACGGAAAATAACATGACATTGACAATCAAGTATTTAATTTATCGACGTGAAGTGGCCAGTTCCAGTTAAATGGTACGTAAAAAAGGTACTAGAATCTGTTCAATGAGTTTTCATTTAATAATCACATAAACAGGGTGTTTTTACGTAGCAAAATTGTTTTTCCGTTTTCTCCAAAAAAACATCGTAAAAGCTATAATGTTTCACGGTTTAATATACTCCAGAGACCGAGTACTATCAGCTGTAAAAAATTTTGCATCTAATAAATTAGGACCTTATGTATGAAGCGTAGATAAAGTAAGCCTATAAAATAAATAGGCGTACTCTTCAACGAATAAGCTAACAAAGTTATAAATTCATCGGCGTCGGAACACTTAGAACCCTGGGTGGCAGTTATTACTATGGCAGTCGCAGTAACGACATAATGGCTCTTCAATCATCTGACGATAAAAAAGGTAGATTTTATGGGCTCCATCACCGAATATGCTAAACGTTAATCATAAAAGTAAATGAATAGTACAGTCAAGTGCAAAAAATAATTGTATAAATGGCAACAAGAAGGGCGTACATATTATATTTATAAAAGGATTATATCTGTATGTATTAGGGTCATTGTCAGTCGGAAAAACAAATGTTGTCCACTCGGTGGTCAAAAATTAACAGCTTGTATAAATCTATGCTATTTTTTTTTACATATGGCTGCAGTTCGGAGAAACTAGTTGTACAGTTGATTGTTTAATAATTAGTAGACGAACTGCTTAACATTAGGAATATTTGCCGAAAAGACGATAACCTAAATCTGACAATGATCCATACTTACAACGGCAGGTTATCTATTGTCTAGCGTCTACTTGACTGTACTGTACCTTTATAAATATTGAATATAGCCATCTGCATCCAATATGTCAGACTCCGTAGCCTAGTCGGTAGTGACTCTGCCAACGAAGCAGGAGGTTCCGGGTTTGAATCCCGGCAAGGGCATTATTTGTGTATTTCTTTATCACAAATATTTGTTCTTTGGTCACAGCTGTCTATGCATTGAAGTATCTGTATGTATCTATCTATTATATATATCGTCACCTGGTACCCACATCACAAGCTTTAATTGGGCTTACCGTGGGACTAGATCGATTTGTGTAAGATGTCCCAAATATTTATTTATTTATTATATATACAGGGCGACTGGAAATTCGTCGTATTCCTTCATAGGGATTATTCTATGGCTCATTTGCAATGATTTAACCCCAGTCAACTAGGGGTCAAAACTCATTGGTTTTCGAGTTATCGAAGTTTTAATTTTTTTTTTTAATTCCCGCCATTCGATCTACAACTGCATTTTTTAAACTACCGAAATTTTATAAACAAAAATGCATTTGACTTTTAGCCAACAAACCGTTACTTATGATAAATAAATAAAAATCCATAAACTAGCAAAACTTTACAAATAAAGGATTTGAAATCACAAGTTCATAATTTTTTCTACAAAATTTTTTAACTTTTCGAGGCATAACTTTAAAAAAAAATAGGACACTTGATGTACAAATTACAAAACAAAGTTGTCAGTTTACAAGCTTTCTTAAAAGTTACACTTGTTGAGCTTTTTATTTCAATTCTTAAAATTATTCATAATAATGGCAAAGCGGGTAGAGCACTTAGCGTTACATGAACCTTATCGGTTCGGCGATACAAATAAACCAATTAAGGGTCATCAAGTTAATTAGTTTATTTATCATTTAAATTTCGACGTGGGGTTTATGAGGAAAGAATAAAAAACAGTTTTATTAATAAATACAAAATTTTATCTTAGTAAAGGAATTACTTAAAAAATTACAAATCTTGTTCGAACTGCCTGCCTCGATTTCGTATGCAAGCGCCTTCTTCGTACTTCAGTGATTGTCACCCGCGTCGAAAGCTCTTCTTTAATTGTTTCTGAAGATGAGCCACTTGCGGTAAGATTGAATTGATTTACCAACACGATGGCTGCCCTGCTCAATTACGGAGGTGTGCAGCTGTGGCTGGATCAAATCTACCCAAGAAGATGGATTGGTCGAGGTGGACCAACCCCTTGGCCAGCGAGGAGTCCAGATTTATCTACACGTGATTTCTACATCTGGGGTCATATGAAGGCGTTGGTCTACGACAGACCGATACGTAACGTAGAAGAGTTACAACAAAAAATTATGGCATCAGCAGAAACAATGATAGAATAGCTTTCGACGTGGTGACAATCACTGAAGTACGAAGGCAGGCAGTTCGAACAAGATTTGTCATTTTTTAAGTGATTCCTGTACTAAGATTACATTTTGTATTTATTAATAAAACTCTTTTTTACTCTTTCCTCATAAACCCCACGTAGAAACTTAAATGATAAATAAACTAATTAACTTGATGACCCTTAATTGGTTTATTTGTATCGCCGAACCGATAAGGTTCATGTAACGCTAAGTGCTCTACCCGCTTTGCCATTATTATGAATAATTTTAAGAAATGAAATAAAAAGGTCAACAGCCATAGAATAATCCATATGAAGGAATACGGCGAATTTCCAATCACCTTGTATACCTACCTATAGTGTCGAAATTAATAAAGAGTCATAATTGTCTCAATTTAAAACTCTCTCATGTTCAAAACAAGGACATATTCATTATAAAAATACACGAATTAGTATAATTACATAGTACTTAACTATTTATTTAGTCGCATCAAATGGATGCCGTTTTGCAATAATGCGTCAACCCACATCCATTTTGCAATAAAATGTCAACTTTAATTAGTAATTTATAGAATTGAGTTTTAATTGACAAATTGATGTGGGTTGACACATTATTGCAAAATAGCATCCAAATGTTCTTCCCTAGAATCTTCTTTCTTACATGACCATGCCTTCATGGACGTGGACTTCATGACCGCTCGGAGCAGTCGCACCGAGCAAATGAGTGACCTTATATTGCGTCTGATACTGCGCAGCCAAAAATATCAATGACTAATGCCCAGTTTTTTGCAGAAATCTCACCAGCACAACGGCACCAAAATAAAGTAAAGAAGATTTGAACGCGCTGCCACTGGTTGAGGTTTAATTTATGACAACTATGACTCGAGGTGGATATTGACGGTAATGACGGTGGATATACAGGGTGTAATCGAAGTGTTTACAGGTCATAGTTCCGTAAATATGAGAGATATCAGAAAACTTTTTACTGATATCGAAAGTACGTTACCCAACGATTAAAATTACACTAATAACTTTTTCTAAATAGATGAAAAAATATTAAAAATACTAACATAAAATGCTCCCATACATTTAATATGACGACTTACAGCCTTAAAGAATGTCGGGTGTCGTAAAAGATAAAACTGTTAGAGATTCGTTATTTGTACGAATAAATTGTAATAAAATAATAATACTACCGTGTATGAAAAAAATAATCTAACATTTATTCTTAAAAAAAAAAAATTCGTATTAAACTTGTCTTAGAATGAACGGTTACGTACTAAATGTATTGGAGGGTTTGAAGTTAATATTTGGGATATTTCTGATTTTATTTCAAAAAGTTATTAGTGCAATTTTACTTGTTGGGTAACACACTTTCGATATCAGTTAATTTTTTTCTGATATCTCTCATATTTACCGAATTATGGCCTGTAAACACTTATCGATTACACCCTGTATACTACTCAAATTAGGCACAGGCGTAGTGCATAAGTTCTTCTTTCGTTTTCACGGAAACTCCCTAATGCAATGGATTAAAACTTTCACGATTATCGCTCATATTTTAACAAACGGGTCTTAATCGCGTAAACTTACGTTTAATATTATCCATACGTTTCAAGCCCGTGGCCGTCAGTCTGCCTGCGACAACATATTAAACGTAAAGACCCGTTTGTCGATAAAATATAAAACATGAAAGCTCATTAGTCTCATCTCATTACTTGTGCAAAGAAATATTCAAAACATTATGAACTCAGTGACTCTTGAAGACTCTTTGACTCTTTTAGTGACTTGAGAACTCATTGTAGTTACTTTAGTTTTAGCTTATAACTTCTAAAACTATAGTAACAACAATGAAAACACTTCAAACTTCAA
The DNA here is from genome assembly GCA_025490895.1 of Thaumatotibia leucotreta. NCBI lineage: Eukaryota > Metazoa > Arthropoda > Insecta > Lepidoptera > Tortricidae > Thaumatotibia > Thaumatotibia leucotreta. The sequence goes on from JALPQI010000384.1 coordinate 142,688, forward strand.
CACTTCTTCGCTTCACTGCCTGAATTCTCCGAAAATTCATTTTGCCGCTCAGATTCGTCGTTACGTTACGCGATACTGCCGATTCTCACCGAGACCAAAAAAAAGTTGCAAAAATTTTGATTACACTAGATTTAGTTAGTATTGGAATTTAAAGAATTACATCTATATAAAACATACTCAGAGCCATATCTCTTGAAACAATAACTACCCAGGCGATAATGACTCAATAAAAACGCTGAATTCACCTATCTTCACGTACCTACCTATTATTCTGAACTAATCCCCCCCCCCCCCCCATCAGTTAGGCCAAGATCGGCGGATAAGTTTAAGCAGAAGTTCGGCGTGGTGGTTCTAAAGTAAGATATATACCCATATGTCACATAGGTAAATGTGCCTGTGTCTCCATAACCACATACCTGTTCTATGCATGAAAAAAGGGTCTCGCTAGAAATACATACGCAGGATAAAACGAGAATGCTATCAGCATCGATTATCTATTTCAGATAATAAAAAAGTAGGTAACGCAACGGTAGGTCAATACCCTCAAATACTCTGTAATCCTGTCACTAAGGAAATGTCTTTTATACTCACAACAATACACCAGATTGCCTTTACATAGGCCTACCTTTACCTTTCTAAGTATTAGGTACCTACCTTTGAAAGAGCAATCCTTCTATTTAGAGGTCCCGAACAGGATTAGTGCAACAATATGCCGCGAGATAGACTATACATTCCTCTTTTATTTATCTATATAGTTAGTTAAAGATGAAAAATTTATCTCGCGGCGAAATACTAACATATCAATCATGTGCTAAGCATACTGACCAACAGATCCAACACTTTTAATGATTAATTCTTATAAAGGAATTTTGATAAGCGATTCATCGAGGGTAGCTTATTCTAGCTGGAAACCAGAAAGATGTTGAGTTAGATGATAGAGCGAAGTGATCGCCATGCAATATCCATAACATAACTATACAATAATTCATTTTTGTTTCGCAGGTTTTGCATTTGAATGTATGATCTGGCAAGCGCGGCGAAACAACGATGCAACTGTTGCAAGTGATAAACGTGCTTTGCATTTTTCAAAAAGCTTACAAAAAAGACAGTATAAAAATGTAATATGCCGATGAAGTTGAGTTGTAAATTTATATCACAATCATTATTTTTGATTGCATTTGTAGTTTTGTTTAAATCTTCATTTAACTGCAGCAATACTAACAATGTATCCGATAAAGTGGTACTACCTACCTATATGTTATAAGTAAATTGTCTAAACATGTTACACATTTTCATAATTTATAAGCGTTACGTTTCACCCCGAAAAAAGCCATGGGCCAAAGTAACTTCAAACTAGTCAATCAATGTCGCCATCAACAATAGACCCTGAAATGCGCAAAATATGCAAAAAAGAAATGGGTACCTATGTAGTAATTAACTGACACTATTGTGACCTCTTAATGTGTAACGTTATTTAGTCAAAGATTTAGCAGTTCAAATCCAACGAACCCTGCGTACCTATATTATACTAAAACTGTAAGTGATGATGTTCAGTTATGACAATGCACTGGTGTCATTGACGCCAATTTGACGCCGATTTGAAAAAGTTCGATGGTTCAATTTAGATTTCTTTACAATAACAATCAGACATTGCACATCGATAGTTTCGTTAGATATACGCAAATTTTTATATACTTACTACGCAAAATAAGTACGCTATAAGTTTGTGTAAACGCAGTTCGCTATGTATTTTATTTAATATTACTATAGAAGCGAAAGAGACGTACTGTGAATGAAAATAACTTCTGCTGTAAACAAGCAGTGAATATACATATATTATATACCCAATCGTACTATACTCATGTGCTGCCTAAATTACCAAATCAGATTCAGTTCGTGATTTTGACGGGTACCTATCCACCCAACCGCATGAATTTAACATTTCCAAGCACATTTAGGAATACGCGGTATCAGTTGATGGGTAAGTAGCCATTCCATAATTATCAAATACAGTTGTAATGTAACGCTAATGTTTTTGATTTTGAAGGGATTCGAAATGGTAGAAGTTGTACCTGCTGTGACTAACAAAAAAACATGCTAAAGTAGGGTTAATATGGTACCTAGTCCCCATTTATGGCTTGAAAACTTTAATCAAAAGGATTTATTTATAGAATTTTGAAAATTTTTAGTCGCCATTGTATTTCAGGTAGTAGAATAGAATATAATGGAATAGAAATAACTTTATTCGTAATTGTGATTTTTGTGTATAACAATTTTGATTCGTTATTGTCATAATATTCAGGTTATTATGAATTCTTGTGAGTTTAACTGAGCAAGATATTACTGCAGTTGACGGTCACATAAACTTATATTTTATACGATAAACATAGCCGGTAACGAACAACAGACAGACATTTGTGGGCTCGATTTACATTTTACATGTGCTCGGGTCGGGTGACAATTCGGCAATGACCCTGTACCAGTCTGGCATGTTGTTGAAAGACCAAATTGAACAGCGATATATAAACTTATATTATAAAGTACCTATCGTTAATGTTTTATGTAAACATACATAACATGCACAGTAAAAATACGGCGGAGGTGGTGTCATAACTCAAGTAGATACACAGAGGATATTCATGAAAATTATGAATCCTGAATTATCTGAATGAAATTTAAAGGTGCAATTAATAAATACCTTAGAAATTGATTATTCTATTATACACTATCGTCGATTTTACCGACACTCAAAGATGTATTTGATATCTGTGGATGTGTGCTTTTCTCAAACATAATAATAAACAACAAAAACCTCGAAGTAAAAAGTACTAAGTATTGCATAGTGGCAGAATGTCATGATGCCTGTGCCACAAATTTATGTAGCCCCGGCCTAGACCTTCAAGATTAATAACGAAATTCCATTAACGACCTCTTTTCCTAGTCGCACATGAAACGTCATACTTCGCAGCCTATTATAAGAAACATAACAACAAAATTTCATTGAACGTTTGAGAAAAATATTTTTTCTCAAACATGCCATGAAATATTGATGTTATGTTCCTTATATAGGGTAAACATACCGGTTCCCCGGCCACTACCCCTCTCCGGCCTCTTTGCACATTTTATCGAATATTGGCGGCACAAAATGTCCAAGCGTTTCAAATTTCGCGCCAATACAACCGAGCGAACTTCATAGTTTATAAGTAGAAAATTTGACCTTGTCAACGGCGAATCAAAGCCTCAGTCGCCATTCCAAAATTTGATGTGCGGACGCGTGCGAAAACGAGCAGAAAAAAAGTCAAGAAGAATAAGTTTCAAAGGTGAGTTTCATACTATTTTTGTTGCTTATTTGGTGTTTATTTTTGGTTCGTGTGTAAATAACATTTGAAATTTTGATATTAAATTGCTAAATCTCATCAATCTCGCATAAATTACGATATTTTTGGAGGCCGGTGAACACGTTGACCATTTACATCAGAATCTAATTCCCGGCAGGGGGGGCCGAAGATCGATTCAAGATGTATGCATTATTTTTGTTATTACAGCGAAAACCTTTTTATCATTAACATAAAGGGCATCATGCTTGTACATAAAATAATCTCTGTGAATTTGTAACTAGATTCCGGCCGTCAATATACTATACATTTTCAGAGATATGAACGTTTGAAAAATCCCCTTTTCAGCGGCCGGAAAACAGTTAAAATGTAACCTTTTTCCGGCCATTGGTATAGAACGACGGCCGACAACTGGTAATAATCGAACCTGTCTCCGGCCGTAGGAGATAATTGACGGCCGATAACACGTAAATAATAATCCTGTTTACGGCCGTAGGTACTCAAATGTGGCCGATAACTAGAATAAATCAAACCTGTTTACAGCCACCAAATAAAAGACGGTCGATAATTGGTAAAAAAATAACCTATTTCTGACAGTAACTTTTCATAGAGATAGATCTGGTTTAAACTAATGCTGTGTCATTGCTGCTGTAAAATAATAGTAGTTAATGCAATTGCTACATATAAGAGACATTAAAACACGAGTGAGGTTTTATGAAACAAGCTGAAAACCGCAATATCATTTTAATGCCTATTTATGTACTAGTACACCAAACGAAGGAAACTCAGAGGAAAAAACTCGTGTATAAGCAAATTTTGGCATAGTTGTAGGGAATGGTGTTTTAAACAACATACTAAAAGTACTGGTGTTTAGGGGCGGAGCTAACCAGGGGAGAGGGGGGTAAAGGTCCTTATTTTTAATTTTTCGTAAATAACTCGTAAACCGTGGCTTATAGCAAAAAACGTTCTAGTACATAAGAAATCTACATAAAATTCTCTACAAAATAAACATACACATGTTTCCTCTGGGATCAATGTGTCATGAGATGATGAAGCAAGAAGATGGACACTAAAGAAATAAACACAGTTGTTTAAGTAGAGGTATGGCAAATACAGAATGGTCGCGAGCATTCCAAAAGATTTTAATGCTCAATTCCTGACCTTATTTAGAGTTTTTAATGTTATATAAAATTTCCCGGATTCGGCTTGGTTTCAGAGATAATCAACCTTTTTTTCGACATAAGTTTCTCGACGTAACTCGTCATAAAACTTCTTTTTGATTACAATGCTACCACAATGTGTTTTAATATGACCAAACCTTTTGCCTTGCAATAAAAAAATGGGAATAAACTTGACGAAATAACCTGTCCCTAAAAAAATATTAAAAAAAATCATTTTTACAAATTGTTGTTATGTTAAAAAGTACTGGAAATGTCAAAAGTATTCAAAAAGTCTAAAACAAAAGAGAAAAAAAATATTTTTTTTGGTGGTAATGGACATTAGGTCTCATAATAATTTTTGTTTATTTTGATATCTAGAATGCATACTTATAATCTTTTGGAATGCACGCGCCCGTGCGTGCCCTGTATGCTTATTTGTAAAAATAAAATTCCAAATTATCTTCTAAACCTAAAATGTTCTCATAATCATCGTCAAAAGATTTTAACTATGCATTGTAGACATCACAACAAACAAAAATTATTATGAGACCTAATGTCAAATAACACCAAAAAAAAATTTTTTTTCTCTTTTTTTTAGACTTTTTGCATACTTTTTAACATTTTTAGTACTTTTCATCATAACAACAATTTGTTAAAATTATAAATTTAAATAGTTTTTTTAGGGACAAGTTATTTCGTCAAGTTTATCCCATTTTTTGATTGCCAGGCAAAAGGTGTGGTAATATTAAAACACATTGTGGTAGCATTGTAATCAAAAAGATGTTTTATGACGAGTTACGTCAAAAAACTTATCTCGAAAAAAAGGTTGATTATCTCTGAAACCAAGCCGAATCCAGGAAACTTTATGTAACATTAAAGACTCTAAATATGGTCAGGAATTGAGCATTAAAATATTTTGGAATGCTCGCGAGCATTCTGTATGTGCCATACCTACTTAAACAAATGTGTTTATTTCTTTAGTGTCCATCTTCTTGCTTTCTTATCTCATGACACATTGATCCCAGAGGAAACATGTGTATGTCTATTTTGTAGAGAATTTTATGTAGATTTCTTATGTACTAGAACGTTTTTTGCTATAAGCCACGGTTTACGAGTTATTTACGAAAAATTAAAAATAAGGACCTTTACACCCCTCTCCCCGCGTTAGCTCCACCCCTAACCACCAGTACTTTTAGTATGTGGTTTAAAACACCATTCCCTACAACTATGCCAAAATTCGCTTATACACGAGTTATTTCCCTCGATAGGCAACTTTTGGTCTTCGTTAGGTGGGCTATACTGTTGCTTACGCTACTTTATCCACACACATAAAATTACTGCCTTAAAATGGGTCCAGAAGCTAACAATACTGTAATTTGAGTGTATTAACAGTTATTACGCAATGCTTGTATATTGACCATAGTGTATAAGTGTATGATATCTAAGAATTCTAGAATATATTATAGGTACAATAACAATATCAATTTTGTTGGAATTTGATTTGGATATCTGTTCCAATTTGAAACTTGTCCTTTAATTAAAATTAATATTCAATGAAAATTTGTACTTTAAAGTTAACAATAAAGTACAAATTTCCATGGTGGTCTCTGAGGCGTTATAGTAATGGGTGTAGTAATGCTGGTCGTTTCCTATTTAGAGCAATAATCGCATTTTAGAGCAATTACAGTATGTGTGTGGATAAAAGGTTTGTTAAACTCACTGGAGAAGGGTATTTCATTGTCATGAAAAAGGCTAATTATTCTTCTTCATTACCTGCCATTGGCACATCATTAAGCTATGTTTTGGATGCATGGTGTTGGAAGTTTGCTTACCTTTCTTTCAGATGGCACCAATTACAGAAAAAAAGAAAGAAAAGAAGAAAGAGAAGAAGACAGAAAAGAAGAAAGAACGATTTCGAAAATTTAACTACACCGAGGAGTCTCTTACTAAGGCTCTTTCCGATATTCGTGGTAATCTCAGAAGTATCAGGGAAGCATGTCGTTTATATGGGGTTCCAAGAGCTACTGTACAGGATAGGCTCTCTGGTCGTGTCGCCGGGACTAATGCAAAAGCTGGTTCAGACCCCATATTTGGATTCGAAGGGGAAAAAAAAATTGTGGACTGGATTATTAAGATGGCAAAGTGCGGCATTCCAGTTAACAAATGCGATCTCATGGACACAGTGGCTGAGCTAGCCAAAGATCTCGGCATAAGCCATCGATTTCCCGGAGGTAAACCAGGTATTCGGTGGTACCAAAGTTTTTTGAAACGCCATCCTAGCATATCTATTAGAGAACCTGAAGCTATAAATAAGGCGAGAGAAGCCATTAAGGAGTGTTCCATTCGGAAATGGTTCGCTGAGTTGCACAGTTACTTGGCAGAAAATAATGCGTTAGATATATTAACTGATCCCAGCCGCATCATGAACGCCGATGAAACCGGAGTATCTCTGGCCCCAAAATCGGGAAAGGTTCTTGCCCCGAAAGGCCATAAGAACGTGTATGTGGTCAAAAAGGGGAATGAGAAAGAAAATTTAACAGTACTCATGGTAATTTCTGCTTCTGGGGAATTCTGTCCACCATTAGTTGTGTTCCCGTACATTAAACCACCACCGAATATTTCCAAAAATATGCCACCTGACTGGATTTTAGGGAAATCGGAGACTGGGTGGATGAGGGCAGATGTTTTTTATGAGTACATCTCTAATGGGTTTAATCAATGGCTCATTACAAAAAACATTAAGAAGCCGGTATTGTTCATCGTTGACGGTCATAAGTCACACATGTCTATGCCCCTGAGCCAGTTCTGCGAAGACAATGGAATCATCTTATACGCGTTGCCGCCGAACACAACTCATATCTTGCAACCAGCGGATGTAAGTGTGTTCAAGCCCCTGAAACAAGAATGGAAGCGTACCGTAAGGACATGGCAAAGTCGGTCTGAGAACATCAATAAATGTATCACTAAAACCAACTTCTGCAGCGTTTTTAATGAGACGCTAAACATGGATATGGCTCAGTCAATCAGGAATGGGTTTCGTAAATGTGGGTTATACCCATTTGATGTCGAACAGGTCGACTTTACGAAATGTGTAAAGGACTTGCAGGTTCAAACAGCGGCTGCTGATAACACCAACGTAGAAAAACGTCTTACTGAAAGGCATTTTGACACAGCAAAACAAGTTTTTTACCTTATGGAGCAAAACTTCGCTAAAATGGGAATAAACCCAAACCTTATTTTAAGAGAACTCGAACGCACAAAGGAGGCATATTTGCAAAAACGGAGATCAAAGACACCAAGAACATCCGTGTCTAATTCTTCCAGACGGTCTAAATCTAAGACACCGAGAACGTCACTATCCAGCTCCGCAGTACGACAATCGAAGTCTTTCGAACTAAGCAAGACTTCTAACTCCAACCTTAACACTGCTCAAAATTCCACCACTTCCCTACCCCAACTGAGTCCAAATATGGTCGAAGTTGTGCAACCCACCGACAATATCTCGATAAACCGACCGACTCTGGAATCTACGTCAACCCCGATACAGATTCCAGACATTGGTACATACGTTTCCCTAAATGACATATCGATAACACCTTTCAACGATCTGAATTTATCTGAAATCAATACAGATATTTTGAATATTCCGATTGAAATCTACATGGACAATCAAGTTGACACTCCAGCTCCAATACCAATCGACAATAGCAATGGTACGGATAGAATCCAAATTCAAACACCGTCGATTCAAATATTAGAAAATGTATTGATTGCCCCAGCTACGGTTACAAACGTAACATCATGCAATAACGACAATGAAGTAGAGGATCCGTTTAAAAAACATCTGAAATTCCCTATAGTACTTAATAAAACCAAAACCTCTCGTACATCGGACCATCTTCCTAGTGCCATATCATCGAAAGCCTGGCAGCAACATTACGACAGAAAAGAAAAAGAAAAAGAAGACAAAGAGAACCAAGTCAAAAAACGAAAACTTGAACGGGAGCAAAAAAGACAAGCACAACCACAGAAAAAGAAGAGAAATCTTACAAAAAAAAAGAAAGAAGAAACGCAATCCCACATCAAATGTGGAGCTTGTGACTATGATCTCATAAGTGACACTGAGGATGAGGGAGAAAAAAATATTGGATGTGACCAATGCGTTCGGTGGTATCACCTGAAATGTACAAACCTTCAGCATTTATCTTACAGCCAAGCAGCTCTTCAACCATATCAATGCTTACTGTGCGAAACAGCTACTGCTGCTAGAATCGAAGTTTTGGGAAATTACAATCAAATTTAAACTATAGTGAGTGATTTTAATATATAACAAAAGTAAGGAGAGAAAAACAGTTAATTTCAATCAAGATAATTCTTTTTTTAAGTTTTGTTGAATTGTTAACATTGATAAGTGATAAGATTTTTATTATGATAGGTTTTTCTTCGGTTACGCGCGTTTTCATAGTTTTATTTCTTGTATTTTATAATTTAACCAAAGGTATCCAAAGTACAGTTACTAGAATAGGTCATAATGTTAAGCTAATCAGACTGACTTTAGTGAGAATAAACCACTTTTAGTGAATAAATCAGTTGTTTTTCATTCAAACAACAACCAACCCTAAGTCCTCAATGATACGAGTCATTTTTCTGACATAAAGTTGGCGGCCGAAAAGTGGTCCTCAGGTGGCCGAAATCTGAAAAAAATGGCCGATAACAGGTGTTTTTGCTAAATTAGGAAATAATATTTTTTTATAAATTATCACTAAGGTATTTGTTCACATACATGTCATCTTAATAAAGTAGACTATCATAGGATGCTGCAATAAAAAAGTGAATGCTGTAGGTGTACAGCATTAGGATGAAATTTAAGGCGTAAGTCAGCAAGCCGGATAAATGGCCGAGAACTGGTATGTTTACCCTATTATATGACTGCGAAGTATGACGTTTCAGGTGAGGCCAGGAGAAAAGGTATTTTAACGGAATTTCATACAACTCTTGCAGGCTTAGGCCAGCAAACTCCAAGGAGCCACACACACACGCGTGCTACAACGCAACCCAGCTGCGTTTGGGTTTTGATGCGTAGTGTTTTGTTGAACACATTTTGAAATCCACATTACGTGACGATGACCAACTCTCTGTAAAATCGGTTGAACAATTTATATACACTTATTTATAGACAACTGAAACTTTCAAATAAGAATGTTATTTCAATGGCTCATGGCAGTCATGGCCACATGGCCACGTCTATTGTGTCCAATCGCACCGCAACACAAACCAACACCTGTGCAAATCAAATTGAGTTTTACAAGTAAATAACTATGAGCACTTAAGTAACTTTGACATTATTAAATTAATGACAAGTCTTTTAACGTTGGGTTAGCGGTTTTAATTTCAAATTACGAGTTTTTGTTAGGTACGTAAGACACAACTATGCACAATATACCTACTTAATTACTTATTTATGCACATTTTAGTAACGCTAAAAAAAAATCTTGGTACAAAATTTTGTATTCCGCTGTCAGGGATATGATAAATGAGCGAGATTGTCAGTGATAGAACACGTTCAGCATAGTCTTAAACGATCAGTCCGTGATATTCACGAAGTAGATCAACATACAACGTGTCAGTGCACCGTGTTTTTTCCGTTCTAGAATAGTACTACAGGTAATAAGGAAACGTGTGTTGAAATGAAAAACGTTCCGTGATTTATTATCGTGACAGTCACATTTTGTGTCTAGATTTCAGTAGGGGTAGTTTGCAATGAAATGAACATCTTGAAAACTTTACTTAAGTTTCAAAGTATATTTTATACAGAATTGGTATGAAATAAATTAATTTTTTTTCGCATTGACGATAAATTCTGAGAATGATATAGATGAAAGGAAATAAATTCAAAAAATAGGTTCGGCGTCGGTGAAGTAGTATTGCATTGCATAAGGGGGCTGGCAGAAACTGGATGCATAAAGCAGCAGACCGAGCTCTGTGGCGTATCTTGGGGGAGGCCTGTGTCCAGCAGTGGACTGCAAGGGGCTGATGATGGTGATGATGATGATGATGAAGTATATTGTGACTGCAGTTTTTATTTTAAAATATTGTCAGGTGAAGTTAATTTGATAATTTTACACATGTTTGACATTATATAAGTTGAAGGTGTAAATGTCCTGTATTTACTTGTGAATAGAGATTTGCTGTGCCCAAAGCCCACTATTACTATGGGGATATTATTTCCAATATTACTATGGGGAAATTTACTTTTTGAGAATATTCTTCATACTGTGTTGCTGTTGGGAAAAGTGCTGAGAATGACACAGTCATCATTACTTGTTAATTATATATTACATATAATACTTAGACATATTAGCGTGCCTACTTAACATAAACTGACAGACGTGTATCTACCATCGTTCGTACTTAGTATTTATAGTAGTAGTGTGTACCTGACACAAGAGTCGACCGGTCAGATAGGATAGGTAAGTGCACGGTAAATGCATGATCATTTTGACATTAACTCTTCCAGTTATTATTGCTATGGCCTCGGTATTGCGTCGAGTCTCAACTTTAAACTAAACGTAGCGTAGGTAGAACAAGGAATCATATCGTCATCGTATACAACATTGTAGCAAGTACATAAACTACAACAACAACACATAAAAAATTAAATGTTGTCGAAACATGTTTTAGTCAGTAGAGAAACACGCAGGGGGTAGTGGAATAATTATTGTCACATAGCAGATAACGACGCATTATCCACTCTAGTAACTGTTTCATGATCGTATTTTGATTTAAGTCATACAAATGTATGTAAGATAAATTTAGAGCATCATACATACATTAGAGGGGTCACACGCATTGCGAGTACCTATTTATATTTTCGTGTACCTTTTGCTCATAGTTTTGAGCGACTATTCGGATGCCGCTCAGCTCCAAGGATCGAGGGTCCAGCGACCTACTGCGGGGTTTCTCCGAATAGAATTCATCTCTCTTTCCCTTCTTCCACCTGAAGTAGTTAGCCATCGTGGCACACACTTTCAGTCACACCTGCCACTAACACATGTTTACATGCCGACGACACATCGTCGCACTAGCTGCGAGGTTATAACGCGCAGACATCTCTGTAAGTACTGAGCGATAACGTCGGTGTCACGAGACGACTATCGTTATGCAACGATACCATGCGTACACGTCCGAAGTCAAACTTTGCCGGTTTCCGATACGGAACAAGGAAGTGCATTATAGCTGGAGATGCACTGAAAGCATCGCGACTCCTTTACCTATGAAGACTAACGTGCAGTGTACGCCGCTGCCTCGATACATTCTAGCTCTTAATGACTCAACTAGATAACGAAACTTTGCAAAATCTGTTTTAGATATAACAAAGCTCAACTTTTACTTAAGTAAGCCTTAGGTTACTTCTATAAATAATTAATAATGTTTCCAATATAATAGATACAAAGCTAACTTTAACGTCTTCAAGGTTAGCACTTCAAACGTACACGATTGTTGACGTCAGGCAGGTACCTATAACAATTCATTTGTTTATCAACTAAATGACGATTGCTTATTTATCTTGAATCATGCTAGTGCGAATTTATTGAATTAATATCAAATTACAAAAATAATATTAATTATATTATATTTTTAGTGTAATTTAATTGTAGAATTATACTAAATACATACAGCGGCCAAGCGGTTGTTATTGATCATATTTCTGACATTTCCCTAATATATCTGAAGTCTGTGTAATACCATTGCTTTTAGTTTCAGTTAATCATTGCTCACGGCATAATTATCTATAGGTCAAGCTCAGACCCACTATAAATATTCAAAGTACCTACCCGAAACGAAAATGTGAACAATTTTAACATTCGGAATATTTCTTCAGGATTGGTTTCGTTTAGAAAACGGGAACGTAATCCTGACTTTTGACATAGGTACTTGTCAACGCTGCTGTCGTCCTTATCGCACTGATTACGCTGCAAATGTCATAACCGCGACAGATAAATTCACCTGAAGTTCTCACAAATTATTTAAAAACAGCTTCACGTTTTTTTGTCATTCTTCCAAAGCAAGCATAAAAATTGTCATATATTTTATTATTCTTATAATATATTCATTTATTATTTTATATATTGTATTCCTTTTTTTTAAATTATTTATGCATATTACACTACACGTTAGGAGCCCACATACGCGTAGTGGGTATGCTAAAATTCAGCAAGTTGTATTCAACACAGTTCGCGGATACAACTACTCTCTGGATTTGACCTACTTACACATACATACATACAAACGAGCTAGCATTGAAAATTAGTCTGCTAAAGTGTACCTAACATTACTATCATGGGACATAAAGTACAAAGTGGCCGAAATTGAAATTGGGTTACTTGTAACTACTTCTATTTTTAGTCAGAGTTACGCTTAGCGTAATAAATGCGATGGCGATTTTGACTCTATTGGTATGTCACAACAACACTTAGCCAATTATCAGAATTGTATCAAATCATTAGCGTAATGCCGTAATAGTGTGTACCTACTTTTTACCTACACGAACTGTACTGAACGACCTTGTTACCCAGCAAGAACTTCTTTGTATTGTTGTTGAACAGATAATATATTAACACAAAGAAATGACATTTCATTTAAACCAATAAAAATCAAATAATAAATACTTTTCTATCATTTTAATAATTCGCGTATAATATAATAACAATAGAAATCGATTGTTCGGTTTGCCATGACAATTACCTAAATTATATTTTTTTCCTAAAAGTCTTGCAGTTCTACAATTGGATATAATGTCTCGTGTATCTGCCTATCCGTTAACCGATTCGTTCCGAAGTTACTGGACCGACAAGTCAGTGATCCGCAGATGAATGGGGCTCGCTATATCATGTAATACCTATATCAAACAAGAATATAAATAACGAGAGAATTGGACGGGCTCCTTTGTAAGGAACAACTGACACTACAAACGTAGATGATTGTCGAGCTTGAGGTCCAGATTCGATCACAGGCAGAAGTGAATGTTTGTGTATCGTAAGGACTGTATCGTTTTTTATAAATACAACTTCACTAGGCCGTATTTTTTTTTAATTACATTTTTACATAATAATCATACATGTGTCTAATTACTGCTTTAATAAGGTACACATTTCATCCTGAAAGTTCGACGTGAAGTATCTGGATTAGACACAACTAACCCAATCCTCCCGAGTAATAAACAATATTTCGGACAAATACTGCAAAATAATTTACGGTCTGCGAAAAAGACGACATCTCACCCAAAAAAAATTGTACTATGAGAGACATGCTTTCACGTGTTTCGTAATGTCAAACATTTAGGTATTTTCATAGGACTTGTATTTCACAAAAACGATGTCCTGAATTCGTGAAAAAATACTTTAACACGTTGGACGCCACGCGGCTCACCGGTGAGCCTTCACGATATTTCCGTTGAGGCCATGGTGAAATCGAGTAATGGGCTATTTTCTCAAAAATGAGATTTTGGTCATTTTGGATGCAGAATATTATATTTAGCAAAATAGATTAAGAGATACTAGCTTAAACGTCATAAAAACTCGAGTTTCATTAAAAGGCTCACTGGTGAGCCGCGTGGCCTGAACGGAAGGAATTGTGAACTTCCTTCCGCGAGGGCCGCGGGGTCACGCCGCGGCTCACCCGCCCGCACACCCCGCATTTGCATGCGCATTCGCAAGTCTCGCAACTATCAGTACGGCTGGTATCCGGGCATTTTCACTTCTAGGGACTCCCAATTAGCTTAACTCTCACAAAAAGTTATCTTCGATGTCAGTTTTGTAACGACAATTAAGCTTTTTTCACTTCTAGGCTAGGGTTGTCACTAGGTCTACATACAACACTCACAACATCCAATGGCTTTTAAATGGATGTTTCACCACGCTTACATTTGTAAATCACGGGATTCCACGCGCACGAGATTCATTGCCCCTCATTTTGATTAAAATTCCGATGTTTCTTAATTTCAATAGCTTCACGTACTTTTCGGCTATGATGTATACGCTCGGTTGAGAGGACTTTCGGGTTATGGAGCTCAATCCAGTGGTTAGGTCCAGACTCCAACAAATGCTCGGCCACAGCAGACTTATTCATTTGACGCTTTTTAACAGCCGTGATATGTTCCTTGACCCTTTCCGCTATGGTGCGTTTAGTTTCCCCAATATAGGAACTACTACAGCTACAATCGATTTTATAAACGCCCGGTGTGTGCCGTGCCACCTTTGATAACGGCATATAAACGGTTGGTGTGGAATACTTATTCAAAAGCGTACCTATTTTGTCCGTTACACCCCTGACATAAGGCAAAAATGCTGGTCGCCTTGCAACATCTGAATGTTTCTTCCTCGGTATTCTTCTGAGATGCCGTCTGTTCATTATGTAGCCATTTCTCTTCAGAACCTCCTGAACGTGCGATAACTCAATTTCCAGAAATTCAGGGTCACAAAGGTCATGTGCTCTGTTCTTTAGAGATTAACCATAGACTGAAGCTGCCGGGGGTGGTGGTGAGACAGAGCGTTCAAATAACTGTCAGTGTGTGTGGGCTTCCTATAGACAGTGTGCGCCAAAGAACCATCATCTCGACCTATCACCTTCACGTCCAGAAAAGGCAAACTACGCTCCGATTCCAATTCATATCTGAATTTGACTTTAGTATGAATGGAATTGAGATACTGGAGTAATTGCTCAACTTCATGCTTGCCACCTCTCATAACGTAGAAGACATCATCGACATACCGCTTCCATAATTTCACTGCCCATGGTTTCAGATCTATACTGGCCTCAAAATGCTCCATCCAGATATTTGCTAAAACCGGTGCCACAGGGCTACCCACAGTAACTCCGTCGATCTGGAGATAATGCCCCCTCGATATAAAAAGTAGCTTCCTTCTAAACAATTCCGGAGCAAAACCATGACAGAACTCACTATCTATTATGATTTTGTACTTTTGTTACTTTTGATAAGAATTATAATTATAATGAATACCTTTAAGTTTACTATGCCAATTGTGATAAATTGTTTTACGAAAAGCTCAAGAATACAAGCTTTTTTAAACTTTAGTGCCATCTTGATAGCGAGTAAGTCGACGACGTTACCTGTTTTTAAACTTAACTAAAATTTGTATTATATGCTTAAAATTAGGTAAATAAATAAATATAAACATTAAAAACTAATTTACTTTATTTTTTTACCAAACTCAATATTTAAAATCTTTATTTGCAAGTCTTCAACTATATTTTACCTATGACGAGTAAGCCAACCCTAACGAAGTTCACAAAATGACGAAAAAATCATAAGTCCTTTACAGTACAAAAGAACCAAGGCAATTTGCATCTTCTCTAGGGCCACACGGCTCACCCTGCATACGTTTTTGGATGGAATAAGTGAACGGTGGCTTGTAAAACAGGTTTGAAATGAAGGCTCACGATGGCTCACCGGTGACCCCCGTGGCCCCAATGGTTCAAGATGGTTAGGCTCACCGGTGACCCCTGTGGCTCCAATGGAAAGACTAAATTTTTGGCGTGGCGTTCAACGTGTTAAAGATAATATGGTATATAGCTTACGTGTATTCTGACTTTGACATCCAATGTAACTATCATGGAGCATTTATATCCTCCTGTTACAACGATGGATCAAGCCCATGGTGTTTCATTAAGGCCTTTATGTGTGGCTGATTCTTATAGCTGTTTTACTGTTCTCATACGCATAAGAAAGAGAAGGTCATCTAAATCGTTATGTAAAAATCCCATTTTAAGTAAAACATTAATTCCACCACATTTCATTTGCGTATGCTTAATTGGGGAATCATGAAGACACCGTTTAGATAATATACTCGGGCAGCATCTTGCATCATTGTTTCTAAAAATAGTAAAATGCAGTCGCTGAAATAGTCTTACATTCAGCTGAATAGGTTTGTCCGAAATACGTTTGATAGGCAATATTGAAAGCATCATAAAGACCCTAAAAGAAATAATTTGGAAAGTAGCCATATATCACATAACACTCAAAAATATCTACACGCCATACACTCAGAACATAGAAACGCAAAATAATACATATTTCAAGAGTTAGATCAGGTTGAACTTGTATTTATAAATAACAATACGGTCTTTAAGTAACATAAAACAACATTCGGTAGTAGTGAACGCCCAAGGTAATAGTGACATCCTGGTGTGATTATGTTTTTTTTTCTACAATACACACCGAGCGCTAGTTCGATTTGTGTAATCCCAATGAATAGAGTTAGATAAATACTACCCCCCTACATCGGGAAAGATAAATAATACTAAATTAACAGTGATCGGATTAGGTAGTGCCATTTCGGGTGAATGACCTTAAACATTATACTTAACATGGATAAGCCTCGGGATCCTGGGACTTATATTTTTTACAGAACATTTTCTTGTTATGTCATAAATTGAAGAAACATGAAAAAATGAAAGAATTTTGTATTTTGTGATGAATATCTTTTATTAATACATCTTTTATTTGATGTTTTTATAGCTGCTACTAACAGTAGTAGAAATAAATCAATTATTAAAGAAAACTCTATGACTGCTCTACTTTAGACCACCAGAACCTCAGTCCATTTAGTAGTTAACGAAATCAAAGCCCAGTGAGATCGGCCAAAAGAGTCCCAATAAGAGCGTCTCAAAGTCCGGTAAAGAAGTAAAAATGATTGATTAAACCAATCATTTAATTTCGAGTTTATTAACAACTGGAAAATCATTATTAAAGGCACACATTTTTTTTTATTTATTAGGATATAATACTAACTACATACATTTTTTATTATAGTATCGTAAAACCACATTGGTTTGTCTCGATACCTCATATGACAAAATTAGCTATTGTGCAAAAATACCCTTAAAACCATGTTCGATAAGTAAAATTTTTATCAATATCAAACTGAAAGTAAACAAAATAACTATAAAATTGTAAATTTTCGAACAAAAATTTTACTTTTCGTATTAAATGTCGGGCTTAGAAGTTATGTCCACACTAAGATAACGTACCGAAGTCCCGCGAAATGGCACTACCTAATCCGATCACTGTAAATTAATGCAACATCTCATTCCCGAACACGATACGAGCTTCAAAATTGGTGGCGCTATTGGATTTGTTGTAGTTAAAAAAGCTCTCAAAGTTGTGTAATTCTACAATTGCACACGCAATTAATGTACGCAGCATTACTAACATTTAAGGAGGCTGCCGGGGCAGCGGAGGTCGCTTCTCGATCAATACCTCGCCCGAACACAATGCATGTCATTTTTAGGGTTCCGTTCAGTATATAGTCAAACAAAAACCTTGCCGCTAATAACTCACGACACCATGGTTCCTAATAACAACTGTTAAGTTAATTGGATGCTAGCAATCTATATGAGAATCGAACAAAATAGAACTCGCTACAGCCTAGCGGACACCTTTTAGGTATAAACAATATCTACAGCCTATGTAAAAACATAAAAAGAACAACCTATATTTTTTTACACACACGAGTTATTGTGGACACAATCTACCAGCAACAAACGCTATGTAGCCGTCATGACGGCCGAGATGGCCGCATGTCATTGGTTGATATGGCTCTAATGGATTGGGATAATGAAAGACGTGATAGCTTTTAGAATCACATTTCTAAAACGTTTTTCAATTACATAATCATAGACATAATTGTGAACTCTAAAACGATTTTTTTTTATTACTAGGCATATTTTATCAACTCACGTCTGTACAGTCTGGCAAAAAAGAGTAGAAATTAAAAAGTAGCAACATCGTAGTGTCGTCCCTTTCAAATCAATATGCGTGAAGAAAACGGGACGACACTACAATGTTGCCACTTTTTAATTTCTACTCTTTTTTGCCAGACTGTACCAGTGTACCTATTGGTACGAGGGACGAGACATGCTATAGAATAAGTTTACGCAATCGACAGTGACTACCTGCAAGACACTGCAAAATCAAGGTGAGGGCGCTGAACTACCTACATAATATATACCTATTAAATATATTTTGGATTTCTAGAATAGTACGAATAATTAATATTAAACGAACACAAAACAAAGAAGCTAAATGTTATTATGGTGTTAAAAACCCAAAAAAATAACGTATGCTCTGTTTGTTTTCATGAAATGTAGGTACTAAAAGAGCAATAAGTAGGTCTA
Organism: Thaumatotibia leucotreta; assembly: GCA_025490895.1. Taxonomy (NCBI): domain Eukaryota; kingdom Metazoa; phylum Arthropoda; class Insecta; order Lepidoptera; family Tortricidae; genus Thaumatotibia; species Thaumatotibia leucotreta. Next base: position 161,379 of record JALPQI010000384.1, read on the forward strand.
CGTGTAATATATCGTTACTTCATTAAAAAAATTGTATACGACTTTTTATATTCTATCACATTCACAAGTTAGGTTATTTGAAATATAACTTATCCTATTTTTGTCCCCGAAATCTCTCTAATAATAACCCACACTATAGGGCGAGGACACCAATCAAAATTTCCATTTAACGTTTACCTCTAAGGTAAGCAAAAAACTGAGCATAGTCACAGAAGACAGACAGACATGTTGAAACTATAATGGTTACTACTAGATTACGGTATCCTTATTATATTACCGGTATTATAGTAACAGCATTGTACAGATTGGTCAAGTTTTGATTGATATTGAGTTCGTACTAGTTTGTATGACGTTTTGATGGATGGCCCCAAAATAAATGTAGAGGTCGGTCGTCGACGCGGACCTGCAGGCTTAGCATATGATTGGTGCGAGAGTAAATCGCCGCGAGATAGACTATTCGTCTTTCTTTTATTAATTATCCATAAAAGACGGGAAGCCTATGTCGCGGCGACATATTGTCGTATCGTTAATGTACTAAGCCCACAGGGCGGCTATTGCTATTCCTGTCACTATCGTTCTTAGATTTGCATTGCGATAACACATTACAGGGTGAACGATATGAACTTTTACCAATTTCAAAGAACTGCGATTTTTTTGTTGCACCGATTTATTACTAGTAAGAAAAACAAGAGAAAAAATATTATGTTTTGTGATTAAATTTACTTTTAGTCAATATGACTATCTTTTGCCTAAAGTATGGTCTTCGAATGGTAAATAAAATATTTTCTCGCAGCACTTTTGTGATCCAGTGGTAGTGGTATGTGCCAGTGAAATACGGTCGTTTTCTTCATTGCATTTATACAAGCATGTTTAATTGCTCTCGCCTTTCTCTTCAAAATAGACCAGAAAAAAGACCGAAACTCACTGCACTGGAGAAATGACACGTGAAATTCGGTTATAAGCCGAAGCTCAGTCTCGTTCTTATATTTGCGTCTACAACCTAAATGTTTGCGTGCCTAAGACTTCAATGCGGTGTCCAAAACATATTTCCAATAATAAGCCGTTATTACTTTGACACCAGACTTAATAAAATCTACTTGGTAACACTTCAGATGGTTCACCCTGTATGTTACATGATTCACGTTTTTGTGGGTGAAGATAGTAATGATGACGTTAACCTGCATCATTAGCATACGTTGTACTGAAATGGGAGTTTTGATTTGAGGTCGCTTTGTTAGTAAGGTTCGCATTAAATTGCGCTGTCATTACAATGTATTTTATACTAAGTATTTTTCACCTGCACTTTTAGATTGGTCAATTGTTTTGTAAGCACCATTTTAATATTAATTTTAAAATATACCTTAGTTTTTTTGTGGTTAAAGTGACAAGGACGAGAAGGACAAGTATCGAGACGAGTAAATAATAACATTTTCTGCCCTTCGGCCGGCAAACAGCACTTTGCCGGCCACTGTGCAAAACTAAGTTGCCGCCTGCCCCCTCCGTTGAGCCTTGTTGAACCTTGGCCGTTAGCGTTAACTACTATTTCTCAAACATACAATGAATGTTGTTGTTATGTGCCTAAAAAGCGGGCGGGAAGTACCTCGTTGCCGGCCTAGGCGGGCAAGTGCCTCTTTTGTAATTTTCTTCTGACATAGGTTTGTGTCCCGGCATTTTGAGTTTTAGCCAATAATTATTTGTAAGTAAAATTAGTATAAAAAACAATCAATGGCTAAATTATGCATTTATATTTACTTAAATTGTATACCTAAAAATACCTACAATATGTACTCAAATTAATATTTAAAAAGCAGTATTATGCGACGCGATCCGTCGGACCCAATCACCGAGTGAACCTTGCTTATCTCAGTCGTCATGCGATTGATTGGATTATTTAATAAAATTAAAATTGTGCATACCTCTTAAACAGGTCAAACTTAAAAAAAATATTATTATTGAGGTCATGTTTGACTTTTGTTGTGTTTCAAAGTCTTAGTTATGTAGTCGACTTTTTATTTCTTAGAAATATTTTTTTTTGTGTTACTTCATTGCATGTTTGAGAACAGCATTATACAAACCTCGGCCATGAAGTGGCGGGTTGCCGGCCAAACACTATCCGCCTATACAGGGTGGTCCAAACCTTGACGTTAAAAAAATTTTTTTAGGTTCCCTACGTCATAGGCTATCAGAATATACCCCATGTATGTTAGCAGATTTTTTGTAGTTTTCGAGTTATGAATTTTTGAAAATTTTTTTTTGAGATATTCTGGAATTAAGAAATTTATTGATAAAAAAAGACTATTGGGTTTTATTAATATTTTCTTTTTGTAAAAGTATTACTACTAATAAAGCATTTACTGACAAAAAAATTAGCGTCCTCACTTTGATACAAGTACGATAAAAAGTACCAAATTCAAAATTTTACGTTAAAAACGCATCGAAATAGCATTAATGTACGTAAATAAAAAAATAAAATATATCCCAAGGATGTTTGGTAATCTAAAGACTGCCCTAGACCTTAAACCTTCGTAAAAGCAAAAAAAACCGGCCAAGTGCGAGTCGGACTCGCGCGCAAAGGGTTCCGTACCATTATCAATTTATTATTAAAAAAATACAGTTAAATCAACCTACTTCAAAAACTATAGGAGGTAATTTAATCAAACCAAAAATCGTTGATAGAGTTTATTAATGTGCATAACATATATTTTTTTTAGAATTTTATATCGCTTAGTTTAAGAAATAAAGGGGGGGGGACACATTTTTCATACTTTGAGAGCTGATATCTCGAAAATAATTTGCTTAAATAAAAATAAAATGTATAAACCTTCATATCATTTTCAAAGACCTTTCTATTAATACCCCACACGCTTATATACAACTAAAAAATTTTTTTTATCCCCCAGTTACATGTATGGAGGGCCCCCACCCCAATGGTTTTTTTTTTACAATTTAGTATCATAATCCTGTAGCGGTTCATACAACACATACCCTTACCAAATTTCGTTACTGTAGCATTTATAGTTTCCGAGTAAATTGGCTGTGACAGACGGACAGACGGACAGACGGACATGACGAATCTATAAGGGTTCCGTTTTTGCCATTTTGGCTACGGAACCCTAAAAAGTGATACTTAATGATGAGGATTTTTCGGAGTAGTCGGTCAAATAAACTTAAAAAAAATCTTCTAAATTTTTTATTTAAAAATAAAGTAAAATTTCGTCTGTTTTGTTGTTCTTATCAATAAACAAAGACAGAAAATACCACGAAAACTCAATTTGTGTAGTTATTCAAGTAATTTTTTACTACTTTAAAATTTTAAGCTTATTTAAGTTTATTTGACAGACTACTCCGAAAAATCCTCATCATTAAGTATCACTTTTTTTGCTTTTATGAAGGCTCAAGGTCTAGGGCGGTCTTTAGAATACGAAAGTTCCTTGGGATATGTTTTATTTTTTTATTTACATTCATTAATGCTATTTTGATGCGTTTTTAGCGTAAAATTTTGAATTTTTAGCTTCTTGTATCAAAGTGAGGACGCTAATTTTTTTGTCAGTAAATGCTTTATTTGTAGTAATACTTTTACAAAAATAAATTAGTTAAAAAACCCAATAGTTTTTTTTTTATTAATAAATTTCTTCATTCCAGAATTTCTCAAAAAAAAATTTACAAAAACTCTAAAACTACAAAAAATCGGCTAACATACATGGGGTATATTCTAATCGCTCATGACGTGAGGAATCTAAAAAATTTTTTTTGACGTCAAGGTTTGGACCACCCTGTATAATCTATATATATTCGGCCGGTAACCAGTCACTTCCCGCCCTCGGTAGTAATGTACTATTCCAAGCAGGCATTCACTCCATGACCATATTATATTTTTCATTCATATTATGTATTTTTCGTTTTATCTCCACGTTTATACATTTAAATCGAGCTTAAGATTGATCGACGTACTGTTATCTCTTAAGCAATAAATCAAAGAAATCAAAATGGTGTACTCCAACATACATCATAATTTAGCTAGCCGATATAATAAATAATGGTCTCTAAATGCGATACATAAATATTAGGAGTTAGCTTATCCTTAGTTTATCACAATAATTATCACTAATGGTATTCCATCAGAATTACAACTAAGTATCTGCATTGGGCCTTGTAAATAGGTACAGTCGCCAACAGATATATTGGAGGGGCCACGGTGCTCAATACAATCTGAACATACACCCTAACGCCATGACAATAGAGGCCTGCTCAGACGTTTATGACCACTCTGGCCGCTCTAATACATTTACGCCGACTGTACATTTTGATTAGTGATTAGTGCATCTGATGCAAACACGGCACGACGGGTCTTTGTTTGGCTTTAGCATATTGCGGCTGTACGTTGATACGATATTTAGCCGATTGGGTTTGCTAATAGCTTGTTGGAGTGGATTGGCTCTAACTACACTTGACAAGATCTTGATCGGAAACCAGAATGACATATCATATATTAACTTACAACTAATTAAGCGTTCTAAAGGATACTGAAATTATAAAATAAAAGCATCCATTTCTAGGGAGATTTTAACTGGCGCACTTTCCGATCCATAGAGCTACTGAAGCTTGCTTGACCCGTGAACACGTTTTAATAAATACAATGTTTTTACATGATTAAGACTTTCATATTCTGAAGTCTCCCTGAACCGACAAGTGTTTTCGCAAAGGAGCTTAGTCTTTGACAACCATACAAAAATAATTCTTTGAAAAGATTCTCCTCAACTATAATAAGTACATCTATTTGACTGGTATAATTTGCTAATACGAGTATATCACCCGTCGCGGCCTCGTAGCCTACGCAGTATGCCGTCCGCCAGGAAGACAGCGCATAAGTGATTTGATTATCTATGTTATTTAAGAAATAAATACGGGAAGATCTCCTTTAACATACAAATACCTGCATCTCGGAACTACAATCTAATCCATGGACACCGTCATCAACCCCCGGAGCGACATAATCGGACGTATTCCAAAAAGTATCATTCCAGAATATAAAATAATAACGGTGTAGCACACGTAGAAAAGAAAATCATGAAGAAAAACGTATTGCGCTATGAAATTACCTAAATACACCTGCTCAATACCGGCCTACTTAGTGAAAAGTCATGACGTAGGTAATATGAATTACGTTTTATTTAATTTTATTTTCCTGATGATAAACCTAAATAAACCTAGATTCTAAGATATAGTTTAATAGTTTTAAATTATTTGTTCACGTATCAACAGGTATTTAAACTGAGCATACATGCACTACAAGGCGTAACAGCCATATTTAAGAATGCTCTGGTTAAATTTATCGATGATGATGTCGCTGGTAAATAACAAGTATGTCTAATTAAAATGACACGACAACAAAGGCTCATTGTTTTTGTTTTTTGAGTGATTATCAGCCATAATTGTTTAGCTTAACAAAATAATTGCCGATAATCAATGGACAAAATACATTCGATGGCTGGGGCAATTAGTGCACTCGTTTAATAAATTCCGAAAGCAAATAGGAAAGGTTGAATTATAGATAGGAATTAGGTTACCTATACTAAATAAAATTATGACACTTGAGAACGACAGTTGAGTAAATTCATATTATGTATGTATACACAGAGAATGCACATAAGGTTATAAACAGAACCCACAACTATAACGGCAATAGGATTGTTTCCTATAGTATAGTATAGTATACACAGTGTAACTTCAACATTGTGTTCCTAAAGTAAAAAAGGATATATGAAGCCAAGTCGAAATTTGATTTTTAGCTTTTCTTGTTTTCTTACATAATAATTTAATTAATTTTCCATCACCAGTTAATCAACGCTTTAGGATAACCTGTAGGCTTAGCACAGGATTAGTTCGACAATATGTCGCCGCGAGATAGACTATCCGTCCCCATTTTATACATATAGTCAGTAAAAGGAAGAAAATCTATCTCGCGGCGACATACTGACATACCAGTCATGTGCTAAGCATACTGGCAAACTTTCATAGTTTTTTTTTTTTTATTATAAGAGGCAAAGGCTACGTCACAGAAACATTTCATTGTCAAACAAATCGCGTCATAGCAGGATTTACGCTAAAGTGCAAGCGAAAATATTTTCTACATTTGCAATTGTTCGGCCTTAGCACATCTTGTGTTTGACAGCAACTCGCAGCTAGAGTCAGGCAAACGAAAGATGAGAATGAGTTTTTTACGGAACTTTTCATATGGCATCACAAGCTGAATTGTCAAACGTCATGTTCTGTCTTTCGTTCGAGTTGACATCCATTGCTCGCTTTTCACAATTGCAACGTTTTAAGGTGTTTATGATGAAAAAAACTATGAAAAGTAATGTTCGTAAGCTGCTGCGTACTATAATAAGTAAATATAAAGAAAAACAAGAGGAGAAAATCATCGCTTAAAAGGAAAAACATGAGTGTTTACACACGATATCGGTGTTTCTAGGTTAGTACGAAATACCATTTTGATACTTACCTTTATTCAATAAATTTTCTTGTACCTACTCATTATCTAATATACTATCGACTATAAATACTATAATAGATTTATGTTTGTATTTATGTTAGGTTGATTTAAAATAGTCATTGGTTTTTTTTTACCAGAAGGGCTGGGAGAGGTTGAAGGAGTTAACGCTGTCAAAAATACGGTAGAAAATTTATGCGAGTTGGAGAAAAAAGAAAGAAGTTCGTGATTATAACTGCCTCAGATTGGAAAACAATGACTGACCATGTCATTCATGTGGAAGATAAGTACAGCGAAAGAGACAATGTCATAAAAACTGCATTAGATGAGTTTATTATGTGATTTATGTGTTATGACACAAATAGTATGAATCATTAATATGAATCATTGTATGAGTTTTTTAAGTCTAACTTTAATTATTCTGAATATTCTGCATAAAAAATATAAATATTTTGTTTCCTATTTATTAAAAATACACACACCGGCAGAATTTGCTTAACATTTGACAAACTCCCCTTGTTTTAACATCCAGTTCCGCTAATTCATCCAGTGTGTATATTATCTTATTTACATATTTTTTGCTAACTAGTGCGGAAAAGTAAACTTTGCGCAAATTTCTCTTTTTAAGGTACCTGTTACGAAAAAATCGTTCGATACACGTGTAAAAACTTATTTTTAACTAGGGTGATTGTCGCCCTCGTTTCACTCGGGCTCCAACTTTCACTCTCGTCGAAAAAATTTTTTTTGCACTTGCATCGAAATGTACTATTTTATAGCTGGTAGTTTTAATCATGACATGTTACACCCATTCTGCGATGATACAATTTACAAATCGTTACTAATATTACCTATAATCGTTACTAATATTACCTATACCTTACCTATGTCACTCTGTTTTTCGACTCTTCATATCACTATAGTCTTTATACCATATGTATGTAAAAAGTTAAGGCTAACTTGGTAATGTGTCGAATCTATGATATAACTTGAAAATAATTAAACAGATATTTGATATGGGATCCATTTAATAACATGGGTCATCATTTAGGGTAGTAGGTACCTACATCATATTGCATTGTGTCATGCAGACAAAGTTGCATGGAACAGCTATGTTATGTACATATATATAACATATTAATTTGGATTGTAATAAATACAGGTAATTTAACAAAATAATTTTAAGTCTTAAATATATTAGATTTTCGGGGTGCAACCCAGTGATACCATACTCTATATTTTATTAATTTGCCGCCATTTCTCATTCTCATCTTTCATTAGCCAGACTCTACCCGTCTTTTTTGCGATTGTATTGATTAAAAAGAGCCATGCAGTTTGAGTTGCTGGCAGGTACAAGATATGAGGAGAGACAAAATTAAGTGATAGACAATAAAAAGGATTTACGTTAAAATGCCTCTGAACCATTTACATGATTATTTAAGCATGTCTAAATCATGAAATTTAGGCAGAAGTTTTAGGCATTTTTCTGGTTATAATTCGATAAAAACTTCCGCTCATAAGTTGTAATTTCACTTTGCTGACAAGTGTAATCATTCATTGAATGGACAGAATTTCAGGCTTTACAAAAATAGTCTAGGAAGTAATATTTTGAGCCATCAAAGAGTTTTGTTTTCATGGATACTACTTACATCACATCAGTCTAAAAATAACTAGCTACTTCGTCCCACTTATAACAAGTGCATATAGACATATTGATAAGACCGAAAGGGACAAACAATACATTTTTGATCTCGAATTCCATTTCAGAGATTATGGTTACGATTTTCAGTGCACTTATACCCATTTTGAATGATACATTTGTGTCGAGTGAAGTGTCTTCTAGTTTTTTTAGAGCTGTAAATCCGCAAACAAAAATAAAATTGGGTGCCAGGAAAATGAAATGTTTTCAATTATGTACCAACTTTTTGTGGGCGGCTCAATTATGTTAACAATTAATTTTTCTCAAACATGCAATGAAATGTTGTAGTTAAGTGCCAAAAAAGTGGCCGGGAAGTAGCTTGTTGCCGGCCTAGGTCGGCAAGTACCTCTTTTTTAATTTTCATTTGACATAGGGTTGTGACCTGGCATCTTGGCCTTTAGCCATTTATCTGTAAATAATATTAGTATAAAAAAAATGATTGGCAAATTTTTGCAGTTATAATTAGGTATTTAAATTAAATAATTTAAAATAAATGTATAATAACTACTCAAAATAATATTTAAAAAGCAGTATTATACGGCGCGATCCGTCGGCCCCGATCACTGCATGCGATTAATTGGACCCAACCGACCGCGTCGTCTAATACCGCTTTTTTAAATAAAGAATTTGCAACTTTCAAACAGGTCAATCTTAAAAAAAAATGAGGTGTCGGTGTCGTATTTGACTTTTGTTGTGTTTCAAAGACTTAGTTATGTAGTTGACTTATAATTTCTTAGAAAGAAGATACATTTTTTTGTTTCATTTCATTGCATGTTTGAGAAAAGCATTATACATACCTCGGCCATGAAGTGACGGGTTCCCGGCCTCGGTAGTAATGTACTATTAGTAAATGTCCCTGTCGGTAACCAAACAGGGTCAATTGAAATTTGCTGACATGGCGTTGGGGAGAAATAGGGATGATGACTGTAGTTAAAATAAATTATTTAACATTATGCATCTCTCACATAAGACACGTATAAATTATTACGAAGATGTAGATTGCAGTGATTTTTGTACAGAACTTCTATTTAATAAATTGAAAATAACTTAAAAGAGTAGGTCATTTGGCAGTACTCAACCGTGACGTCACTTTTGAGTATTTCATATAAAACTCCATAGTGGTGATCGTTTTGACAGTTCGAAAAAAGACGCTGATTTGACTTGCCAGTCATCATGCATATTCTCATACATAATAAAATACTGTAACGTCGTCGAGTACGATTTGATGGAACATTTGGTTAAATTATTATAAACGCGATAACGGGTATTCCTTCGAGCGTTTCAACCGCAGTGACTTCGGTGGCAACATTATTACTGGATTTCTGTGGGTATCTCATAGAACTTTTGGATATCTTGGTAGTTGTCAACTAACTCTACCAAGGTAGCCAAAAATGCATGCATCTCTCACTGGATTCGTGTGATAAGGCTGCCACCGTAGTCGCAGCGATTGAAACGCTCGGAGAAATTAACTAATACGACTTGACTAAAGAACATTCAGTGATCGCATGCAATATAGCCGTAGAAAAGTGGGAACTCCTTTTCCCAGCAGTCGGACATGAACAGGCAAATGAAAATGACTTACCGCTTTTCTCTTCTCAGCACCATCCTGCGGCACAGCCTGGCCGGGCACAGAGGCGCGCCCGCGGAAGATGTCCATCATTTTGGTCATTGCGCTGGGTCGTCGGGTTGCGGATGCCGTGACTGTGTGGTAGTACTGTTGATGAAAATATCCTCATAAATGTTGTTTATTGTTACGTACATTTTCCTAAATGAATCAAGATTAAATTGGTTATTTGGGAAAAATCTGCGCCAGACTATATTTAGGGTGGATTGCACCAAATCGTCAGTGAACGTTAAATAGTTACTAAAATGGGCGTTATTTGGGCGCTAGTTCCAAATCATTTTCGTGGTCACACTTTTCGTGATAACGGCTGATTATTTTAACTTCGTGTCTGGTTATCTTGTAAATTTACGGGACATACCAAATAACTTCACCATAAAGCCAACGGCCAACTCTTAGAAAATCTGACAACGAAAATGAGGCGGTTGAAACGCTCGAATAATGACCCAAATGTATTGTAGGGATAGGTTCAGAGTGATCTTCTGGGCAATGTTATTTGGCACTTCAAGTGTTAGTGGAACCAGCCCGTACTTCACACTGGCTTTGCCTGATTCTGCCTCCGTCTCCTCGGGTTCAGTATCTTCGCACGATGTAGTCTAAAACCTTATTGAGCTCACAGTAGAACCTAGCTGCCGGGATACGGGTCTCGGAGCCATCTCGCGCCTTCACCGCGGGTGTCGGGCGCTTGATTCTGCCATCGCCACCTCGGGTTGAGTATAGTTCCAAGCCTTGTTGACCTCATAGAAATACTCTGTTTTGTGGTAGATAGACTAGATGCATAAAATATTTATTCAGTAGAAAGATACCTTAGTGTCGCTGCCAGGATGTGCGTGCGCGTAATCAAGGGTGTTCCGGACTCTGTCTTCGCCTCCTCGGGTTGAGTATCTTTATACAACATAATCCCAAGGCTCATTGAATTCACAGCCAGAATCTACTTTGTAGAAGATAGTCTTATGACAATATTCATTCAGTAGACAGTTACCATGGACAGCCGTCTCGTACCTTCGCCGTGGGTGTGCCGGGCACCGACGGGCCTGCTTCTGTTAGTTATTATACCTTCGCCTCCTCGGGTTGAGTATCGTTGCGTGATTTAGTTTAGTCTAAGCTTTACTCGACGGTATGGTTTTGTGGTAGATATTCCCATAATATTTATTCAGTAGACAGTTACCCTAGTATCGCTGCTGGGATGCGGGTCGGAGCCGTCCAGCGCCTTCACCGCGGGCGTACCGGGCGCCGATGGACCTGCTTCTGCCTTCGCCTCCTCGGGTTGAGTATCGTTGCATGATTTAGTCTAAGCTTTCCTCGACGAGATGGTTTTGTGGTAGATATTCCCATAATATTTATTCAGTAGACAGTTACCCTAGTATCGCTGCTGGGATGCGGGTCGGAGCCGTCCCGCGCCTTCACCGCGGGCGTACCGGGCGCCGATGGACCTGCTTCTGTCTTCGCCTCCTCGGGTTGAGTATCGTTGTATGATTTAGTCTAAGCTTTACTCGACGAGATGGTTTTATGGTAGATCTCATGATAATATTTATTCAGTAGACAGTTACCCTAGTATCGCTGTTGGGATGCAGGTCGGAGCCGTCCCGCGCCTTCACCGCGGGCGTACCGGGCGCCGATGGACCTGCTTCTGCCTTCGCCTCCTCGGGTTGAGTATCGTTGCATGATTTAGTCCAAGCTTTATTCGACGAGATGGTTTTGTGGTAGATATTCCCATAATATTTATTCGGTAGACAGTTACCCTAGTATCGCTGCCGGGATGCGGGTGCGCGGAGCCGTCCCGCGCCTTCACCGCGGGCGTACCGGGCGCCGATGGACCTGCTTCTGCCTTCGCCTCCTCGGGTTGAGTATCGTTGCATGATTTAGCCTAAGTAGTGATGTGCCGTTACCGTAAATTACGAGAACAAAGAGAACTATCGGGTAACTTTCTCGGTAAAGTTCTCCGGGCGGGTAATTATAGAGAAAGTGTTTTAAGTTATTACTTTTTTCATATTTTTTTTCCAGAATAGTACTTAATTTAGTAATAATAATCTGACCTGAAAATTACATAAACATGTGACTAGTGGAACTAGTTTATTACCAAAATTACGGTAAATTACCGGCGTAAATTACGGAGAACGTTCTCCGCGAATTTTCTCCAGAGAATTTTTACAACGCAAAATGGTATTTTTTTGTTATATAAATTAAACATTTTGATAAAATGGGCAATAATGGTTCATAATAATGCTTGCGGTATATGTATACATAAAATAAAATTAAAAACAGCGTTTTTCGTATGAATAAAATAATTAAATTCCACGAAATCATTAAGAAACAGAATACTTACCGTGAAATTATATCTTGCAAGTTTCTTAAATAATTAGTTACATAAAAAAATAACAAGGACAACAAAAAAACGTTATAATTAAATGGTTTTTATACATTTACTATGGAAAATAAGGGAAACTTTAATTATAATGTCTGTCACGCAATTTTTTCCTCCCATGCTAAATGACAATAAAACTGTATCATCATCATCATCTTGGCCATAAGACGTCCACTGCTGAACATAAGCCTCCCCTCTGGACCTCCACATGTACCGGTTAGATGCGACCTGCATACGGTAAAGTCGTCTGTCCATCTTGTGGGTGGACGTCCTACGCTGCGTTTGCCTAGCCGTGGTCTCCACTCGAGCACTATTCGGTCTGCGTGCAATGTGGCCTGCCCATTGCCACTTCAGCTTGCTAATTCGGAGCTATGTCAGTCAGTAACTTTAGTTCGCCTACAGATCTCCTCATTTCTGATTCGATCATGCAGAGAAACTCCGAGCATAGCCCAAGTCAGCAAGTCGCTATGGAGAGTCATAGCGACTTTGAGTTTAGAGATGAGGCCGATGGTGAAGGACCACGTTTCGGCGCCGTAAGTCATAACTGGTAACACACATTGATTGTAGACTTTCGTCTTAAGGCACTGAGGTATGTCGGACGAAAAGACATCGCGTAGTTTCCTGAACGCTGCCCAACCGAGTTGGATTCGGCGGTTGACCTCTTTCTGGAAGTTGGGCCTACCTAATTGGACTACTTGTCCTAGGTAGATGTAAGAGTCAACAACTTCGAATGTGAGTGATGTTTTCGCCGTTCACATTGATGCCAAGTCCTTGCCATTCCAGGAGCTTAAAGGCATCTTACATCACCACATCGCCCTGCCTTACGCCTCTTTGCAACGGAATTGTCTTCGTAGTCTGCTCCTGTACTCGGACCAACATTGTGGCGTTGCTATTCAAACACTTCAACATTTCGATGTACCAATAGTCAATGTGGCATCGCTGAAGAGACTCAAGCACTGCCCATATTTCTACCGAATCGAAAGCTCATAGTCCACAAACTCTAAGCATAATGGCAAGTTATACTCCTCGGTCTTCTGTATAATTTGCCGCAGCGTATGTATGTGGTCTATGGTACTATAGCCTTTTCGGAATCCAGCTTGTTCGGGAGGCTGGAAGTCATCAAGTCAAAACTGTATGAAAACATTATTAGCAACATGAATAAACAGTAATATCAATCAAAATTAAATTTCTCTTTTTTCCCATAGTAAATGTAGGAAAACAGTTTTCTTTAATTTTTTTTTTGCAGTAAGTTGTCTCTTTAAAATTATTGGTAGTAGGATAGGATTATTGGATAGGAATAGAAACGATTTTTTTTATTTTCATAAATTTGTATGGGAATTTTAATTCTTAATTTGCGGCATTTCTTCGGCTTCTGATCCTGAACAGAAACAGGATCATTTTCAGTACTTTGCCTAAAATACTCTAGTACTTTACTCTTGGCCTCATTGTTGAAATATCACTAACAGGGTGCTTAGCCAAGTTGCCAATCACTAGCGCTTAATCGTCAATCGTAAACAAAAGGCAGCTAGCTGTCTTTATCGCATTAATATGCAAGAGTGACAGAGAGGGAAAACTACGATACGCTACCAAGCGCTAGCGATTGGCAACTTGGCTAAGCATCCTGTTGTGTTGACAGCACGTCGCTTCAATATGAACTGACTGAATTCAGCATTATAATTGAATAAAATTTATACCATATTCCCAGATAATTCTTAGAAAAGGGTATCACAGGCTCATAATCACAATTGCCTATTTTAAATCCTAGGTAATTGAATACTCAGCTACCGATAAGAAAACCTTTGGTAAAGCCGCTTACCGCTTACGGGTCAAGTAAGGGGTTTATACGAGTACCTATTTTACCTGCTTGAACGTCAAAATCACCTATAAAACCCTGTCATTAGTAAAATAGCATTATGATACTTAAATGTACCACATAAAGTAATATAAAATACGATGCAGACAAAATATTCATATGCAAATTGCATAGAAAAAAAATACTATGGGAGAAAGTTACCGTAATTCTCGGTAATTTACGGTAAAGTTCTCCAATGAGAATTACGGAAAGTGTGAAATTACCCGACGGCACATCACTAAGCCTAAGCTTTACTCGACGATATGGTTTTGTGGTAGATATTCTCATGATAATATTTATTCAGTAGACAGTTACCCTAGTATCGCTGCCGGGGTGCGGGTGCGCGGAGCCGTCCCGCGCCTTCACCGCGGGCGTACCGGGCGCCGATGGACCTGCTTCTGCCTTCGCCTCCTCGGGTTTAGCATCTTTGCTCGGTGTGGTCTTCGTCATGATCTGCGAATTTAATGTTTGTTTATAAATTATATTGGAATATCTACCAAACGCGTTCGTTTGGTTTAATGATACCGTCGGTTGAGAATCAAAACTCATTAAGTAACAAATACCTACTTGAAATAAGGCTCGTATCTCAAGTCTCATTCATCATCATCATCATCATCAGCCCGTTGCAGTCCACTGCTGAACATAGGCCTCCCCCAAGGTACGCCACAGAGCTCGGTCTGCTGCTTTATGCATCCAGTTTCTGCCATTCAGTACTGACATAAGAGCTTGCTAAGAGTAGTGACAGTTTTTATAATGAGTTTTGCTTGTCAGCCGACGATACTATTGACTCTTTTATATGATCTTGATGTAGGTACCTTAAGAAAAAATACTACAGTTTACACACGACGAACATCGATGTCACGTGTTTATCAAACCATGTCAAAGTATTCCATGTCTTATGCGGTGAAAAATAAGTACAGACGAGGGAGGAAGAGAAAGTTCTAGCGCTTAAGTGCGTCGGTTACTGCAGTATGGAAGCGAGGCGGGAAGGCTAATAAGTGCCTTAACTGAAAATCTGCGTTGATGGACGTTCACAAATTACCCCTTTTATAACGGGCCCATACCGTAGGAGCAGTATCATTATTAGTCTCAGATTACCTGTACAGCTGCCTTCACTTGTTTCATGATCGAAGGCTGCTTCTTGGTGTCCCCGCGAGGCTTCGTTTTGAACATGTCGAATAATGCAGGTCTACGGCTCACCCCGGTTGTACCTTCGAAATAAAAATAATGTTATTGATGCTACATTTTTAAATGACCTGTGTTTACGAGGACTGGACTGATACTGTGTAAGTAACGATCGCTAACGATCAATCGCCAAAAGAAAAGTGACAGAAAGAGAAAATACTATGATACGCTACTGAGCGCTAGCAATTGGTAACTTGGCTACACACTTCGGCAGCAAACATAGGGAATAAGTAGTTTCAGTTAAATTGCATGACATTTTAGTATGATGTAGTTTCGAATCTCCTGATTATTTTTGTATAAGAGCACAATTCTCTTAGACTTATACTGTCAGAAATGAAATTAAAAATTTCAAGCGATTTGACTAAAACCACGGCTTTTCCTATGTTTGCTGCCCTTTGAAAGTACTGTTGACACAATAACACAACATTTACCAAGAACATAGTTGTTTATAGATGTAGTGAGTGATCGATTAATGAATCTATTTTCTGTAAAGGTACATTCAAACCAAAAGAGCATTCGCTGTTCTATCCCCCGTTCTACGAAATCAACCAATCACGTTTTGTGTAACGATCGAATTTCGTAGAGTGGGGGGTTAGAATAGCGAATGCTCTTTTGGTTTGAATGCACCTTAAGTCTCTGGGCTTAAACTATGAATATAACTGTGAATACATATATCCTAGATTGACTTATACATTGTTGTGTCGACAATACTTTCAAATTTAGTTCTGATCGCAGTTTGATAACACATGTAATGGTAACCTGTTCATATAATATATTCGACGTTACTTTCATTACTCCGGCATACGAGTGGTAGTATACTAGACCCCAAAAATATGGATAAGTCATATAAACATTTTACACCTCGTATGCAGAGGTTTAACTATACATTGTATGGACTACTATACCATACGAACTTATTTACTGATTTTTTACCGATACATTCGTTGTTAATAGACTAATAGTATTTTAAATTACTCTACTGATACTTATGGGACCTCAAAATATGAGTGTGGTTTAAACAGGATTACACAATATTTGAAGTCCCAGCCCTTATGTGTAAATATACTACTTTATCTTCACTACATACTATAAAATAAAGTCACTTTTTCTGTCCCTTTGTACACTTAAATCCTTAAAACTACGCAACGGATTTTGATGAGATTTTTTGAAATAGGTAGAGTAATTCAAGAGGAAGGTTTTTATGTACCCGTGCGAAGCCGGGGCGGGTTGCTAGTTAGGTATAAGTTGTAGATAAGTTATATTACAATACAGCTATGCTATTCTCTTATTCACACATTCGACACTGCGTTCGTCAACGAGCTCGACGTTGAGACAGCCTTGTCTAAACTTGTTGATCCTAGCTGTTTTATTTGACATTAGGAATCGAGGCTGTGAGCGAGGTTGTGGGCGAGTTCGTCGCTGTTTTTCGTTAGAGAATACGAAGTTCGTACATTAAACGTCAAACTCTCGACGCAGTGTAGTCCCGGCTCACGCCGCATTCGTCGCCGAGCACTGTGTCGTTTAAAGTACATTAGTGAATGAGATTTTCCTTAGTGAATAACACTGCTGTAAGGAGAAAATGTGGATACATTTGTTTGTATTTTGACTGTACGAGAAAACAGTACGAACATTAACATTTAATGTGACCGTCGGTTGGGTTTATACCGTTGTTATAAGGTTCACAAATGGTCTGTCGATTGTGTCATACCGTGTATAGTTTGTTGGTACATGGGATGTGGCTGGCCATCGTCGTTGGAGCCCCGCCGCTTGCGCTCGCCCACCGACTGCGTGCTGCGAGTGATCGCCGCATCGAGTCGTTGTTCTGAAAATGTTAAAAATATGTGTCAAGCAAGGCTTTTCAGTCTCAAGTCTAATAATATTTATACATTTTAGAACATATGTAAGCATTTTCAGTTTTATGGACACCCAATTTTATGTAATATGTATAGCGTGACATTATTAACCCTTAATTGCAGTCAGGTTCGTAACGACAATTAAGTACGGTATCTTGAAATTAGTTCTTAATTGTCGTTACAAGCCTGACTAAAGTTAAGGATGTATTTTAATTTCACGGCATGGGTGTCCCTAAAAGTGTAAAAGCTCATGTCCATAGTACAAGATTCAAAATCGTTAATATACTTTTGGAGCCGACCGTACAGATTTGTAAGTCATGCGGTTTAGATGTATTCGATATTATGCAAGTATATACAAATATAAACATATGTGCGTGCTACCACCTGGCCGATATTTCTTCTTGGGGCTGTCTTAGTGACAGGAAAAACTAGTAAATATAATTGTTCTAATAAAATAACGATTAACTTCTATACTTATCCAAAGATAACATTGTTAAAACTTTTCGGCGCAACATGAACACAAAATCTGTCGGTTAGATACCCTGTCACCGCAACTTAATGCACCTGAAAGTCTACACAGCTTCGTTGTCTGTCATAGATGTGTGCGGCGGATATAACCGTCATTATTGAGAAAATGCTGAAAGTCCATCAGACAAGACAATGTGCTCGTAAAGTCAATTGTGAAATATCACTTTTACTGTTTTACGTCACAGGCTTCCGTAGACTACCGCTACCGGTTATAATTGAATGTTTGCCACCAACTTGGAATTATTTATAAAAAACATTATTACATCGTTAATAACTACTTTTTCTTTTCCGAAGGTCGTGACAATCGTCATGCGATGATTTTTCTATAATAGGGATGATGACTGTAGTTAAAATAAATTATTTAACGCACGACATAATACACGAAGAAATTATTACTAAGATATAGATTGCAGTAATTGTTGTACAGAACTTATATTTAATAAATAGTAAACGTTATTTATTTATTTCATAATAGGATCTCAATTTACACATAATAAATCCGCCGCAGGCTTCGTCAAGATGCTACAAAATGGAATCAGCAACAAGCTTCGTCATACTCACCAATGACAATATCCGCAACAGGCTTCGTCAATAGAACACAAAAAAAAAAGGAAATGTTAATTACAATCCCCGCTCCGTCCCGCACCCGGTCCAAAAGTCCCCATCACACCGGCTGCGTTATAATAAATTGAAAATAACTTAAAAGAGTAGGTCATTTCGCAGTACTCAAACGTGACGTCACTTTCGAGTATATCATAGAAAATTCCATAGTAGTGATCGTTTTGACAGTTCGAAAAAAGATGCTGATTTGATTTGCCAGTCATCATCCCTTGTCGTGTTTCTGTAGACATTGTAATTTTAGTCCGCAAGAAAGTGGCTATTTTCTGCTAATTTATTAAAATTCTTGCTAAACATTTCGCGATGGTGGCAAATACACAGCAAACACATGGCCTGTCGGATGATAACCGGTAACTATAGCCTATGGACGCTAGCAACAGGAGTAATAGTAACCCTGATATATAGGGGCCTGGTGTGTGCACGGCTCCAATCAACCATGCATCGGGGATACGTCCACAATACTCGTACTTATGTTATTTTATTATTTTACATCACAGAATAATTCTTAATGACTAATCTTGTCATATTTAATGATTTGAACAATACATACAAAATTATTGTGTGTGTATTTTCAAATCATTAAATATGACCTTGACTGTTGTTTGTGTTTACACTCTACACCTTTTCCCTAGCGACTTTAAGGTATACCTTCCAATCGTGACTAATAGTAAAACTATGGTAACACTACGTTACTCAATGAAAACAATAAGCGGCATTCATTACAAGGAAAGCTACATTTTCAACGCGGTATCTGTGTCAGAATCTACATAGTGGGACACAGCTGAGCGGACGGCGACATTCTTGCCATAGTTGCACGAGCATCGTTACATCACGTTACAAAATATATTTTTTTATATAAACAACCGTATACTCGTATACAGGGTACAATAATTTTCAGGGTGTAAAAATGATTACACCTAACCTATGACAGTTGTGCAGTCCGCCTCGGATGTTACTATACTCGTACATTTATACGGCAGTGTCACCAGCACCGTAAAACCTAACAAAAGGCCGAAAGAAAAACGATTGTCAAAAATTAAGGTCAAATTAATGCAAAAGCAATGTAGATTTTTTACTTTGACTCAATTACTACAGACCTAACCAACTACTACTTGTAGCTGTGTTACCCTTACATAATAATATAAAGTATAACGACGAAACGATACAATTATTAACACATTAGGTAAGATATAGGCAGGATATAGGTAAGATACCTATACTACTATTTCATTATCATTTAATTGTTTAACAACCTATACCTATTTAATTGGCAAAATATACTTTTGGACGTCAAAACTTAAAGAAATTCATTTAACAACAAGGACATCTATTAATGCAGCTAATGGTACCATTATTTATATGTACATGTTTTACTTAACTCATGATCCACATGAAGGATGATGCTATTAATGTTTAAAAGAAACGTAGGTAAGTATGCAGAATGCAATCTGTATATTCAAACAAAACAAAATATACAAAATTGGAATTAAAAGCAATAACGACAGGTGTGCAATTGATGCGTAGAAACGGTACGCGCGTATGCAGACTCCCGTTACAACGGATCAATTTGTGTGCAGCACAATAACTATGTACGACACAAAAGAGCGTATGTACCTAGAGCATTCATTTGTACAGTAACATTACAAACTGCCAAGAGTTGGCCGCGACGTCAGAGGATGCCTATGCTTCTAGCTCGCGCCAATATGGCAGTATGGCCACCATCAGAGGCCTGAGGAGCTACTACGATCTACTAATGCGTTTCAGTTTAGGACCTAATCTGAATCGCATATATCATCATATATCATAGATCATGGTAGCCCCTCTGCTCGTCTTTGTCAGCACCCTGGCGGCTCCGATATAACTGATGGCATACAAGCGAGATGCATAGAAAGTCATTTTCGCACGGACCGCCAATTGGTATCGATACAGGAGTATAACCATTTCTATTAGACCTGCAGGGGCACGCTAACAACCAAAGGCCACCTTAGTTCTAAACAATAAGGTGTACAATTGAACAATTAAATGTGTTGACGACAGTACAATAATATTTTGGTTTGTTTCTATATGACTACATTACGACACCCTATACTATAACTAACTATCCGAAGTAATCTATTTTGAGGAACGAAATCAGAAATTACCCCTACATAACAAATTGGTTAAATATGCGTAAAGTGAAGTACTTGGTGGGCAACTAAAAGCGATAACAACGCATGTTCTCGCAACAATCATACATACCTAAATTCAAATATTTCAAGCATTTATCATGCAAGTTAGTAGGCATCAAAAGGATAATTAGATACAGTCGCGATCGCGATCAATATAGCGGGGTGTAAATTGTACCTTAATAATTTAGCAAATCAAACAAAGCTAATAACAATGTGTGACGGTACTACATAACACTATATAGTAGTATCTAGGTACGAGCATGACAATTAATTAACAAGTTATCGATTAGTATGTAAAGTACGTAATGTAGATTGCTTGCACCAAGTAACTACGCCTATGTACATGATTAGTTTCCGTGCTTATGTAACTAGCTCTTCCATCGATACAAATTATAGCTACGCCTACGTTTCTTTATGTGAATCCGTGTTTGGGCTAGTTCCAGTCCTATAACCATAAAAATAGAAGTGTCACTAATCCTATAATAGGCTTATTATAGCTTGAATGAGCCAGTTCGGTTATTGGACATATGAATTAGCATCGTAGCAACCAAACAACTCATATTGACAAGCCGGCTGATGATATAGTCATTTCTATAAATACAATTTACTACTCGTGTGACGTAATGATAACACGGTTTATTACTAGACGAACGCTGAAATCGTTTGCTAGACAACACACGATATTCGACAGACTTATTCTTAAGTGAAAACCGCGAAACTTTTTGATAGTTGTACAAAATATTGTTTGTGAAAATCCCTTTTACACGACGCGATGTTGGCACTGCGCCAAAGTACGTGGGCGATACCGGAGTGGCTTAAATGTGTATAATAGAAACGCGGTTCTCTGCCAAACATCGAATACCTACAACAGGTACCTCAACACACCAAATAATAGTCCTGTGGGAGTAATTATATTCATAAATTCTCATGAGACTCTTAGACAGCGGGCAGTCGTCTAGGCCAATATAGATTAGACGTACGAGTATATCTGGGTTGTACTACTTATCTCGATCAATAGATATGCATCAATATGCCGATTCCTAATTTACTATTAAACTGCCACTTTAGTGGAGGGAAAACCAATTCCCCCCCTGAGCGCGGGGGGAGGGGGGTGAATGTACATGCGGAAGGGTTGCGTTTAATTTTTTTTACTAATTAATAAGACCTACTATGCATTGTTTGGTATCATTTTCGTGTAAAACGGACCTATAAAATCCATTTTTTATAATAAACATGAGCAATTTCATATAAAAATGAAGATTTTTTGGAGTAAAAGTAAAAAAGTTACCGTTTTTATTTTAATTTAAGCGTGATATAAGCATTAAAAAACAAACTTATCCAATTTAAAAAAATAATGTAAGATAGCATATTTATTGCAGTTTTTAAAAATATACACATTTTGTAGTCTTTCATACAAAATATCACTGAAAAAAATTTACTTGACGCGTACCTCTAACAAAAACCTTCGTGAGCGTCAGGATGACTGACCAAAATAGCGGATCAGTGTTAGAGTACCATCATAATTTACTACCTATTTGCTACTATTTACTACCTATGTTCACATATTTGCTACCTAAGTTTTAAAAAAGAAATAAATTTAATTAAGTGGGCAGTCATTCTGACGTCAGGATGACTGCCCATATTTAGTATTTCGTGGTTAGACCCTATATTTTGCAACTTTCTATGTACTATGATTTACTACCTATTTGCTACCTAAGCATATATTTTTTCCAGATTTTTTAGGCAAAAAATGACGATTTTATAGGCACTTAAAACTTTGAACAAAAAAAAAATTGTTAGAGTACCATCATAATTTACTACCTATTTGCTACTATTTACTACCTATGTTCACATATTTGCTACCTAAGATTTAAAAAAGAAATAAATTTAATTAAGTGGGCAGTCATTCTGACGTCAGGACGACTGCCCATATTTAGTATTTCGTGGTTAGACCCTATATTTTGCAACTTTCTATGTACTATGATTTACTACCTATTTGCTACCTAAGCATATATTTTTTCCAGATTTTTTAGGCAAAAAATGACGATTTTATAGGCATTTCAAATATTGAACAAAAAAAAATTGTTAGGGTACCATCATAATTTACTACCTATTTGCTACTATTTACTACCTATGTTCACATATTTACTACCTAAGTTTTAAAAAAGAAATAAATTTAATTAAGTGGGCAGTCATTCTGACGTCAGGATGACTGCCCATATTTAGTATTTCGTGGTTAGACCCTATATTTTGCAACTTTCTATGTACTATGATTTACTACCTATTTGCTACCTAAGCATATATTTTTTCCAGATTTTTTAGGCAAAAAATTACGATTTTATAGGCATTTCAAATTTTGAACAAAAAAAAATTGTTAGATTACCACCATAATTTACTACCTATTTGCCTATTAGGATGACTGCCCATATTTAGTAGGTATTTCGTGGTTAGACCCTATATTTTGCAACTTTCTAAGTTCTATGATTTACTACCTATTTGCTACCTAAGTTTTAAAAAAGAAATAAATTTAATTAAGTGGGCAGTCATCCTGACGTCAGAATGACTGCCCACTTAATTAAATTTATTTCTTTTTTCAAACTTAGGTAGCAAATATGTGAACATAGGTAGTAAATAGTAGCAAATAAGTAGTAAATTATGATGGTACTCTAACAAATTTTTTTTTGTTCAGAATTTGAAATGCTTATAAAATCGTCATTTTTTGCCTAAAAAATCTGGAAAAAATATATGCTTAGGTAGCAAATAGGTAGTAAATCATAGTACATAGAAAGTTGCAAAATATAGGGTCTAACCACGAAATACTAAATATGGGCAGTCATCCTGACGTCAGAATGACTGCCCACTTAATTAAATTGATTTCTTTTTTTAAACTTAGGTAGCAAATATGTGAACATAGGTAGTAAATAGTAGCAAATAGGTAGTAAATTATGATGGTACTCTAACAAATTTTTTTTTGTTCAGAATTTGAAATGCTTATAAAATCGTCATTTTTTGCCTAAAAAATCTGAAAAAAATATATGCTTAGGTAGCAAATAGGTAGTAAATCATAGTACATAGAAAGTTGCAAAATATAGGGTCTAACCACGAAATACTAAATATGGGCAGTCATCCTGACGTCAGAATGACTGCCCACTTAATTAAATTGATTTCTTTTTTTAAACTTAGGTAGCAAATATGTGAACATAGGTAGTAAATAGTAGCAAATAGGTAGTAAATTATGATGGTACTCTAACACTGATCCGCTATTTTGGTCAGTCATCCTGACGCTCACAAAACCTTCGCGTAACCTCAAAAAAGAGACTTTTGTGCCGGCAACTGCTCATAGATTATACATACATATTTTTGTACTTACATATTATTGTTCATATTACAATTATAAATATTTATTGATATGAAAGTAGATTGAATATTTTCTGATCTTCTTTTTTTAAATAACCTAAGATTATTAAGAATTTTATTTGATCAGATTCTATTTTTTAAATTTTATCGATTATTGTTTACCGCGTCTATATTACATATCTGGTTTATCTGATCACATGTATGATATATAGTATCTGATCATATGAATCGGAATGGGTAATCATTTTTACGAGTGTTATTAGGTAATGATCTCATTACCAAAGACGATAAACGTAATTTTCACTAACCGGGACTAAACAACTAACCCAGTTCACCCACGTTAAAAGTTTATATCATATGGAATTTGACAATCAATTGTTAAACGTTTACTTCATAAATCATCATTATTACCATTTCAGCCGAAAGACGTCCACTGCTGAACATAAGCCTCCCCCAAAGATTGCCACAATGACCGGTCCTGCACCACTCGCATCCAGCGGACTCCTGAAACCTTCACTGTCTACCTTGTTGGGGGCCTACCCACGCTGTGCCTTCCACCTGCGAGGCCGCCGCATTGGCCATCGGTTCTACGTGCAATGTGCCCCGCCCACTGCCACTTTAGTTTAGTGATTCGGAGATCTATGGAGCTATACTTTGGTTCTGCTGCGGATCGTCTCATTTCTAATACGACCTCGCAGAGAGACTCCCACCATAGCCGTCGCCATTGCCCTGTGGGTGACTTTAAGCTTTCTTATGAGGCCCATTGTAAGCGACAACGTTTCAGTACCGTATGTCATCACTTTTTTAAATAAATAAATATCTTGGGACATCTTACACAAATCAACCTAGTCCCACGGTAACCTCAATTAAGGCTTGTGTTGTGGGTACCAGGCGACGATATATATAATAGATAGATATGTATAGATACTTAGATACATACACAGCCATGACCAAGGAACAAACATTTGTGATAAATAAATACACAAAGAATGCCCCGCCGGGATTCGAACTGGGAACCTCCAGCTTCGTAGGCAGGGTCACTACCAACTAGGCTAAAGTGGCTGTTGCCACACTGATCAAATACGTTTGTCTTCAAGAACTGCGGAATATTGGACGAAAAGATGTGTCGTAGCTTCCCAAACGCTGCACAACCTAGTCGGATTCGATGATAGACCGATCGATGATAGACTCAAAGTTGGACCTACCTAACTGGGTAGTTTGTCCTAGGTATATTATAGTCGTCTACACCTTCGAGTTTAGTCTCCGATTGTAATGGGAGTTTTCGTCTTATCCATGTTCATCCTAAGACGAACTGGCTCGAAGGCGCTACTGAGGTCAGCGAGCATCGTACTAAAATCTTCCAAGGTCTCAGCCAAGACCACCATATCATCAGCGAATCGAAGGTGAGTGAGGTACTCGCTGTTTATGTTGATACTCACCTTCTCCAGTCCAGTCTTAAAGACATCTTCCAGTGCAGCGGTAAACAGATTAGGGGAGATGACACCGCCTTGCCTGACTCCCCGCTGCAGTATAATATGATTCAAGCTCTGGTCTTGAAGTCGGATTGATATAGTGGCGCTTTCGTACAAACACCTCAACATTTCGACATAGCGGTAGTCTACTTGGTACCGTTAAAGAGACTGTAGTACCTGCCCAGAGTTTCGATCAAATCGAAGGCCTTGGGGGTTACCATGACGTACTAATGCGATTCAGTGTAAGTTCTGGGAAAGGGACAGTGATACACGACTCGTATAGCCTTGTCCCTTTCTCTCGACCTAAATTAAACCGCATTAGTACCTACGTCATGGAAACCCCCCTTATCGTAGTCCACAAACGCTAAACGCTAAACAGAGGGGCAGGTTATACCTATTCCTCGGTCTTCTGTGTAAAATTTACGAAACGCCAAAACCGGCTTGTTCGGGAGGCTGGAAGTCATCAAACCTGCGTGCAAGACGATTGGTAGTGACCCTTGAAAACATCTTATTAATATGGCTTGGAAGTGAGATGGATCGGTAATTCTTCAATAAGGCGTTGTCATCTTTTTTCAAGAACAGTACCACCACTCTTCTGTTCCATGCCTAAGGTGTTTTCCCTTCCGGAGTTGAACAACTTGTGAAGGGCCATAAGGATTGGTTTACCACCTGGCTTCAGATGCTCAGCTATAATTCCGTCTTCCCCAGACGCCCTGTTATTTTTGAGCTGTTCAAGAACCATTCTAATATCACATAGGCTGATGTCTCGGATATCCTCTGTATAGTGCCAGGTCAGTCACTTACTTCATAAGAAATTTTTCAATTATCAAATTCCATGTGAAATAAACGTTTAACCCGGGTTGCTTGGTTAACCCAGGTTGATGCAATTTGCCCTAACAGACATTATGGAGCATTTTGTTTACGCAAAATCGCTAAATTCCCGCAGTAGAAACGTACTGTCAACAATAAGTCAAAGCAACGTCCCTTTTTTATTCGAGGTACGCGACAGGTGCAATTTTTTTACAACTTATTTTTGCATGGAAAGTTCCAAAAAGTATATATTTTTAAAAACTACATTAAATATGCTATCTTGTAGTATTTTTTTTATTTTCATATATTTATTTGGTAATACTTATATAACGCAACAATCAAAATAAAAACGGTGGTTATTTTACCTTTATACCAATAATTATTTTTTTATATATGAAAATCCTCATAATTATTCAATCATCAAATCAAAAATGAATTCCCCGTGTCTGTTTTATATGAAAATGATACCAAACAATGAATAGTAGGCCTAAATATTAGACGAAAAAATTTTAAACATAACCCTTCCGTTTGCACATTCACCCCCCTCCCCCCTCGTTCAGGGGGGGAATTGGTTTTCCCTCCACATCTAAAAATTCTTATTTTTACACCCTCTAGCTCTGGTAAAAATTACAAAACTGTAACTCACAGCGCACAATTTTTTCCATTTGGACCTCTACTACTTAGGTTAGCAAACGTTACAACTATTGGATGTTGAAGGTAGTAGGTGTTAAAGGTAATAACGACTGGTGATGGACTTGCCAATTCTATTTCTCACTCTTGCATGTTGTTTGCAAGTGTGAAGGAAAGCGTTACAAGCTCTCTGCAAAAAATAGGCATGTAATGCATGAATTAGGTATGTAGCTTACCTCGCTTTTGTCGCCTATCGTCACTACTGCGCCGAACTTCCTTTCCGTCTTTGCGAAACTGTGTTTTCTTCACTGGTTCTTTTTCAGGTCGGGTTCCTTGTGAGCCCCAAGTACCAGAGCGATCTCGCATCTGGGTTTTTCGTCTATAAGTGGCTGGTGATACGACATTGCCATCATTAACCGAGTCTCCTGTGTTACTAGATGACTCTTGCTTCTGAAAGACAATAGTATGCTATTTATATTTTAAAATATTTTAAATCATACTAATAATTAATGTAAAGAATCATGTTAGCTTACATATTAATAAATAAATTAACCTAACCTACGTGTGAATACTTGTAAATGACAGACTTAAGTATTTCTAATTAAATTTTATTCGATTATTATTGCCCAGATATCTGTTTAGTAAAAAAATACTTAGCATTTGCAAAAAATTATAAAAACTAAACTTCAGAATTTGAATTTTAAACTTCCTTGACTTCGAATTACATGTTCAAATGAATCGGGGCTTAAATTCTTACTCACGTATTACTTTTCTAACTTGAAGGGAGTAATTCCGATTTAGGCAAAAACATTTTAGGCATTTGAATTTTAGAACATTAAAATTTATTACACATTATTACTCACTTCTTTTTCTTCATTTCTTTTAACCCATATATCTTCAGAGCTAGTTGGTGATTCATCAACCGTAGATCTAATTTCTATGAGACTGCTGTCAAAATATTTTTTATCGAGATGAAGATTCTGGCCCGCGAAAATAGAGCGCACACTGGGCCTTATCTCTTCCGCTCCCTTGGTGCCAAAATGCACGGTATGCGCATTGTGTACTTGTGATCGGAGCGCTTTTTCCACGACGGCAGTCGGCGGCGGCGGTTCTGCGGTAGTCACTAAGAACTTGTGCCGAGCTCCCATTACCGTCCGTTTTGGGGGAGCAGCCGTATCAGCCGAAGCGTCCCCACTTTCACACGAAATCTCGTCCGAATTTGCTTTTTTATTGTGATGCGAGTTATCAACTATATCTCTAGATTTGTGATGTTTCGTTTTATTACCTATACTACTATGTGAAGCGCTATTAGAGGATAAAGATGAGAGCGTTTGATCGTGTTCTTTTTTCTCGTCGTCCTCGTCTTCTTCCCGACACTGTGACAGGCGGCGTCGTTCCGTAAAAGGAAAAGTGGAGCTAGAATTTGGATTTAAACTCGAAAGATTATTGCAATGATTCATAAAGTAATGCTGGAAAAAGCTATCTGTTTCCGGGGTGTCGTTGTTATCGCCCTGGATGATGTCTTTGAGCGCGGCGAGCGACGTGATGGTGTTGTAGTTGATGGCGTTCACGAGCTCGTCGCTGTCCGTCGAGCTGCCCGAGCTGTCTTCGTCCGCCGCATTCGTCTCGCGAGACATATCATCTACCATCTTCTCTTTAGTATCATCCATTTTCTTTTTCTTTTCATTTTTGTGCCCACGTTTAACTTTTACGTCACTAGTTGTTGCAGTTTCGGAATCCATTGGACAGCATGCGTATAAAATTCAAAATCAAGTATAAAAAGTCTAAGGCACTGATTACTTTGAGGTGTGTAAACCGTCACATCACAGTAAAAGTCACATGTTAATGTTTAATGAAGTATTGTCTAGTGTTAAGTAATATCGGAGTTTAGTTCGCTGCACTCGTCACCGAACATACACCATGTCTGTGTTGCGGGTGTGCAAATTGTTTTCAATGCACATATTACAGTCCTGAAACAAGAAATCATCATTACTTACCCGCTTACGGTTCTCTATTCAACATTTTAGTGATTAATTTTTCTGTTATCATTATTAAATGAAAGGTAGTTAAACTTATAAATATTAACTGTTTCAACGATGAATCTGCAATTAACTTTGTATATCTAACGTACGATAAAAGTACTTACCAGTGCTCGACATAGCACTAGTAGTACTCAATATGGGTACTTAATGTCAAAGTGACAAAGTTTAACTTCGAATATCTAAAAACTTAAGTGTTCAGGTTTAACTTTGACATTTATTTGTCAAATAGAAGAGCACTAGTACTTCTATCTTAGCTACCCATGCCTATTAGGAATTTTGGACTGTATAATATGGAGTTATGGTATACAGTGGAACTCATCGTGGAGCTACCGATCGAAAGGTTCTAATGGTCAAAAATTAGGTGTAAATATATTAAATAAATAAGTATAACCATTCCGGTTTCGACTATAATTCGTGGATAGGTATCATAATTTAAGTCCCCACCTACCTAGTACGTACCTGTAGCCCCCATAGGTTAGGTATAATTTTTAAAACATTAAACAGAATTAACAAAATACATGTAGAGAAATACATAAACGTGAGGTTATGTATGTATCAAACTATTTAAAGGCCTACAAGAAATAGCTAAACGATCGGACTGGCGGCCTAAGTTTTAATAGACGGTGATGAATGACCATGTACGTGAATAAAACCGCGTGCGACCTCTGCCATGCTCATAAACATTAGCTACTCACGTTGAACAAAACAAACATACATTACAAGTTACTAAATTATATTCTTATTAAATATGCTAACTACTGTTTCAAACAGATCATACGCCTAAAACTAAAAACCCCTATATTTTTTATTATTCGCAAAAACAGTAGGTTCTAGCTTTGAATGCAATGCAAGTAATAGTACTACATGTATTGTATGTATTATTTATATTGATTTGGATGGATCAACTATAGTCTGTGATTTCTAAGAATGAACTTTTGACAGTTAGGTATATATTAATCCTTATTAACATAAGGGTGAGACTCATCATTTTTTTGAAAGCCTTAACGTCATAGATAGACTAATAGAGATTTCTAAACTGTCAATAGTTCATTCTTAGAAATCTCAGACTATATTCATTGATTTATTCTGTCACATTACCCAGGGAATAAGATTGCAGTTTCCTAGAAGCGATTATTCCGCACGCACTGGTGACCCACCATGAAAAGGCCATATAAGTGTGACCCAGTCATGTGACCCAGGAGAATGTAACCCTAGCAACAGGTGACAAGTAAATAGATTGGCCCATTTATATACCTACATGAAAATAAAGAAAGCAAACGAACGATTGCAGAACTTATAATTTTACAAAACACGATCGAACGTCTTAATTGAAATTCTCTATTTTTATATAACTGCGTTGAAATTTTAGAACATATGGGAGTGTTTTGCTAGAAGTACCGTATACATAATAACCTACAATTGCTGGGAAGACAATATGTCAATGATAAAACGATGGATCTTTGATGTACCTACAATTGCGTAGTTCTTTAACTACAGGTTCAAAGTCTCATTGAAATTCAATGCAAGTCATATTAAGTAGTTATCTCCTACCCTACTTGTCATTGAAAATCGGCGGTGCTAAGCTAACTCTCCAACATATTTTTTTAGGGGCTGGAATAATTCCGGAAAAGGTTAGTACAGTAACTCCCAAATGACTGTACATTTTAAAATGTATGCCCTATGCCATCTTAGGATTAATATAATTAGTATAATTTTGGTGCTGGCCGGCGCTGCCTTTTTTGCTTGAGTTGGCAGGTGCCTCTACCGTTGCAAATATAAAGTATCGTCATGCATAGTGATGTGCCGTCGGGTAATTTCACACTTTCCGTAATTCTCATTGGAGAACTTTACCGTAAATTACCGAGAATTACGGTAACTTACTCCCATAGTATTTTTTTTCTATGCAATTTGAATATGAATATTTTGTCTGCATCGTATTTTATATTACTTTATGTGGTACATTTAAGTATCATAATGCTATTTTACTAATGACAGGGTTTTATAGGTGATTTTGACGTTCAAGCAGGTAAAATAGGTACTCGTATAAATATAAACCCCTTACTTGACCCGTAAGCGGTAAGCGGCTTTACCAAAGGTTTTCTTATCGGTAGCTGAGTATTCAATTACCTAGGATTTAAAATAGGCAATTGTGATTATGAGCCTGTGATACCCTTTTCTAAGAATTATCTGGGAATAGGGTGTAAATTTTATTCAATTATAATGCTGAAATCAGTCAGTTCATATTGAAGCGACGTGTTGTCAACACAACTGTTAGTGATATTTCAACAATGAGGCCAAGAGTAAAGTGCTAAAGTATTTTAGGCAAAGTACTGAAAATGATCCTGTTTCTGTTCAGGATCAGAAGCCGAAGAAATGCCGCAAATTAAGAATTAAAGTTCCCATACAAATTTTTGAAAAAAAAAAAAAAA
Organism: Thaumatotibia leucotreta; assembly: GCA_025490895.1. NCBI lineage: Eukaryota > Metazoa > Arthropoda > Insecta > Lepidoptera > Tortricidae > Thaumatotibia > Thaumatotibia leucotreta. The sequence continues at coordinate 192,495 of JALPQI010000384.1, forward strand.
AAAGTTTCTATTCCTATCCAATAATCCTATCCTAGTACCAATAATTTTAAAGAGACAACTTACTGCAAAAAAATAAATAAAGAAAACTGTTTTCCTACATTTACTATGGGAAAAAAGTGAAATTTAATTTTGATTGATATTACTGTTTATTCATGTTGCTAATAATGTTTTCATACAGTTTTGACTTGATGACTTCCAGCCTCCCGAACAAGCTGGATTCCGAAAAGGCTATAGTACCATAGACCACATACATACGCTGCGGCAAATTATACAGAAGACCGAGGAGTATAACTTGCCATTATGCTTAGCGTTTGTGGACTATGAGAAAGCTTTCGATTCGGTAGAAATATGGGCAGTGCTTGAGTCTCTTCAGCGATGCCACATTGACTATTGGTACATCCAAGTGTTGAAGTGTTTGAATAGCAACGCCACAATGTTGGTCCGAGTACAGGAGCAGACTACGAAGACAATTCCGTTGCAAAGAGGCGTAAGGCAGGGCGATGTTATATCTCCGAAACTGTTTACTGCCCCAATGTAAGATGCCTTTAAGCTCCTAGAATGGCAAGGACTTGGCATCAATGTGAACGGCGAAAACATCACTCACATTCGAAGTTGTTGACTCTTACATCTACTTAGGACAAGTAGTCCAATTAGGTAGGCCCAACTTCCAGAAAGAGATCAACCGCCGAATCCAACTCGGTTGGGCAGCGTTCAGGAAACTACGCGATGTCTTTTCGTCCGACATACCTCAGTGCCTTAAGACGAAAGTCTACAATCAATGTGTGTTACCAGTTATGACTTACGGCGCCGAAACGTGGTCCTTCACCATAGGCCTCATCTCTAAACTCAAAGTCGCTATGGAGAGGGCTATGCTCGGAGTTTCTCTGCATGATCGAATCAGAAATGAGGAGATCTGTAGGCGAACTAAAGTTACTGACTGACATAGCCCTCCGAATTAGCAAGCTGAAGTGGCAATGGGCAGGCCACATTGCACGCAGACCGAAAAGTGCTCGAGTGGAGACCACGGCTAGGCAAACGCAGCGTAAGACGTCCACCCACAAGATGGACAGACGACTTTACCGTATGCAGGTCGCATCTAACCGGTACATGTGGAGGTCCAGAGGGGAGGCTTATGTTCAGCAGTGGACGTCTTATGGCCAAGATGATGATGATGATACAGTTTTATTGTCATTTAGCATGGGAGGAAAAAATTGCGTGACAGACATTATAATTAAAGTTTCCCTTATTTTCCATAGTAAATGTATAAAAACCATTTAATTATAACGTTTTTTTATTGTCCTTGTTATTTTTTTATGTAACTAATTATTTAAGAAACTTGCAAGATATAATTTCACGGTAAGTATTCTGTTTCTTAATGATTTCGTGGAATTTAATTATTTTATTCATACGAAAAACGCTGTTTTTAATTTTATTTTATGTATAAATATACCGCAAGCATTATTATGAACCATTATTGCCCATTTTATCAATATGTTTAATTTTTATAACAAAAAAATACCATTTTGCGTTGTAAAAATTCTCTGGAGAAAATTCGCGGAGAACGTTCTCCGTAATTTACGCCGGTAATTTACCGTAATTTTGGTAATAAACTAGTTCCACTAGTCACATGTTTATGTAATTTTCAGGTCAGATTATTATTACTAAATTAAGTACTATTCTGGAAAAAAAATATCAAAAAAGTAATAACTTAAAACACTTTCTCGATAATTACCCGCCCGGAGAACTTTACCGAGAAAGTTACCCGATAGTTCTCTTTGTTCTCGTAATTTACGGTAACGGCACATCACTATCATGCATGTATACTTATTAGACAAGATTCTCTTTAATGTAATTTTTTATGTCACTCGATGCTATAGTTACGTCCTCTCAGGTAACCCTTAAAATTACAGTTTAATAGCATTTAAATTTACAAAACTTTGATTTTTTTGACAGTTACGTAGTCTTTCCACGGTGGCTCACTCAGTAATCATGTTAATAGAGCGTGCAGGATATTTCCTTCTAGCAAACTTTGGAACTTTTGTCCCCTGGATGACGTGAGAGAATAACAACAAAAAAAGATGATTGACCCCTAGATGAAACGAAGCTGACTAAAATAACTGTCAATGCGGGTAAGACCGTCTATTAGGAAAGTCCGTCTACCAACTGATTTCCGACCCTAATTGAACAGTAGGTAAAGATAAGATGCATATGACGGACTATCCTTCAAAATAAAATATGCCGGACTTAGCCGCACTGACCTTAATTGCATATTCGAGAAAAAGGTGTTTAATCTCCAATCGAAGGCACAGAGTACATTTACTAGGTACCTATCTATCCTAAGTGAACCAATGCACATGCCAGAATTAAGCATAGCGTATGCCTACAATGACTAACTAGGTACGCTGAATCCCTTCCGCCCAAACCTTCTAAATAAAAAAAATCGTATTATCATCCTTCAAAAAGTAGACAGAAGCCCTATTCCGTCCGCGCACTACAAAATAAAACGAGTAAAAAGGGTAGGTATATTACTAAAGCGTGTTAATGAAAGACACCCATCGGATTAAATTCGTATATGTATATAACGGTACGGTATGTTAGCTTAATGTGAAATTAACTAATCTTCGTACCTAAGCGGTACTATGTCGGCAATATCTATAGACACCTATCATATTGCCAATATTTGAGTAGTGATAAGTGTGCGGGCTTGTTCTTATTTCAAATATTACACTTCAATAACAAGAAATTCTATAGAAAAACCTTTTTAATACCTAATTTATCTATAAATTTATACCCGTATAATAATATTATAATAGAAGCACCGAATAAAACGATTATTTTATTGGTTACTGTTATTTCATATAAACACGGACAAGTGTTTGATGATGATGACATACTTTACTACATAGGTACTACCTAAGAGGGCTATCACTACGTTATACATACATAGGTAAGTATTATTAGTGCGCCTAGATGTTACCATGAGCTGCCGCCGTGAGACTAAAGGGGACAAAAAATCTTCTAAAAGTAGGTGGAACAACAAATATACCTAATCAAACTAGCAGGCATCCGTTTACGAAAACGACTGCCTCCCGACCTAGAGGGTAGGCTAGGCCTCGCTTAGAATTAAGGTTTAGTGTCCTCTCAATGCTTCTCTTCACATAAGGAACTGTTAACTAATCAAATTGTACTCCATGGGTACATATAAGGTTCTAGAGACCACTAATTTATACAGCAGTTTTTCGAACAGATACTTATCTCTTATGGAAAAAACAAATCTATCTACTGTTTTGGCCACCTTAATAAAAAGGAGTGACCTTGAACGCAACGATTCATCTTATTACATGCGTATGCGTAGAGATATAAAGTTGAAATTAATTGATAGGTACCATTAACGAGTATACCGAGGACTGCGGTCACAAGGTAATGTGAAAAAATCTACAACTACGGAACTTCAGGAGTTCCTGGAATGTAAGTAACAGTAGTTGAGAAAATTGACATTTAGCTAGAAACAGTAATAAAGGTAAACAAAAAAAATCGTAGTTCCAGAGTTTTCTAGGTAGGTATTATATTATCGACGAAGTGAAGACACATAAAGCACTGATATAGGTAGATTAGGTAGTCACCATCAGGCCAAGCGAGCTGTATGCTTGTTTGTTTGGCACCAATACGAAACGAAATAGTAGCCTTAGGGTCTTACCAAACTAGTCGACGCCGTTTCGGCTAATCGCGTACGGAAAAAGCTTTATGTCAACGCAATAAGAGCGAGGACATCGTAAATCGGCTCGGCCCACGCGAAACGACGTCTTTCGACGGGAAAACGGCGTTTTGCCGTAAAGCTGTTCGCATTCGTACGACCCCGTTTGCCGCCTAACGCACACGTTCGCATTCCTAAATCTCCTAATACCGCCGTACGGTGCCGGAAAGAGTTGAACGGCTCCGATCACGGCCGAGTACCTACGATAAGGACCGGTCAGAGCTGGCGGAAGCCGTTCAGCGTCTTCGACGGCCGAACGTAGCTGATGACGGCCGAAAAGAGCCGATGACGGCCGAAGTAGCTACTGATGCGTTTGTATTTATTCATTTGAATTATTACCCACATTAATATCTGCAATAGATCTGACAACACGAAGTAATACTGTCGTAATCATACACGTCTGTTCAATTTCAAACTAGTTACTAACAACTAGTCTCCAAAAATGAGATTTACGATTGCCGATCACCCGCTGTCCTATCTATCTGTTCGTCGGACTCAGCGGCTGTACGCGTGCTGTCTGACGTCTCGACGGCAGGACGGAGCACGGGAGAGCCGACCGCCGCTTTACAACTGTTGCGGTAGCAAATCGCAGCCGATCGAGCGTTTCTACGGCCGTAAGGAGGGTGAGACTGCTTAACGCAGGTGTTCAACCGCGGAGACGGTCGATCGGCTAAATGCGAATAGTGTGGTGTAAAACACTCGGCGAAAGCCGACTCCGCGTCGATTGGTTTGGTGAGACCCTTATCCTACCTGGATGTTCAGCCAAGTTGCCAATCGTTAAAGCTTAGTAGCGTATCGCAGTTTTTCCTCTCTGTCCCTCTTTCATATTAGTGCGACTTTACGATTGGCAATTAAGCGTTAGGGATATTGGCAACTTGTCCAAGCACCCTGGTAAAAAGTGGAAATATCACCATAGTACCGTTCTAATAGATACCTATCCAATTGCATCCTTCCCTGCGCGCCATCGTCTTTTTGATTGACAATTAATGGTACCCATTACACGCGCTAGCGCACCGTTGTCACGCAGACTTGGGCTGTGATATACTTGTAAAAGCGCCATCTCGATACACTATACTACACCACACATCTATGAGCAAAATCATTAGAAGTTGTGAATGTTTCACGAGTACTACCTACCTACCACACCGAAAATTAATGTTTGTACACAAACCTATTAACTACTTATATTGTACTATGCCTAGATCCAAGTGATGCCAATGCCATTAGCAAATTTAGTTATGTTTTGTTACCACGCCTACTATTGGGTGGATTCGGGCTAGGACATGATGGCAAATCAGAGTTTATATTCTATATTATTCTTATGTGAATATATTCACATCAAACAGAATCATTTGATGTTTATGTACTTATGTAATGTGTGTATAAAAAAATGTGAGGATTTTCTGAGGTAAAAAACCCAGAATGTTAAGTGCAGTTCTGTCTGTTTGTGTTCGGATTAATATTTTTTCCTCTATGGTCATATACTGTTGTATTGCTGAATATGTCAAACTGTCATATATTTTCAAATTGTGCAATGAATTATTCCTTACTAGTCATTTGTTTCATGAAATGGGCTATTTGGTGGCAAAACAATAAACATTACTGATTACTGATTATGCAAATAAAGGAAAAAGGACCAATATTATGGTTTCATAAACCCAACCTTGAACATTTATTTCTCAGCATGATTTTCTAGTTACATTATACTGGTTGTAACAGTTTAAAGGGCCAATCTTAGATATAGGTTAGGTTAACGAGATTAGTTAGATTTAATCTATGTATATAAATTGTAGTTTTGAAAATAAATATTTTGAAAACAAAAAAAAACAGTTAAAAGAGTTTCATTTTATTTAAAAGGGTAAAATTGTAGAACTCAGCCAAAAATATTTTTTGGGGTGAATTATCAAAAACTTTATTTTTATTTACTCACTACTTATTATTTTGTGTTCTATTTGTTAAAAAGGAAAGGCAGAAATTGTGACACATTCTGACACACTTGACTAAAACAAGACAGTTTATTAAGACCCACTTGTACAATACAATGTTAGCCAACTAATGTGGGGTTAACTAGTTAAATCCATTAGCTAATTGTTTTTGACACTTCTAATTATTTTACCTAGAGCTAGTGGCCTTAGCCTGGAATGTGCAACTGGACCCAAGGAAGTAGATATAGCAGTGCATCTCTACTTTAATAATTAGATTTACTTTTTTATTGACAAATCAGTATAGTAAGATCAGTAAGGCATATTTATGTAAATCAGTATCAAATCAATGTAAATATAATCAGTGCTCGGCGGGGGTGAGCTGTTTTCATACTAAATGTCACATGAGACATGTCATTTAGTATGAAAAAAGCTCACCCCCGCCGAGCATTGAATATAATACTATGAACTGTATGATTTGAGGGTAACATACAACATGGTAATGACTCATGACAGACTTAGGGCCCATTAATCAAAACTGTAGTTTGTAATACAATGTAGAATTCACTTTTTATTGCCTTTTGACCACCAAAGACAGCTTAAGGTGTCTTTATAAGATTTTGCCCCTCATGCAAATGATGACATTTCATTCTTTACAATAGATTTGTAAAGACATAACCTTTTTACCCCCTCGGTGTCAGTAGCACTGCAAATCGCTTAGCAACTGGTATACCAAATGTTATTTGGAAAAAGACTTCCATTTGTAATACAAGTTACAAACTTTTGTTATAAAGGCCTTTGGTCATAATGCACCTTGACAGTAGAAGCACTTCATCAACTTTTTGCAAGTGTACCTACTTGTTAACATATGTAGCACGAAATTATATAATTACAATCCAAAAAGTAAATAACTTCGCATGGACTGTCATAGTAGGTACCCATAAGAGTACAAGTCAAGAGACCAGTACCTATCATGGTAAATTGGCATTGTACAATGTTGAACACCATTGCTAAGACCATTATGGATATGTTCACTTATAAATAGATCTTGCCTACCTCGTATAAGGAGTGAATTGAAGCATGTGGGAAATAGAAATAACATTTTGATCTGTCCATCAGGCACAATAGAAATTATGTACCAGTTTTCATTAAATGAGCATGTTGATTGGAGATTGAATATTAATTTACAAAAACAGAGGCGAAATCAATTAGTGCAACTTAGTAACGTTAGATAGAATAGCAGTTCTTGATTGATTACAGCATTGGTTTCCACTACTAAACTTTTCATGTCTGAGGCATGTAACATGAAATAGGCAGTAATCGTTTCTTAAAACAAGGGCGTAACGACTAAGAATACATATTATATAAGATATTAATTTCAAACTACCTGAAGAAACTGAGACTACGCGGGTTTATAACTATAAGGGAGACGTAACGAATTAATTATTACAATACGAACCGTAAACACATCAATGTCAACCACTGTACTCAATTATAGCAAAAGATCTGATCCATCACAAACTGAACCGCCAAATCTGTTTAAAATACAATTTTTCACACGTTCTTATGATGTATATACGTAAAACAATTGATAAAAAAATAAGAAATTTTGTAACCACTCGTATGAAACACTCCGTTGACAACTGATCTGATGTCATGTCACTTAACTGAGACAGATAATAGTATACTAGTTATACCACAGAATAGGCACGATGTACAGAATGCCGGGTAGTTTTTTTTTTCTGAGCTCACTATATATTATGCAAATAAATAAATAAATAAATATATTATGTATCTGCGAAGTCGCTTCAACCTTGCAATACATTGCGGCATCGTGCGCTATGTTTAGTTGTATTATTTCGTACCAGCAATGAAGCCAAGGTCGAAAGTGACAGATTGTGAGGTGCACAGATCATTTGAGTAACATCCTAACATCCTAAGACCTCAAGCGTCGCAAATATGCTGCCCTCGGTAGCAGCTACATATTTGCGGCGTTTGGGGTTGAAACACTAGGGCCGTGGGGGCCAAGTGCGCGGCGCCTCTATAAGGACATCTCCAAGCGCCTTATAGAGGCGTCGGGTGACCAGAGGGCTGGCCAGTATTTCGCGCAAAGACTCAGCATAGCAGTCCAGCGCGGCAATGCGGCCAGCCTTCTGGGCACTCTACCTCCCCAGCAGGACCTGGGGCAAATTTTTTATTTATAATTAATTTATTTTTACTGTGTTCATACTTTATTCTTGTTTTTGGAAATAAATAATTCCTTACATCTTAACATAATAAACAGACCTCTATTAACCTTTTGGACGCCAACGACAAATATATTGGCACCGCAAGTTCAACGCCAAAGACCGATATATAAGTCCTGGACCACAGAGCAATATAGACTTACACGCAATGTGCTTAAAATTCAGTTTCAGTTTTGACATTTTGTTGACGTGGTGTCTGGGTGACGGCTTTGGTATTTGACATGGCGTCAAAAAGGTTAATCAAACCGTTCCATCCTTCCCTCTATCTGTCCCTTTAATCTTCTTCTCGATGATAGTCGGTTGTTCTCGCGAGAGTTGGTAGAGAGCACGACACTTCGCACTACAGGCTAATTAAATCTGGATTCAATAAATGTCAGTGCAACAATGTTCAAATTTTAAACTGATGATAAATTGCAACATAGAACCTTGTAATATTGGAGGTTACTTTTAATTTAACCAACTCGGCAATTTCGGTAGAGCAATTACTTTATCATTCTTTTTTGTACATACATACATTCCGGTCGGATGGCTTACTGTTGTCAGGCGTTTATCATTTATCGTACTACCCGTCACTTCCATACTTGGTAGAATGTGATGGTAACCAAAATGGCAACTATGATAAACGAATAAACACGGGACCATTATCATAAAACTATCATAAACCTACTGATTCTGATTCTGCATCAGCAGTTTCACTGTTTTATATACTAAATATGCGGCCTGATAGCTCCTTAGCATATAAATGCCTGCATCTCACGGGTGTTACATTCTGTCGTCGGTCCTATTAAAATACTAAGATATTGAAGACTAACCGCTTTATATACCTACCTTCTTCTAACTTAGCAAGCCGATAAGTATGGTTTGTTCCTTTCGGCCTTATAGACATATTCATAAACTTCTATGTCCTCGATAAGTCGACACGGTGTCTCATTGAAGACACAGTGCATTCCCGTGGTGCACCGTTACTAAAGTTAGGTAAAGATACGTAAAACTTTTAGTGTGTCTCCTCCGCCCCCTGTGCATGTTAAGTTGCAATTCATAATTATTTGATGAAGGTTATAGTTATAATGACACAAATGTAGATGCAGAATTGCAGATGAGGACCTTTTCGACGCCATGACAATAATAAACACAAAACCAGTCACTTGTTAGTAACACAACTACAAAAAAATAATTCCAAGCTCTATTCTAGAATTCACTTGTATCTAATAAGCCAAGGTAGAATAATTTTATTTTACCATACGGATAAGGAAATATCAATTTACACAACATAAATAAAATTAAAAATATTCAACCTAAGTATCAGGAAATATAAAGTTGGGCCAAGATTTGCCTCTTTCGTATTGCCACCCCAAAAAGAGGGATGGATATTTCTGGTTTCTACTAACTGGCAAACTGGCTTACCATACTAAAGTAATGAAACAACGTAGATATACAGAATTAAATGCAACATTTATTTGAATGTAACAAGAGATGCCGACCAAAATACATTTAGATACACGATTAAATTTTCACAATAGGTTTCAAATTTATTACTAAAATAGATCCTCATTTATTTTATACAACAAACAAACTGTCAGCCGTGCCCGGCTCGGCGTATAGAACTTGCTAAGTCATCATTGTCATCAACTCAGGAGGTAACGTCTGAATAAAAGACCCCAACACATTTAACCCATTTTTTTAATATTTCGACATATCGAGTTCCTCACTCCATGAACGGACAATAACTAATACAATCCTGTGTGTTGCCAACTCTCTCGCACTTGTGAATTCCTACGTAAGTGTGACAGGGAGGCAACTTCGTTCGTGGTTCGCGGTAGGGCCTCGCTCGCCGAGTTGCTGACATTAGAAGTTAGGCTAAAGTTTGAGTCATAAAGTTATATAAAAATATGCCACTCTAGTCATCGTTTTTAGTTTCCTCACTACTAACTACGCACTTTATACAGGGTGGAACGGAACGACGATCTTTCCCGCTACCGACCGAGTCTACCAACCATTACGATGAACTTTCAGTATGGGACCAACATCGAAAACGTACGTCGAAAATTGAAAGCTCTAACTAATCAGTCACTTTGTATGAGGGGTTAATTTTTTTAAAGATATTTCGTTGTGGTATGATACTAAAAATTAATCGTAATGGTTTGTAGACTCGGTTAGTAGCGGGAAAGATTGTCGTTCCGTTCCACCCTGTATGTTTTAAATACGCAACATTTTCTTCGTTGTTTCATTCAAAAACAAAACAAGCAAGCTTTTGAAAAATAATCCTTTATGTGCCTTTCGGTTGGACTGAACAAAACTTTGTAGTCAACTGGCAAAAATATCGCTAGTTTTTGATTAAAAATGAAACAACGGATAAAATTTTGGTGGTAGAGATATTATGAGCAAGTGCCTGAATCAACTTTTTTTTGTCTCTTATTACCATGGTTACGGTCACCTGAGTCACAATGGTTCATACAAAACTATGCTACTTAAACTATTCTAACATGCATTTTTCTGGTGTTAATATGCCCGAGCCACCGACAACATGGACTACAGGCAAGTTTGCATAATTTAAGTAGCATCGTTTTGCATAGAATTAGCGTGACTCCGGTGACCGTAACCATGGCAATATCTGACAAAATAAAGTTGATTTGTCCAAGCATAAGTACAGTTTACGTCACATTATCTAATTCAAATTGACTATCTAAGCATCAAGTATCTTCTGGCACTTGTTATCAGCATTGACATTTGAATACCCTAATTGCCACCTGTAACAAAAACACACTTTATTCTTATGTCTATGTCTAAGTTGACAAGTAATTTACTCGCATATAGTTTAATTAATACCATATAATCAGGGATCGGAAACTCGGGAGCAAATTTTACCTACAACTAGCAAAAGTTTGGAGAAAGCTAAGCAAGTATGGAGTCGGCTTCTTAAATATAATATTGTATTTTATTTATATCCCGGAATTTTATGCCATATCAGAAAATTATTAATATATATCAATTATTGTCGTTGGGTTATGCCTTTTTTTGCGAATTTCGTCAACACAAAAAATATAGTAGTTACGACAAAAGTCTAATTTTTCTTATCACAACCAGAACACGACGCCTGTTATCCTCTTAAACGGATCACTGGTACTTTTGTCATACTTTGTTTGTTGATAATGCAAACAATAACCGTAGTCCAAAGTACATGCTAATAAATCGTTTTTATTACATACCTCCTACGTAAATTTGACACCCGAATGCATGTAAAATACAGCAATGAATTAATTATAAACTTCCCTAGATAACATAGCCACTTTATCTGTATCCCAACCAACTCTTAAAATTTACCACATGGAAACTGACTGTGAGGCTGAGGACCTGAGGACGACGGTTGTCAGCAACTACTGTAATTGCAAGTCATGGTAAATTTGCCAGCTACCTCTTCTTATCGATTAAAACGTACGGTTCACAGCAATTGCATTATCTCTATAAACACAGCCATAGTTATATCTACTCCCACATTTCTACCTGTCTCAATAGTGAAAAAATTACACATTACAATTCATACACCAGTCACGTCTATAAATAATAAATATGCCTTCAGAACTTATTACGACGGAAAGAAGGTTTAAATTTGAATGTCAAGCATGTCAACATATTTATGTAGACGACCGTACAAGAGAGCTCTATTTCTGAAAATAATTTCATTTTTATAAAAAATATATTTGGTCATAAGACAAACTTATTTTTTCGGTCGGTAAGAGGAATACTAACTCGAGCTTACGGCGTCGGGCTTCTAACACTCTCTTTAGTAATACCGTACCGTACTTGCCTCCCTAGATGCACAATGTACTATTACGCACTAGGCCACTTATATCACATTCCAATGAATATCCCGAGTTTTTTTAATGTTACATAGTACGAGAGAAACGATTTCTGTTACTTCCTCGAAACATTTTCACATGAATATTATATTCAAGTGCCTACGTATCTACTTCCTTAAATAATTACCAAAATATATAGGCCTTTTGAGATCATTTTTTTTAAATTAGTTTAAAGGTTTAACGAAGTACCTACTTACACATTTTGTACATATACCGATAAAAATATACAATATATATTTATTTACTATTATAAACATGGTAAATATTCATTTAGTCACATAAATATCCTCCGTGAATTCAAACTAACTTCTATTATTTTAACGTTCTACGGACATTTTGCTTTTTAAATATAAAACATTAATTATATTATAGTCTATAATAAATAGAAATACCAATAACGATAAGCCAAATACAAAAATACATTCATTTTCTCAACCCTTAGGTACGAGTACCTACTTATTACTTGTTAACTTTATACTAATCGACCATATCTTTTTTACACGTGGACCTGGGTCATCATAGCAAAAAAATGTACATAGGTAGTTAATATTTGAAGGCTTTAATGAACACAAAACGTAATGACACATTTTTTGTTACGATTTACCCGTATATTTTACGAGGGCTGCCTTTTAAGTCGTGTCGTTTGCCAACCTCCTGCGATTAAAAAAAAAATAAACATATGGCATTTACATCCTTTTGAATTTAGAACTCGAAAACAAAAAAATGTTTTCTAATTGGTCGAATAGTTTTATTACAGCGTCTATTTAAAGGTGACAAGTCGGTTGTAAAAATGGAAATAACTAAGGAAAATTTGCATGCGATTATTTTCTACAACTTTAAAAGGGGATTATCGCGACTTCAGTGTTTTGAGGAGATCACTTCTGTGTTTAGTGATGCAGCACCATGTCTTAGGACTGTAGAACGCTGGTATTTACAATTTCAACGTGGGCAGTCTAGCCTCAGTGACAAGCCCCGTAAAGGTCGTCCAAAACCGCCATGACGCAAGAGAATATCGAAGCCGTACGGCAGCTAGTACTCGAAGATCGTCATGTGACCTACCGTGAAATAGAGGCGTCCGTGGGCATTTCAGAGACCACTATTCAAAAAATCCTGCACGAAGAACTTGGCGTAAGAAAGTTGGTCTCTCGTTGGATACCACATTTGCTTAGCGACGACCAAAAAGCTGCCCGTGTTAGTTGGTGTCGCAAAACTCTGCAGCGATTCAGCCGAGGCGAGTCAAAACATGTTTATGACATGGTTAGTGGTGACGAGTCTTGGGTATATGCTTACGATCCAGATTCTAAACAGCAGTCAACTGTTTGGGTCTTTCAGGATGAGCCAAAACCGACCAAAGTCATACGCTCGCGGAGCAATTAAAAAAAAATGGTGGCCTCGTTTGTGGCAAAGGGTGGTCACGTCGCCACTATTGTACTAGAAGATCACAAGACGGTTACCGCTGACTGGTATACCACTGTTTGTTTGCCGCAAGTCATAACCGAATTTCGAAAAAACAACTCGACGCGTCGTATGATACTGCATCATGACAATGCAAGTTCGCACACCGCCCGCCAAACAAAGATGTTTTTGAGCGCCCAAAATGTGGAAATTTTAGATCACCCACCTTACAACCCTGACTTAAGCCATAACGATTTTTTTACGTTCCCCTAAATTAAGCAAGGTCTTCGTGGTCAACGCTTCAGCTCACCTGAAGAAGCTGTTGACGCTTACAAATCGGCCATTTTGACTACCCCCACTTCGGAGTGGAATAAATGTTTTAAAAACTGGTTTGAACGCATGCAAAAGTGTATTAAACATCGCGGAGAATTCTTCGAAAAACAATAAATGGTAATAATCTATAATATTGTCTATACTTATTTCAAACGACACAACTTAAAAGGCAACCTACGTATGTATGACTAACTTTCGTAACACAATAGAAATGATATGATTTTAGTTTTGATTAAGCCCTTAACTATTATGTACAAATTTATTGCAATTACATGAATAGCTACACCCCACCCTTTTAACAATAACCAAAAATAAATAAGCATTCATAAAATATAGATATGTCTGTTACATGTTTACAAAAATATTTATCCATTTATTAATAAGAATAATAAATTTTGTACAAGGAAACAAAAGCAATACGCTGCAATGTTAGGATGCACTTTACTAAGTGTGATAGACGAACGAAGAATTATTCAAATTGGCATCGCATTTCATACGATAATGACGATAATGTACCTACCTAATAAATGAAGCAGTTCATCGTACAGATTTTAGACTCCGAACGTAGGGTAAAATGTTGTTGTATTTGAAAATTCTTATACCAAATCTATAAACCAGTGCCCTATTCCATAATAATTACATTTTTTTTTTTCAGATGTACGCACACTTGAGGCACTTACAAGAGTGGGTAGGAATCACAAAATAAATAAATAAATAACAAATTTATAGAATACCTACTAGTAATAGCAGCATATTTTGTCATATTTAGTTATTCCAACTGAAATCCCAGGACACCATCGACCTACGTAGATAAGGAGCAGTTATCTACTGCCTAAATTATTTCATTTTTATCAAGATGTGACGAGAGTAAACCGAAGTACATAATATTTGTACGAAAAAATCGTTTACTCTTTACAGAAACATTAATCTTAAAACATGTTAGGCTACGTTACCAATAGCTAGAGTTCAACAACTACATTATTTTAAGCTAATGTTAACGATCATTCTATAGACATCAAAAATAGAAACTACATACCTATTTCGTATACTCTTGTATGATATTGATATATATGTTGAACAAAATTACAAACATATATAATATTATAACCCTACTTCCGTGGACGAAAGCGGAGATAAAAGGTCTATTGGACAAGCTAAGCAATTTGATTTTTGGTTGACATTACATGTACGTCTTAGGAGTACCGAAATGATGCCATAGGTAAACTTGAAATGCATAAGTATAATCTAAAATCGTTATCCATAAGTCTGCGCAGAAGTCGACGGTATGGTATAGTATCAATGCATCATTTAAAAAGATTGTTCAAAGAGGTCGGGTCATCTGTTCCGCAGGTTGTTTTGGTTGAGTAGTTGCGGATTATTTGGTGTCGGCACGACTCCACGAGGCGCGACCGCTGAATTGTATCGCTCGTGGGCGCCGGCGCGGGCCGGGCGCGCCAGCCGCCTGCTCGAGGCTGGGCGACCACTGCGAACAAGTTGTTGAAAGCGTTCGGAACAATCTCAACAGAGCTGCAGAGGTGTGGTGCGACGACTTCACAAGAAAACAAAGGCATATGTTGCTAATTGTAAGTACTGTGCAAATGGACATAACCTCCCTAAAGAGGCTGCAAAAAAGTATCAAGAACTTGAAGATAAACAAGACAGCTAAAGGTATATTAGGCTAGGACACAGCTAAAGGTATATTAGGCTAATTACGATGAAGGAAACACCGACACAAACTAAAAAACTGAAATACTGAGCTGAGTAGGATGAACATGACAAACTATGAACATGATTGGTTTATTTAGTTTGTTTGGGATAACGAAATTTCTCAACAAACTATTAAATATAGCATGTTTTGTAATTAAATCGGCAGCAATTTTTTTTAACAATAGGTATGATATGTTTTGGACTGAAAAAAATCCCGATCACCACCCGTCAACCTTCAAGTCAAGGGTGAATAGGCACCTTCTGGGCAAACTCACTCCATCGTAGGCCACGTCTCTGCCCTTGGCTAGTCTGTGGCCATAAGTAAGCCTATTTCATATAAAAAAAAATCAGTCTTGTCAGTCTGCAAAAAAGTATCAAAACTTGAAGATAAACAACACATGTAAAGGTATATTAGGGTACGAAGTTAATTAAAATTAAGGAAACACCGAGACTTAGAAGTGAACGTACTACGTAGTACGTACTGAGTACGAGTAGGATACACAAACGATTGGTTTGTTTGGAAAAACGAAATTTCTCAATAAACTATTAAATGTATCATGTTTTATAATTCAATTGGCAGGTAGCAATATTTTTTAACAAAATATGGTATGGTTCCGATTGAAAAAATCAGTCTTGAGATCATAATTTTTTTAGTAGGTAGGTACATAAATAAGAAAGATAACATTGCTATCACTATTCTAGCTTGCTACTTTTAGCTCCAACGATTTCAGAGGGACTTTCTTTGAAGAAACAAGCGTTAGTTCGGACTTCGGGATCTAGACGGAACAGAGTTTTTTCATAGAATATGATAAATACCCAGTTTCCACTTCTTACGAAAAACTAAAACAAGCCAGACAATTTAGTGCATACAACAGGTCAAAATTCCAATGGCATGAAAATAACTACTACGATTAAGGTCAAAAATACGTTTTCAGTTGATTGTTACAAAAAAACACATTTAATAGTTTACGTACATGACAAAATCATGATTATATTATATTATAACACACATGACAGATTCGTCTATTATGTAATTTGTGTTAATTATGTATTGTAAGAATGTTAAGACAAATAGTGTGTAAACTTTTTTTTAATTTAATGTTTCTTTTGTAACACTCAACTGTAAAAGTATATCTACCTCGACTGTACAATGTACAAAGACGACAATTGTCGCTATTAGGAGTTTCAAAACCTACAATAATTTTAAGATAGACAAACGAGCCCATGCACGAAGAATCAAGTGGTTTCAACTATTTAGTGCAAGTAAATAATACGTGTTATCTAAAAATAATAACAAATAATAATACTATATTGTTGTACACATTTACTTAAGCACATACTTAACAGATAGGTAAATATCATAATACACCGTCAATACAAATGGCAAACCATGTAAACAGAGCTAGTATTAAAGACAACTTCAATTTCCTTGCTACTTCCTCAAACATCAAAAAATACTGCTAAATTTGTGTGTTAGGTGTTTTATTGCATTACTGTCCAAAGCCAATTAAATCAATAATAAACAGTGCGAGAATATGCATATTTCATTGAACGGTTCGTTTACATTGTTCCCTACAGGGATCGGATACCGGTTTTTACTCCATACAAAGGAACGGTTCGAATTCCGTTCTTTTTCGTTCTTCGGTGTATTTTTTTTTTATTAATGGAGTAATTCAAAAATACCTTAGTAATAATCAGATAAAATGTTGAGTACTACATAAAGAGTGTAAAACATTTGAATATATTGAGCTATTTCGAGGTTTTTCTAAAAAACCGGTCCTGATCACTGGTTCCCTAATTCTGTTGATGCGGTTTTAACGAAACATTTTTGCCATCACCGATCTTATTTAATCATTTTCAATATTGCTATTAAATGTTCAACCTTATTACTCAGCGATAAGTAGATAAAATACTTACTTAAATCGAGGCTGTGCCAGAATCTTGTGCGTCAGGAAAATCGCCGCCAAGCATCCGAAACTAAACATCACGGTAATGCCGATCACGGGGCTAAACTGGAATGGGTAAATAGCAAATAAATATTTTGAGCATTTCTTTTATTTTGTCCGTTTTCATAATTTTTTAATTAATGAATAATTTTTGGGTTATTTCTACTCAGAATCACGAGCTTTTTCGATCCTAATGGGAAAAAATGTCCCATGGATTTTTTCCCCACTTTATAACTATTTTGTATAGACTTTGTATCGCGGTAACAAAGGAGGAAATCCAGAAAATGTATGGACATTAAAGGACATTTTTTCCCTTTTGAGACCGAGAGGTCATGATTCTGAGTAAAAATAACGCAAAATTTACTCCTATATTCAAAATTATGAAAATGGATAATATAAAATAAATGCTCTTTTATTAAGAGTCTGATTTGAATACTCGTAAAATACATCTGTCAGATAAATGATATTTATTTTGTCCTTTTCTTTTATATGCCTGGAGAAAAGATAGTGATCATTTTACTGACGAGTATATTTTTCGAGGATTGTGAAACAGGCGGAAATTATACTTAACAACATTATTAACTACCTACTTTTTGATAGCAAATTAACCAACTAGGTACTTCAAAAAGGTTATAAATAAATAAATATCTTGGGACATCTAATCATCATTTACAATATAAATGTTATAATAAAATAAGCAGTTAAGTATGAGGTACCTTTTGATAATTACCTAGCTACTGATACTACTGATATGATCTGTTTATAGTTGGTGATTCATGTTAATTGATTAAAAAGTACCTTTAATTCGTAGGATTTTATTGAACATACTGGTTTTGGAATGATAACTGAAAAATAGGTACTTAGCTTATTATTTCTCCTCTAACTGTCTTTCAAAGTAATTAAGGCTTATTTTATTGATTGTGTAGGCCTATAATAAATAAATATTTGTGTCTAATACAACAATGGAACAAGATATTAATCCTACCGGGTGTTTACTACAACAGAATCAATAAATTTAACAGTAGAAAGTCATCAAAATACATAAGTACTCGTAGAACTGAACAATATATAATAATAAATAAATAAATAAATAAATATCTTGGGACATCTTACACAAATCAACCTAGTCCCACGGTAAGCTCAATTAAGGCTTGTGATGTGGGTACCAGGCGACGATATATATAATAGATAAATACGTATAGATACTTAGATACATACACAGCCACGACCAAGGAACAAACATTTGTGATAAATAAATACACAAAGAATGCCCTCGCCGGGATTCGAACCCGGAACCTCCAGCTTCGTAGGCAGGGTCACTACCAACTAGGCTACAGAGGCTGACAAATATATGTTTAGCAACATTAAAAAAAAACGTTATTAGATCACATTTCACTCTTCAAACATATACTGATCACAAGCAAATTTCACAGTACACTTCAATACAGTGCACATAGAAATGATCTTAATATTACTCTAATCATTTATGGTTAATTTGGGTTCTACTACCCAGATCAATGTCTAAAACATTATCTCTTATATCAATTTTGGTCAATCATTCACCCAGCCAATCACCAACTGAATCCATGAGGTAATCTAATAAATAATATATATTATGGATACAACGTTTTCTCAAAAAACAAAATCTTTAAAAAATTACCTGGTTAGCACACTCAAAGTCCCAATTGATATTTAATAGTTTTTCGTAAAGAGTTACAAATCTGCTGAAGTTGCAGACCTTTCCACAGTATGGTATGGTCAGTACATGTGGTTCTTCAATATCAGTGAAATTTCTGTATGAGATTCTGATGTAATGTTGGTTGGTATTATTAGCTGAAAACCAAAACACATAAATATAAGATTTTATTACAATTTATAAATAGATAAATATCATTAGACTAAATTAAGGCTTGTGAGATAGCACAGGTATTATGTAGATAGACTAGATAAATACATACATATAACATATAGGTAAGTGGGTGAATCAACTTTTTACTGTCTGTTATTGCCATGGTTACGGTCTCCTGAGTCACGCTAGTTTTATGCAAAATTATCATACTTATACTATGCAAAGATACGATTTCTGGTTTTATTAAGCCCTTTCTTTAATGGGCCACTTACAAACATACACTAAATGCATGTATGCATAATTTAAGGACCGTATCGAATTATAAGTAGAAAAGATAAAAGTGACACGTCTTTAATATTAAGTAATATTTTGAAATAAAACAAAAAATAAATTAAAATATAACACTTTTTCTACAACTATGTTCTAAAGAGACTGCCATAGGACCCCTATTTAGCCGTCAATCTTACTTTCTTCTGGATGTCCTTCATTCGATTTTGGACGACAGCATTTGCTATATTTCCTGACACCTTGTTCCACTTTTTTTTTAAGTCGTCGGCTGATGTTGCAGCTCTGGCATTTTTTGAAGCTGCCGCTTCATAAAAGCCAAGTACCTTTCGTTTGGGGGTACTTCTGGGCACTTGGAGGGATTCATGTCTTTTTCGACTATATCAACCTTGTTTGTTTTATGCCATTCAAGGGTGGCTTTCGAGTAATAGCATGACGCCAAATCAGGCCAAAACAAAGTAGGCATCCTATGCTTTTTAATGAGAGGCAGCAGTCATATTTTTTAAATATTCTTCTTGGTATACTTCAGCGGTTAAACTACCTGTGGTGAAAAAAAATTGAAACGCATGCTACATTGACAAATTGCTTGCCATACCAGTATTATTTACCAATTTTTTCAACACTGATGGCTGTATCTTGTTTAGAGAGAATTTTTCCAGCGGGCATGGTACAATACTAAGGTCCAGGGGTCGTTTATAAATCTAGTTTGCAGTACATTTCGTCGTCCATGATAATACATTGCTTTTTCTTAGTCAGCACATGATCATACAGTTTACTTGTCCGTTTTCTAACTGATACGACTTTTTTTTATCTCTTTTAGGTTGTTTCTGTTTTTTATATGTCTTTAGATTACGCCTCTTTTTAAATTTTTGTATCATAAAAGACGGAGTTTTCGCTTTTTTGGTAGCATTGGAGAGAAAGAGTTGGATTTTGTAAAAATATTCGTACTACTTTCTTATGCAACGCTGGGTCCCATGGTCCCTGTTTTCTTCCACTCTTGGGCAGATATTCTAAAGTTAAAGTGTTGGTGAACTTATTTATCGGTTTGTATATGCCTGCAGAAGTGAACTTATACTTTTTAACGAGCTTTCTTATTGTTATGACCTTAATTTTACACCAGTCGTCCAAAATTATTTTCCGGGTCTCTAAGTTAATCAGATCCATTTCATTGATTTTAACGGAATGACATATTGTTTCTGACCTTAAATCATACCCATTAATATGGTTCATAATATACTGAACAGTTTTTGTTATATAAAGTTGAATATACGTATTTATAGGGCCCTAAAGTTGTCTACTTACATTTAGATACGGTCCTTAAGTAACATAATAATGCATATAACCTGCGTGACTCAGGCGACCGTAACCATGGCAATAAAAGACAGAAAAAAGTTGATTCACCCAATGTACTTAAATACAACCACGACCAAGGAACAAATATATGTGATAATAAATACACAAAAAATACCCTCTTCCAAATTCAAACCCAGAACATCCTGTTTTATAGGCAGGGTCATTACCAACTAGGCTTTGGACACTTACAAACATTGGTGCTACAAAGAGTGGATAAATGGTCTGAAGTAATTCTACTTACAGTACAAGAGCTCCATGAGGATGGTAGAAGTATATTGAGGACAGTTCCCATCAAACATTCCAAGAGCATTGAGGACACTCCCAATGGTGATATCATGTGCACTGTACATAGATAGTTTCACAGTCTTCGGGTACCCTTCTGGGTATGTAAGAGAAGTGTTAGCCATGTTCATAGTTATCTCTTGGATCAGAGGACCCACCTTCAGCCGCGCTAAAAATGGTGTCATCGTCGGAACCCGAAAACTAAAAGTTAAATCATGTTTAAGAATTAAAAACTCGCGCTTGAAGGTTATGGACAAAACACTCTTGAACAATTTAAATGCAATGCTGAATCAGTATTTTTATATTTTATTTAAATACACTGCATTTATTCTTATTTTTTTGAACTAATACAGGTTTTGCAACCTTATGGGTAGAACTTGAGCTTTTAATTCGTACTGATATTGAAATTCCGCGAAAAGAAGATAAGCCGCGTCTACCTGAGTGAGGGAAAGTATTACATACCTATAACAAGCCGGTTCTCGCATTTCGTCAGGATAGACAGAGTGAGTCCAATTTGGTAAAGTAAAATTATATAATTTTTCTATATTCAAATTGCTGTACACAGATAGAATATCGTAGTAATCCTTAATCTTCTTGCCCGTGTATGCCGTCATATAACTGAAAAAAGCATGTATTCTTTTGTAACATATTTAAAACAATAAACACCAACATCTATAATATGTTGGTAGGTTACTTCTAAAAGTTTATTTAGCTATAACAAACCAAGGTAAATGTGAGACTTCAATTTGGCCCAAACTCAGCCACCTAAACTACCCTATAAAAGTAATTTAGCATGCATTCTCAACTACTCACTCCATTAGATCTTGGTATTTAGCAATTCTGTCTTTATATTCTTTAGATGCTTTGTATTCTTCTAGAGCCTTGTCATATGCAGCACATTTTCTTCCCATAGCCAAAACTTCATCACTTTTTTCCGGGATAGTATGGACTGGTATTGGTTGCCATTTTAATTGTTCGTCCCAAATGGCATCTCCCACTGGAGGATACATTCCTTAACAATAAAATATAGATAGTGTATTAATTTAACATTGAAATTTAAGCCTCAGAAAGAATGCAAGTCAAACTAAACTAAGATGTAATCAAACCTGCTAAATTCGCTTCCACAGACATCAATGTGCGATCCACATCAGTAGACCTCACTCTAATTTGAGTAGGATCAAATGTTGGAGATACCATTTTCTGTAACAATTTATACATAAATAGTTAATTGAAATGCAGAAAGCTTGAGCTCCTTCAGAAGTCACAAAAAATAGAACATTTTTTAATACTATTACATGAAAGTATAAATTTCTTATCAGTTGTCCACCACATCATTTTTTAGAGATTGACAAGGAATATTCTGTATGCATACAAAGTATAAATGCAGGAGGGTCAGGTAACTCTTCCATTGCACTAATGCAAAATAGTAAAATAAAGAACTTTTTTTTAAATATAATAACAGCCAAAAACAAAAACAAATGGAAAGTGTATGTTATGTATGTACATCAATTTTTTGCTGACTAAGTGTGAATTCTACATTTATGTGATTATAAGATAAACTTAACAACATACCCCATATCTTTCTCTGAACCACTTGCCTAGCGCGAAATGTTGACGCTTGCCGGTGTTCGTCAGCTGGCCAAATTTAACTGGCCACAGGGATTCATTCCTGTACGGGTCGGTGGGATACATGTCCACGGGGGTCCTGTCGCCATGTCTGAATATTACTGCGGCGTATTGCACGATCAAATCCAATTGCGGGTCTTCGCAACGCGACGCGCTTAGTAAGGTTAGAATTAATACAAAACCGATCATTATTAACAGACTATTATTAAATGTCGGGAGTCAGACCGTCATCGTTTTACGCCAACTGTTACAATTGTCTAAACTGTCTGTAACTAAGCAAAGTAAAGAAAAATAATTTTAAACGTAGGCGGCAAGAATCTAAGAAAAATTCAAAGATGACCACAAGTCTTTGCGCTAGACGTTTATTATGTCAACGTTTACATTTATCCAATGAATAACACGAATGATATAACACGATAAAAATACAATCGACTACGACGAAGAAGAGCTCATTATGCAATTCATGCAACTGTAAATTACCGCCTTGCACTAGCCGTGTTTCTGTTTGATATTTGATATTATAAAGCCATTATAGGATTTTATATACGTGAAGTTCTTTCAACCGAAACTTTTTTTTTTACACTACTTGGGGGCTGGGGGTTGCCATGTCAGTGCAAGTGAATTAACGTACATCTGAAAAAATGTTTACGCGAAAAGTAATATCAACTGTCACGATGTTACCCTTAACCATCACAATCCAAATCGTTAAACCTAATCAATAATAAATCCTTGTAAATAATAGCCTTGCCATTTGCAGCATATTTTCTTCCCATAGCCAACACTTTAAATCAAGTGTTGGGACTTCATCACTTTTTTCCGGGATAGTATGGACTGGTATTGGTTGCCATTTTAATTGTTCGTCCCAAATGGCATCTCCAACAGGAGGATACATTCCTTTACAATTAAGTATAAATAGTGTATTATTTTAAAATTGAAATTTAAGCCTCCATTTAACAGTGTCAGGGAAAGCAAGTCAAACTAAACTAAGACATAATTAAACCTGCTAAGTTCGCTTCCACAGACATCAATGTCCGATCTACATCAGTCACTAATTTTGAGTAGGATCAAATATTGGAGATACCATTTTTTGTAACAGGTTTAAACGTAAATAGTTGATTGAAATGCAGAAAGCGTGAGCTCCTTCAGAGCAGTAAAAAAAAGATGATAATTTTATTATACTGTTGCCCAGCTGTAAACCAGCTGACACGACACAATGCTGAGTGGCATCCTTTTTGGTGTTCAAATCTTTACTGTTTATACTTGTATTAATTGTTCTGTATCGTATGACACCAAATAAACCATTCTTATTCTTATTATTATTTTAAACATTTATTAATCAGTTGCCCACCACGTTGTTCTTCAGACATCAACAATAAATATTCTGTTTGCATGCAAAAGAATTTGTCAGCCTCCGTAGACTAGTTGGTACGTTGCTAGCGACACTAGCGACCCTGCCTACGAAGCTGGTGGTTTCGGGTTCGAATCCCGGCGAGGGCATACTTTTAGTATTTATTTATCACAAATATTTGTTTCTTGGTCGTAGCTGACTATGTATTTAATGTATCTATCTATTATATGTATCATCGCTTGGTACCCACATCACAAGCCTTAATTTGAGCTTAGCATGGGACTAAGTCGATTTGTGTAAGATGTCCCAAGATATTTATTATTATTATTTATTTATATAAATTCATATTTATATTTGTTGATTTCTTTGTTTCATGTTTGAAGCATTTTATTCCTGTACAGATTTGAATCCACAGTGAAGGTTTCGAACAAACTGCACAAAAAACAGTTATATTAACTTCTCCCGCATCTTTTCATAATATCAATAATTATTCAGCTGTCACGATGTTGCTCTTAACCAATAGCACCACAATCTAAATCATTAAATCTAATCCATAATAAGAAAACATTTCCCGCTGATTATTTTTATGTGTATTTACAATAAACAGACTTTTGGTAACCTTCAATATTAATTAAAATAGAATATTCAGATTCCTTTAATTTAATATTAGAAAAATAATCTTCTAGCTCCGCATTGCCGGCATATATCGACGAGCTACAGGAGCGCGATGGAGTTCATCCAATAATTCAGAAAACGAATTCGTTGGTATTCGTTGACCCAATTTGTACGCATCACAAAAAGCAATGCCAGCGCTGGGACTCATTTAGTGAATAAAAATCATCTATTTCCGAAAAGACTGATAAAAATAAAATATTTTTATTGCATTACTTAGAATCAAAATTAAGCGTAGACTTAATAGTACATTTCCTAACTAGTGCGGGAAAAAGTTCTCGTAGTGGGGGTAAATGCGTCAACCTGAACGTAAGCTTTCACGAGAACTTACATTTTCGCAATACAAATTTACATATGTATTACCAGAAAATACCAAATTTACGTATATATTACCAGAGAGGCAAGTACATCTTTTCGATTCACATCTTGTCGCGACATAAAGTATGGGCTGACATTCGACTCGGAAAGATGTGCTTGGTCCACTGAGTCGATATTATCGTAAATGTACGGCCATTATCGTACGACTGGCAACTTTACATGACATAGACAAGACTCAAGACTAGACTTTCCTTTGTCACTGTCAGTGTCAATTCAAACATTTTTTATATAGCCATCGCGCTCTTGACTCATTCAGCCAGACGAGTGTGAAACTGGGGAGAGTAATAAGAAATAATTTATATGAAAATGTGGTTAGAGTCTGGCTAACGAAAGCTGAGAATGAGAAATGGCGGCAAATTAATAAAATATAGAGTATGGTATCACTGGGTTGCACACCGAAAATCAGTCTTGATACTTGTAATATATTTAAAACTTAAAATTATTTTGTTAAATTACCTGTATTTATTACAAACCAAATTAATAATTATATTATATATATGTACATAACGTAGCTGTTCCATGCAACTTTGTCTGCATGACACAATGCAATATGATGTAGGTATTGTAGGTACCTACTACTCTAAATGATGACCCATGTTATTAAATGGATCCCATATCAAATTTTAAGCAAATCTGTTTAGTTATTTTCAAGTTATATCATAGATTCGACAACACCAAGTTACTTTTAACTTCGAACCTATGATATAACTTGAAAATAACTAAACAGATTGGCTTAAAATTTGATATGTTTTTCAGCTCTTCATATCATTATAGTCTTTATACCATAATATGGCCGAAAAACAGAGTGATTTTCACACTTGGATATAACACTATTATATGTCTATACATAGGTATAGGTAATATTAGTAACGATTTGTAAATTGTATCATCGCAGAATGGGTGTAATCATGATTAAAACTACCTATAAAATTGTCCATTACGACACAAGTGCGAAAAACGTGAAATTCTAAACGAGTGGCGATTTTTTAAAACACGACCGATAGTGTTTTAAATCGACACAAGTTACGAATTTCGTTATTGCAAGTGTCTCGTACGACGTTTTTTAGTACAGCTATGCTATTCTCTTATTCACACATTCGATGCTGCGTTCGTCAACGAGCTCGACGTCGAGACAGCCTTGTCTAAAATCCTAGCTGTTTTATTTGACATTAGGAATCGAGGCTGTGAGCGAGGTTGTGGGCGAGTTTGTCGCTGTTTTTCGTTAGAGAATACGAAGTTCGCGTACATTAAACGTCAAACTCTCGACGCAGTGTGTTCCAGCTCACGCCGCATTCGTCGCCGAGCGCTAGTGTCGCTTAAAGTACATTAGTGAATACCATTTTTAGGCTCGACGCTGCCTCAGCGCTGACACAGCGCTGACAGCAAGGCGGTTTCCTTAGTGAATAACACTGCAGATGATGGCCCTCCGAAGTTTTGAACCTGACTTAAAATGACCCACTTCTCACACTAGAGCCTAAAAAATGCACCATCTGTACTAAAAAAATATAATTCTGCCGGTGTGTGTATTTTTAATAAATAGAAAACGAAATATTTATATTTTTTATTCAGAATAATTAAAGTCACACTTAAAAAACTCATACAATGATTCATATTAATGATTCATACTATTTGTGCCATAACACATAAATCACATAATAAACTCATCTAATGCAGTTTTTATGACATTGTCTCTTTCGCTGTACTTATCTTCCACATGAATGACATGGTCAGTCATTGATTTCCAATCTGAGGCAGTTATACTCGCGAACTTTTTTCATTCTTCTCCAACTCGCATAACTTTTCTACCGTATTTTTGACAGCGTTAACTCTTTCAACCTCTCCCAGACCTTCTGCAGACCTTCTGCAGACCTTCTGGTAAAAAAAACAAATGACTATTTTAAATCAACCTAACATAAATACAAACTTAAATGAAGTCATGTCATGTCAGTCACACATATTAGATAATGAGTACAAGAAAATTTATTGAATAAAGGTAAGTATCAAAACGGTACTACGTACTAACCTAGGAACACCGATATCGTGTGTAAACACTCATGTTTTTCCTTTTAAGCGATGATTTTCTCCTCTTGTTTTTCTTTATATTTACTTATTATAGTACGCAGCAGCTTACGAACATTACTTTTCATAGTATTTTTCATCATAAACACCTTAAAACGTTGCAATTGTGGGAAGCGAGCAATGGGTGTCAAGTCGAACGAAAGACAGAACATGACGTTTGACAATTCAGCTTGTGATGCCATATGAAAAGTTCCGTAAAAAACTCATTCTCAGCTTTCGTTAGCCAGACTCTAATTACGATACTGGTGTGGAAAGAAGGTTTTTTCAGGCCTAGATTTATTAATGTATTAATAAAAAGCATGCATTTCATTTGAACATGTGTATTCGTATCATACAACATTTTACAATGCATTATGCGAGGATTCCACGATCTTGGCAGTACCAACAGATGTGAAATCGAATTGGAGATCAAAAATGTAAACAAATGGGATACCACCACAAAAAAATAATCACGGAGATTGGTAATTTAAAATAATTAAAATACATATAATAAATGCGTATTTACAGTCACTGACCGTACGTAGAATATTTAAATATTTTACAAATTTTTAATACAAAACATTAAGCGAAATATGTAATTTTTTTATGATATATTTCGCTACTTTTAATAAAATGTAAGGTGTATAATTTATGCTTCTGGCAATGATAAGAATTCTAAACATTTGGTTCGCAGTTATAACAATAACTAATTTATTCGTAATTTAATACGGTAACTACACTAAGAACCATTTAAGAGGGTTCGCATTTATAACTATGTACTTCAAAAATCAAATAAAGAGGGTGCACCAAATGACTGTTTTATGAATTCATAAAAACTCCTAAAATTTAGCATTACAAAGTACATTAATACAGATTTTACTATTTTTACCTACAAATCAATCATTTTCATATTTTAATCGAAATGGATTCGATCGTAACTATAGATGAAGAATGGAATTCGTTCCCCGACTAACCTAAAGATTAAAGTAACACGACATTCGTTTTCAAGCATTGATTATGTTAATGATTTACATCATTCTAGCAAATTTTCTAGGTTTTATTTTTGTAATCAGTTACCGTGGACACTCAGCCGTATGTTTTTGTCATATTCAAAAATATGTTAACGATTGTGATACTTTGTGTATCGAACATACTTTGACTTTCGCGTATCTAAATCTACACATAAAACATTGTCTTAGGTTTAGTACTTGTAAATAAAAAAAAACCAATCACAAAAGGCGACGTTAATTTACAAAGGTGTTAAAAACTACATTCGATATAAAACGTTTTATACCCCTGGAATGTCACTTTAACATTGATTTTGTAATGTCATGTCATTGTCATAAATTGCTTACATTTTTGATCTCGAATTCGATTTCAGAGCTTATACCGGCCTACTACCGCGAAAAAGGAAATTCGTAAATTTCGAGGATTTGTCTCTCTCACTCTAATGACGCCTTCGTTTGAGTGACAGTGATATCAATTTTCATGGTACTTTTCCGTGCCAGTGTGGAAAAGTACCATGAAAATTCATTCCCGCACACGTGCGAAAGAAAATGACTTTCTGTGCATAAGTTTACCCTTAAAAAGAGCACTTTCTCAATTATGCATTGTAAAATAGTACATTACGACACAAGTGCGAAAAACATGAAATTCGAAACGAGTGGCGATGTGTGAATGTAACGAATTTCGTTTTTGCACCGTGTCTCGTACGACGTTTTTTAGTGCAGATGGCCCACCGAAGTTTTGGACTCGACGTAAAATGACTCACTTCTCGCACTAGAGCCAAAAATCGCATCATCTGTACTAAAAAAAATATTAGAGCTTTTTTGTTTTCCATACCCATAGAATATACCTCAATCTGAAAATTCACATGAAAATTATTATTAGATATGTCTAAAGTACCACTTTAAGAGCTTGCCGCTGAACAATTTTGTAACATTTACGAAATTTTAATACTTCGCGCAGAAATGTAAGCATTAATTCTTAACTCCTAATGACATTTATTCATGGTATCGGTTTACAACAATAGCTAGCCTGTTTCCTACACTAGGCAAAGCCTGTTACTGTACCTACTGCAGGTAACCAAAGCTAATTAAACCGTAATTTAATTTTGTAAGCATTAAGTACCTGCATGTAACACATATAAGATATAACTATTATGATTATAATATATTATGATGTACAATAAATACCCAAAAAATGGGGACAACTGATTTAATTTAAGAAATACCTACGCGACATCGGGTAAGCGCAGACCTGCGGTTCGCGCCTTGAAACCAGATTCTTTATAAAATCAAAGATTGGGTATACGCTGTATCGCGCTTCGCGCTCCAAGCTCATTTATTTAGTTGGCAATAAAAAATGGTCTTTGTTTGTAGATATTACATTTGATTTATCTGCACTTAACTGATCCGCACATAGCCCAATATATATGTTACGAGAAATAGCCGATACGAAGAGGGAGCAAAATTTAAAAGTGGAGGTTCTAGGTAGTGTAGTGGGATATCATTTGAAAGAGCTTAAATTGAACACAGAACAAACATTTTGATGTTTTTTACTGAAACAAAAGATTAGGGCCTGTTTCTGCATTCCGTAATAAAATATACCTATAAGATAAATTTTAGCTGCCTTTTTTCTTTGATATGCCTGGGGATAAGGATTTTGATAATTTTATCTAACGGTTATAAAACAGGCTGTTAATGTTGTAAAAAAACGATTGCATATCATACCTAACGTAACACCACCACGTAACATTTTCTGCTAAGCACAACATATCATTTTCCACCAACCTAGAACGCAAGAAACATTACTATAGTACTTACCTACTCATAGAATAGATAAAACACGGGGAGTTGTGTAGCTTAGTCTATGGCGACCCTACCTTGTGCCTACAAAGCTTAACG
Source organism: Thaumatotibia leucotreta (assembly GCA_025490895.1). Lineage (NCBI taxonomy): Eukaryota > Metazoa > Arthropoda > Insecta > Lepidoptera > Tortricidae > Thaumatotibia > Thaumatotibia leucotreta. Next base: position 222,412 of record JALPQI010000384.1, read on the forward strand.
TCCCGGATTCGAGTCCCCGTGAAAGTTTTTATTTTGGTCCTTAGTCAAGCTTGTATCGTTTGTGTATGATTTTAAAGTATATATATTATACAGTTAGTACCTTATCAATCCTGGGATAACCTAAATTGGCGTAACATTGTCCCATGATATTATTTTATTTATTTTAAAAACAAGATAATAAGAAGGTACACATTTTTTTAATAAATAGTATCTATGTACTGTGAAATAGTTGTCATTAGGTACATACACGGTCAGAAGTTATCTGAATTACTAATACGCATCATGTATTACACTGTAATGCCTAATAATTTTTTGAGATATTGTTAATCATATCGATCTCGTATTCAAAGTTGATCCTAGAGATGACGTGTTCGTCAATCGTTTGGAAATAGACCCCAAAATCATAATCATTAGTTAGCGGCGTGACTTCACACTATCGACTGCGTAACTTACATTACATTCTTCTCGCTCTCACTAATACCTGTGTACCTAGCTACAAGCAGGATGAACGGAAAGTACATTACGCAAATGTTAATAGTTCTTCACGTCACGCGACCACCTCATGATAAGGATCCAGCGGCCCTACCGCGAAAAACAAAATTCGTAAATTTCGAGGATTTGTCTCTTTCACTCTAATGACGCCTTTGTTTGAAAAAGTCCTCGAAATTTACGAATTTCGATTTTCGCGGTAATAGGCCAGTTGTCGTACCATGAGCTGCTGCCGCGTTATTACGCGCTGACTTACTTTCTATCCGGCTCGCTTGCACCAATAAGCGAGTACAAGAGGGCTGGATAGAAAGTAAGTCAATAACGCGGCGGGAGCTCATGGCAAGCACTGTAGCCGTACCATGAGCTTGCGCGGCGTAATAAACGCGCGTTTACTTTCTATCCATCCCGGTCGTACTTTATTTTCGCGAGCGAGCCCGATAGAAAGTAAACGCGCGTTAATAACGTAGCGGCAGCTCATGGTAAGCACTGGCAGCGCCGGTGACGACGGTGGCACTGCACTGCGGAGTGCACTTGCCGGGGCTTTCGCGCAGGACCCGCACAACAAGCGCGGCCGCCGTCCACTGTGGACCTACCCAGAGCCGCCTCGCGCACCCACAGCCAACCTTATACCTTGCGAAACCCGACGCCAATATACTGGAAACATGAGGTTCATACCACTGTAAGTACTTGTTTCATTATTTTTGGAATGCCCAGAGCTTTTTGTTCAAAATCTGAGTCTACAACTCGATCAAATAATTTTATCCTGATACCTATTAATTTTTTGGGCGAAAACAGCATCGTAAATTCTGTTGTCATTATTAACTTTTAACTTATATACTATTCTAATGTAGGTAGTAATTACGTTTATGTGATGCAAAGTCTCTTTTAATTTAGGTAATTATTTGGTGGTTAGAGTCATGCTTGGCGATTGTATTTGCGACATTTTGTTTACATGTGTTACTTTCAGAAAAAAACAACGTTACCCTTACCTAGCCCTTCAATATACCTATCTAAAAAGTCTAAATACATAATACAAAAACTGTATAGGTAATATAATATAGTATAGTATACATACAGTACCTGGTACATATGTAGTAGGTATAGTATGTACGTATAGTGTAAGCTGTAACTCTTAAAAAGCACAGCGAGCATTATCCTTCTAGAGATCTCAAAGGACAAAGGTTAAATCGTGAATTTCGCAATACAAATGTCTCTGTATAAAGGTAGAGACAGTAAATTTATTGTGCTATTTAGTTGTTACTTCATTAAATTTTAATAGTTTGTAATAATTATACTCTACGCAATCAGAGTCTATAAGATCTGTATACTCGTATCGTATTAGTTAACGGTTTCCAAAATATCGATAGTAGGGCACTCATATTAATTACAGTTTTGCAACACCGAAGGTTCTAAATGCATGATGTAGGTACTTAGTAAAGGGTAGAAATAGGAATTTAGAACCGGTAGCTTATGAGCATGACAATTTACGTCATGAGTAGGTATTTTATTAAAATGTCGTACCTACCTATGTTACATGTTTAATATTATAAGTCGATAGTAGTTGTGACTACGTAGTGATGAAGCAGTTGTTTGCAAGATATTCACTATATTACAATTGGATTATTAAAAATGTAGTGAAGTTCAATTTAGATACAACGCGTTGATGTTGATTTTACTAAGAAGAACGCACTGCAGGGCTCATCGTTGTATTTTGCTTTGTAGTCAAAAGGAAGTCAAATTTGCACTCCGAATATTTTTTCTATATTTAATAGAGGCTGACCGCAGTTGGCCAATTATACGGTGTATCTACAGATATATTATTTTTCCTTTAGGTACAGCCTACTTGTATTTCAGCCGTGAGATGTCTCATACATAGGAGAAGTCTCATCAAAGAGAAATAAAAAGTCAAGAAATATGTCGATGTCTTTACATCTGATGATTAAGTAGGTACCTAATCATATTTGGCTCGTTCTTTACAAAAATAGTAGATACTTACTTATTAGGTAGAATACTGACGGGACAAAGAAGTAATCCAAATCTTTTTTTCCTTTTGCGGTCCTTAAAAAATAATGTTAAACGTATACCTACCTATGTATATATTGTGTACGGAACGAAGAGTGTAATCAATAATGTGTGTTAAGAAAAGTCAAATAAAAAAGCATATCGACGAAGGTCAGATAAAGCTTCGCTCGTTAGGCAGGTTTTTGGCTTTTTTACTTTTTAATATGACTGTAGGTACGTTATTCAGCAAATCGGTTAGGTATACTTATCTCGAATGTTTAAATGTTAGACCAGTCAACGACAGACTTGAACTCAATACATATCTAATCCACGTGGCCCGAGTTACACTGCTCAAGTGCCACAAACCTAATAAATAAATGAATATCATAGATCATAATTACATTATTAGAATTATGATTATTTTACCAGTAACGAAATGTGTGATAGTAGAGTAACAGTAGTCATATTAATCTGAATCTGACTATTCATCATTCCAGAAACATCGAGTGATATTTCGATAAGTTATAAGACGTTACATGTCTGTGCTTATACCTACATATGATAAACATAATAAGATAATAACCGCCAAACCTTGATGAAATGTATTATATCCAACCGTATGCTAGTTTTGGGGCACTGGTGCTAATACTTATGTGGATTTGTATATAAAGAGCCGCAGGTTGCCGCAAAAGCCGCGGATTATTTAGACCTTTAGACTTATGATAGTTTTGATTGTTCCGTTTTAGGTACTTACCGTTTGTCGTCGTCGCCGTCACGTTCTAAGAATACGGGTCGGGTGTAATTTTCCTGGGACTGTGAAAAGCAAAGTTTCCTTTATTCAATAGGCATTTGGATTATTACTATAAACGTTAACTCAAATACGCATGTTTTCTCAAAAATGTTAATCAAAATTGTTAGTAGGTACTGTAATATCCGAATACCCACGATGTTCTAATTAAGTATCTACCTACATTAAATTATTTGATAATACGTGACCAAATTTTAGCATTATTTATATAAACGTATAGCCCGCAGCTGACCTGACACGGCCGGCCAATTAATTTTCCAATCAATTGAGCGAAACTAAGACCGGTTTAGATAAACGAGCCTGTCTCATGACGAAAGTTTAGTTCGCGACCCACGATTAAGTAACATTGTTATCCACCTGAGCTGCGAGGATTTGCCGGATTCCAATGAGCCAAAAGAACCTAACAGTGCTGTAATGCAGTAAAAGTTCTGCTAATTATCGCCTTAATTGCATTGAAACATTTTAACTTTAAACGTCCAATAAATAACGAACGAAGTAACAAATACGTTGAAGCATCTCGCCCGCACTTGCAAATAGTGTTAACAAGCGATTTGCAAGCTCAGTAATAAAGTATTACATCAAGATAAGTTTATCAAACTTTGTATACATCTCTGTGGTCATAAATAACACTCATATCATAAGTTTATTAACGTCCATTTTGTTGACATCTTTGTTTTGACCTTTTCACTTACCTTGACTTTTGGATATAGCAGCAGCAGCACTATTGCTGAAGTCCTTAAATATCAACACGTACTGACATAACATAATCCAAAATTATTGTACCTATCTATATTACACGACCTTTATTTCTTTGACTTGAAATCGTTTACTTAGTAATTAATTATATTGTAAAGGTCCATGTCGATTTTTAATATATGTCAATAGGGACGATACCTGCCTAGTATATACTATTAGTAGGAAGGCTTTTAAAACTGTAACCCAGTATTTAAATAGTTAAGTTTACGTCATTGAATTACGGAACTTATATAAATATCTAATGCTCTGTACGATTGTACAATGTTATCCCAGTCGATGACAACAACGTATGAGGTGAAAAGTGCTGAAGGTTTGTTCAGACCTTAGAACCTTATACGTTATCTATAAAAAAATCTAATTAATGATGCTATGGTGCAAGAATAGAACACACTCTTGACCCCCATGTCCAGAGGACTATTCAATAGTAGATTCTATCACAAGGTATCAAAATGATATATTTTCGGCGAGGCCGTTGATTGACGCCCGAACGAAGCGATGGAATTCACAATAGAATACCGAACATAGGGAGAATCAGCGTAGCGTAATTCAAGCGCCAACACTGAAAAAAATATTTAACTGAACTACTTTGGCTATTTCATCATTAACCATAATTCGGTATGGCGTTACTAAAGTTAATTTCTATTAACAAACAGGTTTGCGTATTAAAAACCAAACGGATAATGTTATTCTAAGTTGGGCTATTCGTAAATAAATGCTTGTATACGTCTTACATTAAAACAGTAAACAAATTCAAGTGTTCACATGTAAATAAACCGCTTGGTCTAATTTAAGAGTAAGCATTGACAATATGCAACAAAAACCAAGTCCTAGCTTCTAACAAAGACGATGTTATTATCCATAACATAAAATTGTTTAGATTTAACTCAACAATGATTTGCTATTATAATACATAGTTTTGTTACATATAACCAGTTTTGTCTAGTAGAGTAAAACCAAATACGGGTTTGCTACTCTAGCAGACCATTCGCTTTATCTAACCAAATAAAATACAATGTGTAACCAAACGTACTTCATTATATAGACAATACTTAGCATAGAAATAACCAAACGCTTTTTTTGCGTTGCGTATGACATATGTATGTCAAGTTACTTGAATATTCCAAAATGGAAGTTGTACCTCCACCAGCAGACACCCTTGGAGACTACCTTCGGGAATGGGGATTAGAAGGTTACATAAGGACATTTCAAAACATGTCATGTCTTTGTAAACCAAAATAATTTTAATTTCTTCATTTTCCTTGTAATCAAATAGACTCTGAAGCTAATGTATCAAGCAAAATAATGGAATTACTCGTAAAATAATTTAGAAAAATAAATTGGTTTACAAAGATACTCTGTGCAATGAAAACCTATAAAGTGATGCAAAAAGTACTGTTGCTCGCGATTGTATTATTGATTGATTGATTATTTTGATTACTATACCGTTCTTATAAATTACTATGAATGTTTCTATTATTTGAATGTTTCTATTATTTCAATTAATAAAGTTAATTAAAATGCTCGTTTAGTGTTACTTATTTTTGGGTAATCATCGATGTGGCTTATACACCCTACTTGTAGTTAAATGAGTTGTAAATAGGGCTCACTGCCTGTATAAAATCCAGTACGTCTCATCACCCAGGGGATAAGAAAGGTGACGATGAGACGTACTGGATTTTATACAGGCAGTGAGCCCTATTTACAACTCATTTGATATTTGTCTGTATATGAACCACGTATTTTTGTCATGTATATATAACCTATTCATTTGGTTAGAAGTAGGCAAACTATTTGGTCAAAATAATTTAAACATTTGGCTGTATATGAACAACGTATTTTTGTCGTGTATAACCTATTCGTTTGGATTCATGCAGGCAAATAATTTGGTTAAATATAATGAAACAAATTGCTTAAAATAATACTCTAAATTGGTTATAGGTAACAAAAAAGTTATGTTAAACATTACTGAGCCAGTTGGTTTAGGCGTAGCAGAAAATTTGATTAAAGTAAGCTGTGAATTCAGTAAGATTTTGACAAACAGTAAATTTGTTATCAACATACAGCACGTCTACAATAACTGAATTGTAAACTAAATATAACTGAACTTATGGTAATATACAACAGACAGTTTTCACACGATATAACTAATATTGTTTAGCAATACGCAACATCAATTGTTTAGTAGAAAATTAACCGAACTGATTTTGGTAAGATATTGCCTTACTTCGCTCGTCACTTTTTTTAAGTTACAGGTTGACGAAAGTTCGGTTACCATTAACAAATTATTTTTTTCAGTGAACGCCCAAGTCGAAAATAATTTTGATATCGAGTTACACATACTGCTTTACACACCACCTATGAGAAAAATTAAACATAAAAAAAGAAGATATTATATATTTAATATTTATGCAAATAATCGATTCTAAAAAAATCTTATTCGATTATGCCTAAATAATGTTTGTTTTTATAATTCTTTATTAATTTTTAAGCTGGCAAAAGGAAGTCCTTGAACAGAAAAATGCCTTTTTGTTCCCTCCTAGCCGGGAAGAAAAGACCCTTATTTGAATAGAGATAGACTATCCACCCCTTTTTATTTATACATACAGTTGGTAAAAGTTGGAAAATCTATCTCTCGGCGACATACTGACACACCAATCATGTGCTAAGCATACTGGTCGAAATAAACTTTATGTCTATGTCATTAGAGCGATAATAAATTAGTTAATCGTATCGCTTCGGCTCTACGAATCATCTTGACGTTCGTCCGGCAAATTTGTCAAATTTGTCGCTTGTATCACTTCTATGACATTGACATAAGAGCTTTCATGAGCAGTTTAAAGATGTGGTGACATCTTATGATTATGATGTTTACGAAATCCTAGTTTACAATATGACGTAACTTTTGAAAACTTTTCTACTAATATCACTACTTAACCAAGTATATAAATAATTTATTGATTCTTAGGTAACATTATACATAATACATAAGTACTGAGGTATAATTATTAGATAAGGTAAATAAATTTACTTATGTGCATCTTGTTACGACCTGGCAACAATCTAGAATTTTATCTTTAAGATTGTGTACTTAGCTTTGTTTTAAACTTTTAAATTGTAATTTTAAGATCCTGTAGTTAGCTTACTTTTAAATTTTGTGGGATACAAAGTCTACCCTATTACCGACCGGTGTTACTTACCTTGTTCAAATTTCGAACTTTGTTAACATTTTCTTATAACGTTAATGCAATAATTAAGATATCATCCTATTAAATAAAATAGTGGCCTATATTTAAGGACATATAAAATAAAAACAACGATATCAATGTTATATTGAGAATGGGATAACTTAGGTACCACTTCTTTTTTCCTGGCAATCGAAACTAGCCCGCTTAAAGAGTCCCTTCAAAATTAAAATTGGTTAGGTAGGTACCTACTTTTTTAGTTAAGTTTTTTCAGTGGCTTATTTTGATCCCAAATGAAATGATCCAAATTAATGCGAGTAATTTTAGGCAGTTTATAATTTATTTTGAGCAGGTTTATCTCTGTTGAGGCAATGTGCTTACCATGCTGCCGTCGCGTTATTATTGAGGACGTACTTTCTATCCATCCTGTAGCCGTACCATGAGCTGCCGCTATGTTATTAACGCGCGTTTACTTTCTATGCAGCTCATGTCTCCTATGTCTGGAAAATAGAATTGCACTTTTTCGACGTCATGGTTTGACAGGGAAATTATTTTAATTTCTATTTATAATTTCTTAAAAGTTGGTATCCAAAGGTTATCTAAAAGAGATCGCTCATTAGCGATAAGACCGCCTGTTGTTTACTTCTATTTGTAATCATAATTATTTTACTTTGTATTCTGCATTTATCCATATACACGGTGCTCGTGAGCATTCCGAAAGATTTTAATGCTGAATTCCTGAGAATATTTGGAGTATTTAATGTCATATAAAATTTCCTGTATTCGGCTTGGTTCCAGAGATAATTAACTTTTTTTCGAAAAAAGTGATTCGATGTAACTCGTCATAAAACTTATTTTTGATTACAATGCTACCACGATGTGTTCTAATATTACCACACCTTTTGCCTGACAATCAAAAAATAAGAATAGACTTGACGAAAAAACCTGTACCTAAAAAAAACAATTGAAATAAATAATTTAAACAAATAGTTTTTACGATAAAAAGTACTGGAAATGTTAAAAAGTATTCAAAAAGACTAAAAAAAAAAACAAAAAAAAATATTTTTTTTGTGGAATTGACATTAGGTCTCATAATATTTTTTGTTTATTTTGATGTCTAGAATGCATAGTTAAAATCTTTCGGAATGCTCGCGAGCACCGTGTACATATGTATAATCGGTTGTCGATAAACTAGAAGTCCCTATGACAGCTCAAAAATGCTACCAGAATTCCGATGTATGTTCATTATTTATTGAAAACAGAACAAAATAATACAAATGAATTTATACCATATACTTAAGTTACTATATACGTAAGGCACTGGTCTCACCGCGAGCTACTAAGCTATGAACTATGGGTTATAAACACGAACAAAAGATACGCACTCCCGTGTAAATAAACAAGACACGGCGATACTCGCCCGGCGGTAATAGCCGATAGCTGGGCGAGTGTCGCCGTGTCTCTTTTCTTCATAGCCTAGCAGCTGGCGGTGAGACCAGTGCCTAAGTGTATTTCTATAAATTTTAATAAAAACACACATTTTATGTATTCTTTGTTTACTTTATAAATAATTTAAGTATGAATTTTTATTTCGACGACTTGCGTTCAAAATGGTCCCATCGATTTTTTAATTCAATGCGCTACGGAAAACCGTCTCATTACTTGTAATTATCATCTATTAAGGTGCCCATATTAATTCAATGTCGAGGAAGACAAAAATATGTAACCGGTAATCGATTTCGAGGAAATTATGGCAAGGTTTGATAGCGGCTTTTAGTGCACTGCCGCGAACGAGTTGTTATAATGAATGCAGTAAATTCTACCTGCTGGCCTCAATTAACAAATATTGTTTATTAACCCTTTACCTACGGGTGTCAACCAGAGTTGCCACCACTGTCAAATTAAAGTCATACTTATGTAATGGTGTCAAGTCAAACAATTTAATGGCAAATATTATGGCCCCGTAGGTAAAGGGTTAAAATTATTCGACGATTTTACACAAGTCAATATAACAAACTAGTAGATTTTATCTTCATATATTAAATTAATTTTATTTAAGCATAATTATCAAGACAGGAAAGCGTGGAAGGATCTTGTGGAGGCCCTATGCACCTCCGGGGTGCCCTAGGAATTACAACAACAAGCATAATTATCTTGTAGTTAATTTAGTCCTGTGGGCATTTCTCAGAGCGTAAACGGACATCTCATTCATCTGGTCACTTTTTTTGGAAGTGGCTGCATCTTTTGGTACCATTTTCGGTCGTCAGATACAGCACCCGTTTCTCTATAAGACAACCAAAATCAACCTCAAATCATTCAGCCACTTCCAAAAAAACGTGACCACATGAATGAGATGTCCGTTTATGCCCTGTAAGTAGTTAGGTCTGTAGGGTTCGTACAATACTTTGATTAATTGTCATGAGACTCTGGAATTCGTTTACGCTTAAATCAAGCAGTGATAATGGAACAATTTGCTAACAGATTTACATCTGGATCTCTAAGTACTTACCTCACAAACGTTCGTTAGTACGTACCTATTCCACGTGCACTATAACTTCCGCCAAAAAATCGTTAGGTAGGTAGGTTAATAGCAATGTACAAGTTGCAGAATATTCTCAAAATTGCGGGAATATACTCGGAAATTTCCGAAAAATTTCATGAGAATTTAAGAGTAAGTTGTCATTGAGATTATGTCCATGAGAACTTATAAAAATGTGTTACAAATAATTATTTTAAAACGTAAATAAATAACAAGGCAGTAAATATAATTCATAATCATAAAGCATGTATACCTATGAGATTCCCGAGAACATTCTCTACGCAAGTTTCGGAACTTATGAAACTTCTCCTCGGTACAATGTTAGGTAGGTAACAAATAACTTCCATTAAGATACAGAAATATCAAATAGGGTAAGTTAAGCATAACATCATAATATTCCTTATGCCTGGGGAAAATAATAGTGATAATTTAATCTGACGGATAAATTTATTAGAGATTGTGAAACTGTCTTAGGATTGCGTGGGTGAAGTTTGTCAAGATATTTTCCACCGTGTATATTCGTGTATTTTTATTTACTTCGCCGATCTAGTAATCATTTATAACGAATTAAATGAAGTTTGCTATGTGGTATATACGTTGGGTGCAAAAAATGCAGGGTAAACGCCATTAAAAGAATCAACAAAAAGGTATTTTGTTTCTTAGCCAGCGATAGGACAAGTAACGTAGAGAAATTGATTTTAATGTTGATCGAATGCTCACATCACGAATGTAGTAAATTCTAATTTCCTTTCTGGCTGAATAGAATTTAGAAGAGTTGTAAACACCTTTTATGCAAGGTTGTTTTGACTTCCTGTTAGATATGCGTAACTGTGTAACGGTTAGTGGGCGCTACAGACGCAAGCTGCGCACGCGCCGGGCCACATTGCACCGCGAGGTCGTTTTTTACCACTTCTGGGTCTTGCTCGGTTGACCTTGAAGTGATTTGAGGTTACAATTACATATTCGGATCACCTACACGGACGTGCCAGTAAATGTCACTAACGTGAAAGCAGGACTTTTTCCGACGTGATGCGAACGATAATTTTCCGTTTTCTACTTCTAATATACCGTTTCGTAAACGCGCGCAGAATGTAACAGCGGCAGTATAGATCAGTGCAGTGTTCAGATCCGAAGATGTAATATGGCAGCTAATTTGATATTAAAATGCACTTCGTATTAATAATCTATTAAGTGGTGATCTCGCATATTCACGCGCTTGGCAAGTCATTAACGATTTTAACAAGCTAACACGCTACAAATGAATTATATAAAATAGAGAAAGCTCAAAGGGAAGCCGCTATGATGAAGTCGGAAGCGGACACGGAGGCAGTCCACCTGACCTGACCCTGGCTGCGGGGTCTGTCGTTGCTCAACTATCTATACCAACAGGTTGACCTTTTACCGCGTAATTCACCTTACACTCGTTCTAGGCAGAATTCAAGCATGTGCATACGTACATTCGAATTTTATTATAACATTTTTAGACAGTTTTTTTAACTGCATTATACTAGTGCACCATCATGTCAGAGTAGAATAAACTGGGAGTGGTGCTGCAACTAGGAGGCTCCCACAAAATCAGTTCATGGCAATCGATGTGAAAATATAGATAGAGTTGCATTGTTACATCACGAAATAGTGAAGGCATACGCTTGCACAAATGTGAATGTGTGTACTCACAGTAATCTTTAGGCTCTATTCAACATCCTGCAGCCGATCTCGACATTCGCTCGGCTCCACTCTGACATTTAACGTCATTGAACTATTCAGCGCGTAGGATTTCGCTATGACTTGCCCCTTGAACTTACAATGCTTGGAACTAAGAAGCTTTCTATTTTGCAACGTATACCAACGCTATGATTGATAAATTACGACATGTTGCAGCCAAATTGAGTGCTTATTAGCATTTTATTTTTGCACTGCGTTAAGATTCGAGTGGAATCTAAAGGAATAGATGTTGTAGGTATATATTTTTGCCGGTTAAACAGTTACCTTGTACATACTAACTTACCTTATGAATGGTCAATCGGTCATAAAAATAACTGTCGTATTTTTGGATATACTTAGGTAGATATCCAAGCAACTATTTATCTAGGTCATAGTAGTAATTTTTTGTAGGAGTTGGTGAAACTAACAAATTTTTCTGAAAAAAAATGCGGTTTTAATCAGCAACTATTTTGTTAAGCTCCATTGTGAGCTAGAGTTTGCTAAGATACATAATTACATGATAAAATGCTAGAACGCACCAAACATTGTGCTTCAATTTGTAGTTAGCTTTAACATTAAATGTTGTTAGAATTATAACTAACGTGAGACTCAAACATATTTAAATATATATCAAACGGATTACTCACGTAATTTTAGTCGGTAATTGCTCGACATGTTTCGATCCATTTAGACGATCCTCATCATAATAATATATTCAATGATGTTCATCTTAATATTTAGTTACATTGTTCAGTTTTATTTAAAGTGTTATTGAAATTCACCTCACTTCTTACGATTAAGGTACTCAAGGAATTTGCTATTAATGTTATCATAGAGATGCTTACAAGTACCTATATTATAATTGTTTCAGAGTAATTCTTCTGGTTTGCGTAGCGTGCGAGGTGAGTGCGCGCGCACGGCCACAGGAGGAAGGAGAAGCGCGCGCAGCGCCCTCCCGCGGGCTGCTCAAACGCGGCCTGCTGTCCAAGGGGAAGCCCACCACCACTACCACCACAGCCGCACCACAGGTACACGAACTATCCTAGCATCACTCGTCATGGGTACGTGGCTGTAGGTACTCGATCGAAGAAACACAGTTCCCCAATTTGCTACGTGGGCCTGCATGTAACAACTTTCTGCCTTTTTTCAATAGGTCACAGCAATAGGCAGCTTAATAGTAGGTGGAATAAAATTCTTAACGGATTAGTAGTCACTTTTAGGCAAAAGAAGCTCATGCCACCAGCTTAATTGGCCTACGATACCTATTAGGTACCTACGAAATCTATGGGCCGCTTCTGGGTAAGATTGGCAGAGGACCGGGACGAATGGTATACGGCAAGATTAGACCTGTGTTCAGCAGTGGGCGAATAATGATGATGATAATAATTATTAACTATGGTACTAATATAAACTTCGGGCATAGGAAAGGCAAATCTGAACATAAACCTAAAGGTGCGTGCAGACCGAAAGAGCATTCGCTGTTCTAGCGCCCGTTCTAAGAAATCAACCTATCACGTTTTGCGTACCGATCGAATTTCGTAGAGTGGGAGGTTAGAACAGCGAATGCTCTTTTAGTTTAACCGCACCTTAAGTAAAACCCACAGTGCACAGTGTCACTTTCTTACAGGTAAAGTGAGCCTGATATTCACTATCCTTAAAATACCATGTGATTTCGATATAATGTAATTAAATAAGTACCTAATGGACGTAGTTACACGATAACGTTCCAACCCACGTGATTTTAACATCAAAATCTAAACTCTCTGTCAACTGCAAAAGTCATAAATTTTTTATGCCAAACTCATGTGGGTTTGATTGAACGTTAACATGTAACTATACGTCCTAATCGATGTCCGTTTTGCTGCTACCAAGGGGATATTATTAGGAATCCGAAGTTATTTATCGAGGACCAAACGTTACCCTTATATTACTGTCGCTATCTTTACAAGTTGATAATATAGGTAACTAATCTTTTCAAAACTAATTACCCACATGGTAATAAACTGATCCACAGGATGTTTAAAACAAAAGGTCAAATAATCAATGTTATCAAATTTAATGATTTTGTACCCAACAACCTAGTGCGACCTCAAAAATGACTCTCCGTAGTGTTGTAATGGAACATACTTATTACGTATTGGCAATGTTCCGTCACATAATGCGACAATTTGGCATGGTTGACGGATGCCAATTCAAGCGGATGGATATTTGCACGTAACGTTTTCTTACTCAATTGAATTACATACATGCTGACTACATGAAATTAAAGATTAGAAAGCGTACTAATCTTATGTCTATGTTGTAAACGGCCCTCCGGTAGGTACGATAATGATACGGCTGCTTCGAGCTTAGCCACCGGTGTGGCCGGTGAGTGGCCTAATAAATGTTCCGCAACTGTGTACCTACTTTATCCGAATGAAATTGGAGGATTGCATTGATAAGGGTACCTTCAGATTACTTAAAAAATTGATTGTAATAAATACTTGCTTTTGAAGATTAACCATCCCTTTGATTCAATCTGGCGACGTCACGTCACTTCCTAGCTCTCAAACTAAAAGCGCGGCTTGCTCAGTCGTCATTTTTTTTTATTTATATCATAGACGTCTCATTAGTTCTGGGTTGAATCCAGCCCTAGTTGTAGCATTGAACTTTGGCTTGGTATCTACACCGGCACTTCGTCAAAAAATGATCTTTCGAGACCCCTTGCTGGCTATGGTGTTGAATTATCGTAAAATAATCAAGCTGATGTAAATCCAGTTCTATGGATGCATCACTGACAGGTTGCGTAAAACGAGATGAGTCGGGCGGGTCCATCTGGCTCAAGGCGAGTGGGCTGACCCGGTGATGCGGTCACCTTCGACGGCGACCTCTACGGAATCCCTTTCCTCACCTGAATTTCTACCTACAACAATTCGACACATTGAAAAGTTGCACTGGTGGCGCGTACGGCATACCTGGGGACCTGTTTTAGCGAACTTGTTTAGTAGGAAATCAGCTAAATTATGTAAAGGTTGAACAAAATATTTATGTCCAGCATTTGCTCGTGGAGCTTTTGAACTGCATATGAAAAATATTGGTTTGATTCTAGTTAAGAGACCAATACGAGTAAAATAGGTACACCTATATTTAGTTGAAGATTCATAGATAACGTCAGATAATTATTTAATTCGATAGGTTAACCTATTTGTTTTTGAATGAATATTGTTTGTTTTAATATTATATTAGTGATTACTGATTACCTATTATTGTCGTATTTAGCTACCTAAACCTACCTTACTATACAGTCAAAGACTAAATAAGGTGTACACAAAAATGTTCGAAAATATGTCCCAGTGCACTCTAATTCTGTGTAATAAGACTAATAAGAACGTCGAAACATATTTATGAGCGAATTCTTTCGACACTTATTTTTGCACTTGACTGTACAGGCATCGTGGGGAAGGCTGTGAGTAATAATTTGATTTGATGAAATTGAAAGGTTTTTTTCATAGGTGAGTCGAAAACTTGGTAAACTTGGTTGCTCAGGGATCTACTGATTACCATTACACGTGTTAAGAAATCGATTATTATTCAAATTAATTAACAATAACGATGTTTGACTTAACCATTATGCCTAATTTCGCATTTAATTATCAATCTAAGACTATTAAAATATTGCGAAACTTGTTATTGACGTAAAAAATTTGCAAAGAACTCTCGATTAAAACCTGTTAGAATTATGTCGCAATCTAAAACTAGACAATGGCAGTTGTAAATTGTAATGTTGGTTATCTTTAAATGGGTAGAGTAGCGCAGGTGAGTTAATTAATTTGGGATTGGAATATGAAAAGTATGACCTGTTTAAATCGTGAATATGTTTAGAGATTAATAGAGAGCCACGTAAACTATGCTCGAAACGTAGTGCGATAAGACGATAACGTAGGTACAATGCGTAAGTGACGCATCTTATCATAGCTCTCGTAGAAAAGCACCCTTAACAAGTGGAGCACAATATGGATGTTACCTAATATTATTCGGGTTTAATACAAAAATAATTTACTAAAATGTTAACATATGATATTGGTTGCAGGAAGAAGCCGAGTACGAGGACGAGGAATACGGGGCGGAGGGCGAGCCGCAAGAGGCCTCGACGGAGGCCCCGCCGTCGTCCACCGAGGGCAAGAAGCTGGTCGCGGGCGGCGTGCGTCCCTTCCGCAGCAACACCGACCTGCTGGCTGCGCTCAAGCGCCGCCGGGCGCAGGCTGCCGAAGGTATATACTAAGGGATTAGTTACATATATTTAGAGCTGCAATCCGTCCGGGTTTCCCCTAATTTATCCTACTTTCAAAGCCGCCCGGGAGCTCACAGGAAAACTGAGTCCGAGAAAATCCGGCCACTTTATGTGAGGAAACATATCTTTGAATTTAAATATTTGACGGCATTATTCTGTGCAAAGTAGTGAGGGGAAAATATAATATACGCTAAATGTCCAGGTTTTATTAAACGTTAACTTCATTATGTCAGTAATTCGAAACAGCGACTGTAATATTTATTAACTATAGCACCACTTGTATGGAGAGGAATTGTAACTTACGTAGCTACTACAAACTACAACATATTTAAGATCGAATATGTGTTACCATTATTATAATTACTTAAATGTAAAAACGAGTAATATCATTATAGTATTTTATGCAATAGTGGTATTATGAGGGGTCAAAAAATGCGAGCGGCGTGAGTTGCGATACGAGCCCGAAGGGCGAGTATCGCAATTGAAGACGTCGCGAGCATTTTTTGAACTAATAATACAACGTTGCATACTATACTTTTTCTACGACTAAGTGGCATAGCATACACAGAACAAATAAAATATCATACATTACTGCACGCCACACATCTATTCCAGTTGTCACCAATAAACACCTAGTATGTATTGTATATAAACAAACTAAAATAATATTGTTAACTCATACATACCTGCACTCCCAAAAGGAGCAGGCAGAACATTAGAAATTAATAATAATAATGAAACAAATCACATTTTTTAGGCACTGCACATTGGCACAAACTATATGCGAATCGACTTGAATCAAACCTATACAGAATTGGGGGCCGTCCACGAATTTCGAAATTCGCAAAAGTCGAGCATCCGTTTCTGTCACTCTAATAATAATCTTGTTGAAGTGACAGAGACAAATGATCTAAACTCAATTTCGAAGTTCGCGGTAGGACTTTCAACTGCTAGCGGAAAGCGGGAAGGTTTTTTTTTAATGCAGCTGTCATTGTCTATGCATTAGTTTGCTTTTAAAACCGCGCTTAGTTGCCAGAGTTAAAATAAGTAATTTTGCATAATATGAAGTTTGTAATTGGTACAAAAATATATTATATCACATTAATAATTTAAAAAACAAAACCTTTCTTTTAAAATTCTATTTTAACCTTACATTATTTTAATTTATAATTATTGTAATAAATAATCTGGTACTAATGTTGGTGCAGTGTAAAAATTCGAAGATCGGAACAAATTCAATATGGCGTCTATCATAGGTGTGATGTGGCAGTCTGTGGTAGCACGCAGTGCGTTTTTGAGTCTGTTCGGAAAGTGACGACCTCTGGCAGCGAGAGACGCCCATATATCTCACGTGCCTTCTCTTATCGAACAACGCTGCGACATTACGATACCGGCTGACAGTGCGTTTTTGAGAAATAGACTATAGACTTTTGACAGATGTAATTATGTATATCTTTACAATAGTGTGCGTAGCTATGTAACTAGCAAAAAAAAGGTCGGGAGTAGAAAAAATATGTTGGAGTTGTGCGATAAACGATTTATAACTATTTACATGATATTGATGATAATAGATTCCTTGATTAATTCTTACATTAAATAGACATTCCGCTCTAAATTCCTTCAAGTATTTAGTAACCGCAAACAATTATTCTTAACGTTAAAGAAATCAGTGTGTAATGCCGAGGTTAATAGGACTATATAATTAATATGTAGGACACTTTAACATAACAGAATATCATTAATCTCGGGATCGGAAAACTTCTTCCACAGCCGAATTACGCACGGAAGAGAATATCCAAAAATGTATTGACTAAACTTAGAAATAAGGATGCGAAAGTCAGGAATAAAGGGTGATATTTCTAATTTCAGCTAAACTGAACGGTGGACACACGACAGCGGCGCCTGCCTCGCAGGACAGCGCTACCGAGGCTCCCGTCAAAGCCAACTTCAGTAACGGTAAGTACCTCATGTGACACGCAAAATAGGCGCAAAATTTTTGACGTCGAGTTGCGGAAATTTAGCCCGCGCAAACCTATATAAGTACCTCATGTCGAGTACTAACATATACCGAGACAAACTCATCTGTGTCGATTAACATACTGAAATAGCAAATACCAGGATAACTATTTCTAAATAGCGCTGTGGAAATACATAGTTAAATAAAAAAAAACTTATAACTTAATTTATACTCGTACTTTTAGTTTTTAGGCACATACGTGATATGGTTAAATGTATGAGACCGTGTACTCTAGTCTCCAACAATAGTTATAAAACTAAAATGTATCTCTGACGCTCAAGGATTAAAATCGTTAGGACGTTTTAGAGCCAATCGTAGGTATTACCTACCTAGTTATTTTGGTAAAAAGTCATCGTCATAAATAGTTTCAGATTTACTAAGGTTTAATATTCATCGTACAGACGAGACATGACATTGAGACTTTAAATGTCAGGATCGTTTCTATCAACCTTTAAACTTACCTACTTGATTTGTGATAAGCATATTTTATATTAGTATCTGTCTATAAATGTATAAGTAGTTATTGTAAAATTAGCATCACTTCACTTTTTATCGAAAGGAATTGTAAGTACCTACACTAAACATATTCAAGGTTGAATTTATGTGTTAACTTATTATAAAACGTTAAAAAACGAGTAATATTGTTACCTATAATGTTGGAGTCATTTACGATAAACGATTCATAAGTATAAAAAAATATTATAATAATCGATTCCTTCATTAATGATTAAATTAAATAGGCATTCCGCTCTAAATTCCGTTGAGTCTTCGGTAACCGCGAACGATTAATTATAGGTAGGTAGGCGCTAAAAAAATCAGACTGTGCATTCATCGCATTCCAGGACGGTACAGTACACGCGTTAATTGCTTTTTATAAAATAACTGAAATATGATAATTGTAGTACCGGTTTTAAATACTCGAAGAGTCAGTGATCGGCCTCCGAGTTACGAGGAAAACGGAGTTGTCAGTGAATCAGCTAGATTGCTCTCAGGGCGGTAGTGCCGAACGTTTTGTCAAGGCTTGTCGGTCCTCGGTGAAAGGAGCGCAACGCCCGTTCGCCCTTTAAATGTATCAGATGCAAATAGATTTGAGTAAATTCATGAAACGTAGAAATTACATTAGTCTTGTTAGAAAATAGGTATTAAACATGAAGATTTAATTGTTCTTATATGTAGGTATTACGGAACTCAAATGGAACTTCAACATTTTGGTGAAGTAAAGGGTTTGCTATAATTGTATTATGAAAACCATTATAGGCGGCCAACCAATCGTTGTTATTGCGTCGACTTGTATAACACTAGTCAAATTAAGCTTTTTGTTGAGAGACAAAGAGCCTAAAGAAATTTTACCAATCACAATGTATTCCAGGTAAGAAGAGGTTCAACACAGCGACGCGGGAAACCAACAGTGACGACGCGCCTGCTCCCGCCAAGCCCACCAGAGGCAGATTCGGAAAACGTAAGAAAAATAATTCAACCGCCTACGATGTAACTTTAAAAAAAAATATTCGTGGAACACGAGAGGTTAAGCTGGATGTAATTACCTACTCATTAATTGAGTATCCTTATGTACTTCGCATGTCGCCAACGATATACATAGTTCATAGTAATGTGTATGAATAATCCATATACAGAATGTAGATCTAATAAGGTTGAATATCTTAAAAAGGGTCTTAAAGTATAGGAAATAATGGTCATAATTAATACATTTAGATGACTTTTAATAAGAATTACAGTAATAAATATGCAATGTAATACGGCCGGCAATGTAATGCAACGCGTTAATCGAGCAAATTTCAATAGGTAGACGCTACATAACTACCAGATATTTTTTTACACTTGAAAACGAATTATTACATCAATTAATCCTATGTCCAGATTAATTTATAGCCCGTACCTATTAGATTTACATACAATACATATCCTGCCATATGTAACACGTGACACGCAATATTGTGTACGAGATATGTGATGTTGAGTGAAGTGCCGCAACATTGCAGGACTCTTAGATTGTCTGGCGAAAGCTGACAATAAGCTAATACATTTTAGAGTCCTCTGAAATCAGGTTTTGCAATTTTCCGAGTTGATGATACTTGTCTTGTATGTTTATGTATATTATTCACCTTATACAGCTTAAGTCATGTCATCATGTGCCACTTGTTCACTAATTAACCTTTGACGGCAAGGACAAGCGACAAAACCTATCTTCTCTTTTTTATCATATTTTTCTCTTCGCAAATTGGATTGTATACATATACAACACATATTTAGGTTACAGTTTATCGTGGAAATATATTGTAAATATGTCAGTCATGAAGTCATTATAAACTGTAGACAATCCACGAAGGTATAATATTTGCCATGCACGTTCTCTGTATTCTAATCATAATTGAAATAGCCCATCGACGATGTAACGATATATGTAGACCTATTTGACATTTCTAAAACAAAACATGAAATGATTAGTTGACGTACCTAAGCATGTATCATCGTACAGATATATGAAGCATATTTACGATACTATTTAATTTATTTATTGATTGGCAGCAGCTGCGAGGTCTATCCCAGAAGCGGAAGCGGAAGAGCAAGCGGAGCCCGCGCCCGCCCGGACCGGCCGGGGCTTCTCCCGGCGAGGAGGGAACTGAGCACCGCCACCCTCGAACTATCCCTCCCATCCCACCTTCTCACCTGACTCCCCATTACCATTTCAACCCCGCTGTCCCAGAAGTATTACTCAGTCTATACATTTAAATACTTTCTGAGCGGCACATTTGCATTTGAGTCTTGAACCTGTTTCAACGCTGTCCCCCACAAAGTCTATAAATTTGAGAAAAATGGTATACCTACTTTTATAGTAATTGTAAATTATGTATGTCTAAGTATTTTTAAAGTAAACATAAAAATTGTATAACAGTTTTTTTATTACCTAACCTAACCGCAGCAAACCATAAAAAGTTATTAACTGACCATTTAACGACTACCTATACATTTTTATGATGAGAATTATATGATATGATAACTTGATAAGTCATCTACGGATTTGATTTATTTCACTCGATTGCTTCATTTGATGTGTTATTGTGTTGTGATACCCAAATGTCATGGCTTTAAAACGGCTATTTGATAGATATGTACCATGTACCTAATAAAAAAATATGTCGGACACTTATGAACTTATGATATCTTTGGATGCTAAGGACCGTATCTAAATGTAAGACAACTTTAGGGCCCTATAAATACGTATACTCAACTTTATATAACAAAAACTGTTCAGTATATTATGAACCATATTAATGGGTATGATTTAAGGTCAGAAACAATATGTTATTCCGTTAATATCAATGAAATGGATCTGATTAACTTAGAGACCCGGAAAATAATTTTGGACGACTGGTGTAAAATTAAGGGCATAACAATAAGAAAGCTCGTTAAAAAGCATAAGTTCACTTCTGCAGGCATATACAAACCGATAAATAAGTTCGCCAACACTTTAACTTTAGAATATCAGCCCAAGAGAGGAAGAAAACAGGGACCATGGGACCCAGCGTTGCATAAGAAAGTAGTACGAATATTTATTCAAAATCCAACTCTTTCTGTCCAATGCTACCAAAAAAGCGAAAACTCCGTCTTTTATGATACAAAAAATTAAAAAGAAACGTAATCTAAAGATATATAAAAAGCAGAAACAACCTAAAAGAGATGAAAAAAAGTCGTATCAGTTAGAAAACGGACAAGTAAACTGTATGATCATGTGCTGACTAAGAAAAAGCAATGTATTATCATGGACGACGAAATGTACTGCAAACTAGATTTATAAACGACCCCTGGACCTTAGTATTGTACCATGCCCGCTGGAAAAATTCTCTCTAAACAAGATACAGCCATCAGTGTTGAATAAATTGGTAAATAATACTCGTATGGCAAGCAATTTGTCAACGTAGCATGCGTTTCAATTTTTTTTTCACCACAGGTAGTTTAAACGCTGAAGTATACCAAGAAGAGTATTTAAAAAATAAGACTGCTGCCTCTCATTAAAAAGCATAGGATGCCTACTTTGTTTTGGCCTGATTTGGCGTCATGCTATTACTCGAAAGCCACCCTTGAATGGCATAAAACAAACATGGTTGATATAGTCGAAAAAGACATGAATCCCTCCAAGTACCCTGAAGTACCCCCAATAGAAAGGTACTTGGCTTTTATGAAGCGGCAGCTTCAAAAAATGCCAGAGCTGCAACATCAGCCGATGACTTAAAAAAAAGTGGAACAGGGTGTCAGGAAATATAGCAAATGTTGTCGTCCAAAATCGAATGAATGACATCCAGAAGAAAGTAAGATTGACGGCTAAATAGGGGTCCTATGGCAGTCTCTTTAAAACATAGTTCTAGAAAGTGTTATATTTTAATTTATTTTTTATTTTATTTCAAAATATTACTTAATATTAAAGTTGTGTCACTTTTATCTTGTCTACTTATAATTCGATACGGTCCTTATATACTTACACATATTTTTTACTATAAAAATAATTGTATCGTGTATTACAATTATACCAAAGACAAGTCACAATGTAATTTAACCTGCCTATTTCGCATATAAACATTTTTTTAATCCGTTTTTAGAACTAAAATAAAAACGTGGAGATTTTCCAAGACTTTTGGAGTCTTTTAAATAGCCAATGAATGTATTGTAGTATACTATATAGTATATACACTGCATAAATACATAGTATGAAGTACCTATTACGTACCTACCCGTACTTTCATATGTATTTAGATATATTATTATTTATGATCATGCTACAAAATCATAAAACGTGAAAGTGTATTTATAAATAACTACTTCATTACCAGTAAGGTACCTTATAGTATTATATCAATAATTTACATCGCTCAGGTCGTATCTTGAAAATGAAAAATAAAACTGGCTTAGAAATGATAAAACCAAAGTGTACAAAAATATATTTATTAACTAAACTATGTTAATACTATATTACAATAATGTAATAATGTTACATGTCGAAAAACATTTGTAATTACAAGTGTTTATAGCTTATACAGTAAAACAATCTGTAAGCATATGGTGAAATTACGACAATGGATTTCTGAGTGAGGAATGTTAAAATTACTTGATTGTCTTTTGTATGAGGAGTTTATTGTATGCAAGGAAGATCATTTCGTTCAAATTCGTATTACTAACTTATAACTTGGGAGATATCGCTAACTGTAGGTACATATAGTTTAACTAGTTAGTCTTGATGCATGCGATTATCTAGTGGCTTATGAAGGTTCTATGTTATCCCTTTCTATGTTGTCTCTTTCGCACTTGCATACTATAGTTAGAAGGTAACGACAACGGTGACAAACGATTAGACGCAGTACCATCATAAGCCTTCTGTGCACGCAAAACGCCAAGCGCGAATACGAGTAGAACTATCTACATTTCTTAGTTCAGTGTTTGAGAACGCGAGTGACCTCAGCCAGTGGCGTGGGGTAGCTCCCTGGCTTGACCAGGTTCACGAGTTGCTCGGCGATCTCCTGCCCGACACGCACTTGTGCCTCCTTGGTCGAAGCACCTGCACATAACAAATGAAACGATGTTTTAAATTAAGCATACATTGAGGTAAGAGGAAGGGGTACCAGAATATTAATACTTGATGATAGGAGCTTTACCTTTGTGGTAGTGCAGTTACTTAGGTTTCTGTTAGGATTGCAAAATCACCGGTCAGATCAGGTAGTAACTATGCTAACTACACACTGTTTAATATCAGAAATAAATTAAATTAAGCATTATTTGAATCTGAATTGTAACCTTAATTTCCACAGCTTACGTTCATCATATAAATCATATCATCATCATCAGATCAGCCAAAAGACGTCCATTGCTGTTGGATACGAGCGTCCCCCAAAGATTGTCACAACGAGCGGTCACGTGCTACCTGTGTGGCCACTCGAGAACTGTCTACGTTCTATGTGCCCCACATGCACATATATGTTTACGTTCATTAAGTAGGCACATAAGATAAACTCCCTTCAAAATAATGTTATTTTGATCATATTAATGTCCTCAAGATAAACGAATCATGGATTCACCTAAATGGGGAGTGGCAACGACTGCCGGATGCTGGATGATCTCCAGCGTGAGGGGGTCCGTAGGGGGCTCCTGCTCGAACACGTCCAATGCGGCAGCTCCAACCTGAATTCAAATTGAATTGGACCACTTTATGATTACGTCTTCTAATTATTTACTTTCGTGTCGGAAAATAGAGAAATGTATCTACCTACGAGTATGTTTTACTAAATCAACTTTCTTCGGTTACCGGGAGGATTACCTACACATGAAATAAAACTATGAAAACGGATAAACTCGCGTATATTAACTGTCATCCGCAGACCACGAACCCTGTAAATTGTTCGAAACGTCGGAATGAAGTTTAAATTAGTTAATATACGCGAGTTTATCCGTTTTCATAGTTTTATTTAAATCAACTTTGTCAACCAAATAATAGACACGATATGCGAATCTATAACATAGCCAGCAATTATTTTAAAATAGAAGATATATCTACCAATGAATTCAATTTAATATAATTCAGGTATTTATGATAAAATATGTAAGCGCTTTAGTAAAGTCCTACTTTGTTGTTTGCCATAAGACACATAGGTACGTATCTAAATTCACGTATGGAAATCGAAACCTTCACTTTGTTGCTTACCATACGTGATACTATAAGCCTATACTCATATCTTTGATAAGGTCTTATTAGTTATTGAGTATTGCTCTGCACGAGTAAAGTTCTTCAAAAGGATTGTACAATTTGTACACAAGGTACACACTTACTCGTGTATTATGGATTAAAAAAGGTGGGACCTTGGGAGTAACAGATTAAGTGGAGTAGGAGGGAAGTAGCAGAGTAGGAGTAGCGGTAGGAATTAGTACCTGGCCAGAGTTGAGAGCGTCCAGGAGATCCCTTTCGTTGATGAGCCCTCCGCGACCGACGTTCACGATTTTGATGCCTTTTTTGCACTGCTTCAGGACAGCAGCGTTGATGAAGTCTGAAAATTATTATTTTATCATTAACTCACTACTATCCACTGTATAGATACCTTACAAAGGGCTGTGTATGACGTGCCTATGAGTATTGTTTTGTATAATTATCTGCACTCGTCTCAAATTTGCTATAAGCACTACTCGGTTACACTACCTACTTTGTGCTCGTAATTATACTATTATAATGGAATACTTTTCGTTGAATTACCTTCTGAACTTGCACTGACTAATAACCCATTCGATTAAAAACACTAAACGGGGGGACGTACCAATGTCGATAACTTGACACTTAGCGGACAGGCTCCAGTGATGGACAATGCAATCTTAGTCTTAAGAACAATCAGTTTTAAATCGACTGTTGATTTAAAAAAAAAACAATTTCTTAAGTAGCATCATTAAAATGAGAATGAATGTAAGTACATATTTACTTAATTGGGTATTTGTCCATTACCTACCTAGTGGTGCCGTCATTCTATTATCTATTCGGCACCCATAGCAACTTACCTACAGATAAGAATGTGTGAATGTTTACAATTTGTATTTGATGAATGATTATGTTTAGCTGCTATGGGTTTTATTTTATGGGGCGATAATTGCTATAATTGTGTATTTAAAATTATGTTTTTTTTTTTATTTATTTTTTTTTTTTTTTTATTATTGTAATTTAATTTTGTATTTATTATTTCTTGACATGTGTTTTACAACATTAAAGAATTTGAATTTGAATTTGAATTTGAATTTGATACCTACTGATATCGTTATCTGTATCTAAGCTAATGTTTATTTCCGTTGATAATCTAGATGTAAAAACATTTTAAAAATATAAAAGTATTTTCATAAGCAATTGTAATTTGTAATCTGATTATGATTAAGAGTGCAGAACGGTGCCTAGATAATGTATGGACGCGGGTATATTTTGAAAACTTCTACTCTGTTGTTTCATGTTGAACGCATACAGGACACTGTGGATAAACCGTGTGAAATTCAATATGAAAATAATAGAAGTGAACGTTAATGATACCCTACACGGGAAGTAATAGGGTAGGTATAATAAAGGTGCTTAGATATTAAAGGGAGCTAGCAATTCTCGTGTTTTAAAGCATCTTGCAGCTTCACGTCTCTTTTTAATCAATACAATCGAAAAGAGATCGGGTACCTGCGAGTATGTGCTAAGGCCGCATATCTGGTATAATACATAAATATGAAATCGATACTGCTTAGTTATTAGGAGTTCCCTCAAGTGTAGGTACAAGTAAATAGGCAAATAATTCAGTCGGCATACGTACTTCTGGTAGATTCGATGAGAGGGGTATGGAGGGTGATGTAGTCAGCCACGGGCCAGATCTGTTCCAACTCCATCTTGGTTGCGTGGAACTCCTTGCACTGCTCTGCCGACACGAAGGGATCGAACCCAACGATCTGCGTACAATTAGTCAATTATAGTGAAAAACTCTCATAATATGATATAAAACCAGTAAGTTATGCTTTTGCACAAAACACTACTAGGCAAGTAGCGCATCCTTCAAGCGTAAGTAAATCAATAGGGCAACGACACAGTTTCGAAAATTTAATTTAATGGTATTGTATTATAGTTGAATGTCTGTAGTAGTTATTATGCCAAATTGCCAATGCCGACACATCATAGCAATATAAAATTGTGAGCGGGGTGTCGATAATTGGGTCTTAGTATGCCGATTAATAATATACATATATAACTCTTGCAATCAAACCAAGTCAATGATAGCGGTTAAATCTTTCTGTACTAAAACTGTGTGTACGTACATATTTCACCAAAATAAAATACATAACTAATAATGTCAATAATATACGACTAGCTATAATAGCTGCTGGTAGTGTAAGTATTTAGGTACTGTAAGTACAATACTGGCTACTCTGGCTGGTCTGTATATGTACTCGGTGTTAGCAATCTGAGAACAATCATCAGGCCAGGCGCCAGGCCTAGCCAAGATGCCATTCTGGAATCGTATACGATAAGTAACCAATGTATGAGAATGACAGTTTCGAACGAAAAGTACGTGACCATTTCCATACATCATTACGGTCACGTGACTTAATCGCTTATCGTGATACGATTGCAGCATGGCGTCTTGATTGGGCCTGCTGAGATAAGCCTGAGTGACTCTCCGGGACGGCGGGATGCCCGACAAATTTAATGTCGACCGCAGCGTCCTTTAGGACGTTACTTTACCTTCATGCCAAACGCGTGCATCCTAATAGCGACTTCCCGTCCCACGCGGCCCAGGCCGAGAACGGCCAGGGTCTTGCCCTGCAGCTCGGTGCCTGTGTGCTGCGTCCGCTCCCAGCGGCCTCCGCGCAGAGCCGCGGCCGCCGGCACCACGTGACGTGCCAGCGCCAGCATCAGTCCGCAGGTCAGCTCGCATGCGCTCATCGCGTTGGCTCCGGGGGCACTGGAATGGTTCGTCAAACAATATAGACCGCACCAAATCTCTATCTATACTATTCGAATCGAGTTTACTTGTAAGAAAATATATAGGTACCCAATATCTACTACTACTACTACTTACTACTACTACTACCTACTACTACTTTATCGACGAGCTTATAATGATCTACTTAGGCTTATTCCCCTGTTCTACATTCATGGAACCTTCGGGAAGAAAAGGATTGAAAATAATGGAGTAGATAGTATAATTTTTTTTGATTAAATGAAACTGAAACATACACTGCTTTATTCATGTATTATTATTCCTCTTAACTAATCGCAATTTTCCTTATGTACATAGGTAGTGGTATGTTTTAAGCTAAATTCAATTAGAACCTTAGTTGAGTACATTGTACGGGAACAACGGTTCGAAGTACATCGGAGCCTAGAATTTACCTAGAATTGTCCTGAAAAGTAAGCATGGTAAGATCCTTGGTTTCGATGCGACACGAGTCACGACGATAGTCCAAACTACGAAGTCCAATTGTTATCGCTTATCATTATTAATAAATTTTGATGTACAAATAAAATAATTATACATAAGATTTTGGTTTCTTCATTCTAGTATTTACCTAAAGGTATTAATAATAATAAATATCTTAGGACATCTTACACAAATCGACCTAGACCGAAGGTAAGCTCAATTAAGGCTTGTGATGTGGGTACCAGGTGACGATATATGTAATAGACAGATACTTAAATACATAGACAGCCATGACCAAGGAACATATATTTGTGATAAATAAATACACAAATTATGCCCTCGCCGGGATTCGAACCCGGAACCTCCAGCTTCGTAAGCAGGGTGACTACCAACTAGGCTACGGAGGCTGATTGTCTATAAATCATCAATAAAATGTCATTTTAATATTTAGTACGTAGGGAAATTTATAAAATACTCATTTAGTCCTTAGGTACTAGTACAAAATGTGAAGGGGTAATTGATTTTACGGTAAGTACTTTAGATTATCATTTATCATCGTCATCAGCTGATAGACGTTCACTGCTGAATAAGGGGTCCTCCCAGAGCATTCCACAAGTATCGTTCGTGCATTGCCCACATCCAATGGATTCCAGCTATCTTTACCAGGTCATCGGTCCATGTCTCCACTCAAGATCTCGCTTGCCCCACTTGCCATTAGTACTTCAGGCAATATTCAAATAATAAGGACATAAACTCACTTAATGACGCCGATGCCCTTGGCGCCCGCAGCAGCCACATCTATGTTGTCGACGCCGGCGCCGGCGCGCCCCACCACCTTGAGGTTTGTGCCCGCATCCAGCACTTCTTTGGTCACTTGGGACGCTGATCGCACCACCAGACCTTCATGTTTCTATGAACAATTAAACAAATTGATAGCCGGCTGTTACTTCTTCTATTGAAGTACGACTATTGGAGGGAACGGTGAAGATTACGAATTCGAAGTCGAATTGTTCCCAATTCTACAGATTTCTTTTACAGAATTCACGAAGTCTACCACATAATAATAATTATACGAATTTTACGTACGAGTACTTGCTTTAATTTAGGGTCATCAAATATTTTGAGTGTATTCATGTATTCATGAAACATGCAATATACGTTCATCAACATGGTGCTATTGTCGAGAATATCATCAAAACAATGAATTAATTTTAACAAAAGTTTATTAGTTTAAGTTTTAGTTTAAGTTTAGTTTTCTTGTTTAGTATTTTTTATTTTTCGAATCTTATTAAAATTTACGGCCTCTTTTAAGCCCTATAGATGAAAAAAATACCTATATCAGGTTTTATTATCCCACCTAGTTACTATTTTTCATATATCTACGGTGATCGTAACTCAGAGGAAAACTCAAAAATGTGTGTATGTAAATGGGTAATTTTTTTTCTTCCGAGGGATTAAAAGAGCCCATAAAATAAAGAATATAAAAAAGAATAAATAAATTAAAACGACATCGAAATAAAAATTCGCCCATTCAGCAAATAGTTGGTTAAGTACATACTTACAGGAATTTCTAGGAGGAGTTCTTGTTTGGTAATTTTAGGTATGTTGACGACATGGATTCCGTGTGAGTTGAGAATTTCTTGGCAGTTAGACCCAACCCCATCGACTACCAATACAGATTTGATGTCTAAACCCATTTTATCTGCAAGAAATTGATAATGGTTAAGGAACAAGTAAGTTTTTTGCAGAACTAGTAACAGGTATAGCTATAGAGATAGAAGTTGTGAGTCTGAACCCAATAGGTATATTGTTTTTGTAAAATCATTGAATTTCTTGAATGTGACACACGAAATGTAATGTGACGCTGACGACGAACCAAGTTACTAAAACGAGTACCCACAGTACCTACTGCAAATACACTTATTGGAGAGTATGATTGTACGGTGAGGTTCAAAAATAAATAATATTTAGGACCAAATTGTTAACATATTATGTTAACAATTTGGTCCTTGTGTATCTTGAATTGAAATGGATACATTACCTAATTTATTTATGAATACTTAACTATTAGACGTGACTGTAACTTCGAATCCATAATATCGACATATCGGTCAACAAAGCTGGTGTGAATGAAACGAATGAAATAACTTGAAATAAGTAAATTAAGAAGAATATACATCTTATGCCGTAGGTATTATGTCAATACGTATATTTCATTTTACGAAACTATTTTCAATTGACACTAGTATGCTAATTTTCTTTTTTTTCATGCCTGAGATAATTATGTTTAACACCTATGGTTAATAATATTCGAGTACTTTAATTAACCTGCTACTACAATTAATAATGTTACTAGTACTTACCTACTAAGTAAGTATGTAGGTTCTAAAGTTATAGTTCACGTTATAATTAAGGTTTACGATTTTATCTCAAAATCTTGTTCTAAAAATATGGATCCAGAATATTGTTTCGTCATATCAACCTGTACTACTAGCTAGGAACTGTACCTAAACAGCGTTTACACTTACATTACCTCATTACTTAGGTACAAAATATTCTATCTAATTCGATTGATTAAATTACTTTATTAAATAATGATCAAAATCAACTACCTAATCAATTCATATTTGTAGTTTGCGTTGCAAGATGAACTCGGACGATCCTCTTTGCAAGTTTTGATATCGACTCAGGGATAACTGTTAATTTCCTTTCCCTTTCCCAGTTCCTATGCAAATTAAATAGGTGTTATTCTAATTAACGTGACATTAACGACCGATGTACCATTGTTAGACAGTGTTTATAGCGTAGTTAACTGAACGTGTTATCTTGTTGTGTCTGAGTGTAAGAATACTCACTCTTGTAATTATGTTGAGTAGTTGATGAGTTCGCGATGAGTCCCGACAGGAGGTTCGGTGACGACTGACGCCGAATAGTCGCCGGCGCAAGAGACTACGCTACAAACATACAGTGCGACCGGCACACTCGTTCACGATTATTTATCTGCGGCCAACACGCACAAATCTCGCCTCTATGTTGTACATGTTGTCCATACAAGTAGTTCTTCTAGCGACCGCATTACAAAGTTGGTGGTATAGTTACTATCGTCAGAGACTTGTTGTGTTGTCAGACCACTTTTATCATGACCGTGTGCAATTGAATTACGCTGTGTCGTTGTTTGCTATCAATATTTATTTTATCACAAAAAGCCGATGTTAGTGTTCTAAAAATTATCAGATCACATAATTTTGTTACCTAATGTCACTGGAAAAATCCAGTTCATCTGATTTGGTTCATTGTCTTAGGTATAGGTATATTTAATATTTTTGCACTCAGGCTTAGGATGCAGTACCTATGTTCTACATACATACCTATATTACAATAGTTGTTATCTCAACGAATGCGGTCAAGTTACTAAGATGATGCAATTTGTCGTGGGATAATAGTGTTTACGCTGTCCAGGGAACGCGGAGTTATCTTATTTGTAGCGACCTTAAGCATGATTCTTTCCGTTAATATTATTTCATTTTGGATTTCACGATTTATAGGCGTGTGGTTCGTGGCGATTCGGATCGGATGCATAGAGGCTCCTGAGAGACTTTTGCACACATTTGTACCGCCGGTTTAGTTAGCTAAGGTAGGTGATGATAAGATAACAATTAATATTACTTAATATGCTTGCTGTTAATAAAAAGAGCAAATTTTTAAGAAAATCTGTGGTAGTAGTAATTATGCTAGTAGGTACCTACATTATTTATAGTTAATCATTTTATTCAGTTCTAATACGTATATGAACATTTAATAAAAAAATAGGTTAAATGTTAATGACGTAGTATACCTAAGGTGGAAGTACCAGTGCTTAAAGGTGCGTGCAGACCGAAAGAGCATTCGCTGTTCTAGCGCCCGTTCTAAGAAATCAACCAATCACGTTTTGCGTACCGATCGAATTTCGTAGAGTGGGAGGTTAGAACAGCGAATGCTCTTTTAGTTTAACCGCACCTTGACATGTTAACAGAGAATATTTATATGAATCCCGATATTTTGCTTATATATAAATCTACATAAAGTATTGTCATAAATGTTTTGGGAAAGGAGTTTGTAAGTTTTATTAAATAGTATTTTATAGGGTGCCAATATCAAAATTTCTCAAAATTGAAAATTTTCTTAGTCATTTCCATTGTACGAGTAAGTGTCAGGTGCTTTTGCTGGCAGTCCCAATAGATGGCACATCAGTACAAGTTTGAATGTCACGTGATTCATTTTGTAACATTGATTTTTCTTAATTAGAAAGTTAACTACTTCTTTAATTAGAATTTCTAGTCAAAGAATGCTAAAGAAAGAAGTCACGGTTTGGTTTAAAATCTGTATCTCATTTCTCGGTATCAATAAAAGCGTGCGTAATGGTAACACACTACTTATACAAGGTGCCCATGAGGAAAGGGAAAAATTCTAACAGCATGTTCCTGAGACTAAAAGAAGCAAAAAATGTTAAATTAGTTGTGGTGAAATCTGCAAATATTTTTTTAATGGCTTAACACACAATAAAAGGAATTTATTAATGAAACAATCGCAAAAAATGCACTTTAAAGTTTTATTTTCCATTTAATTCATGCAGGTAATTAAAGATTTTTTTGTTAATTTGATATCGTTTCCTAAAATGCGTTTATCATAGCGTAACAGTATAAAACGGTTTTAAGAAAATATCTATTTTTCTATTAAAATAGACTGAATCCAGAAAACTTCATATGACATTTTTAACTTCAAATTTGGTCAGAGGACGCTTTTGAATTTTTTCCCTTTCCTCATGGGCACATTGTTTATTTATTTATGAAGTGTACTACAAACTGAATCTTGTAAGAAATGATAATACTAATCAATAATTCACCTTTCTCTTTAAGTGTTCGACAGGAACATAACAAATTGGTACATAACTGAGTGCCCTGACAAGCCCTACAAACAAATTATGCGCATAATATTTGCCACACCCGGTGTCGTAACGGCTTCATGCACTAATCGAATCAAACTTGTTATTACGCTTCCATAATAGTAGGAACAATAGGTACCTACATTATCCTTAACTCTAAATAGTTTAGGAAACTAATAAAAACTTGGTAATTGGATAATCGAATCAGACACCGTCTATTTTTTACTTTTAAAATCCTGATTATAAAGGCAAGATAATTATTTAGATGAGTAGGTATTTGATTCATAAACTTACCTTGTCAATTTGAACTAAGTAAGTATGGTTGGGTGTATACGCATAGTTAATAGGAGAGGCCTACGTCCAGCAGTGGACTATCATAGGCTGATGATGATGAAATATGGTTTAATACCTTACCTTGTAATATTAGTTACATTTTTAATAGCACTTTATTAGGTTTCCGTACATTTAATAGCGGTTATTGAATATAATAAAAATGCAAGAAGTCTATTCTATTAAGTTTATTATCACACTTACGAAATATACAAAACATATCACGATGGCACTCGCTATCAGTGCTTCAGACGCTTCAAATCACATCGATGTTGTTCGATGCTTGTTGGTGATTCATTATCAACGATTATTACAAAAGATTCTAGATGGTACTTATAAATAAAGACTAAATGAGTATAATTTTTAAGGATGTTTATTCAACTTTATGTTCTTCGTCATTTAACTGTTTTGCTTTCTGTTTCAATTGTATTAAACGTGCGCAGTTTTCTAATAGTATATTAGATAACCCTGATAGTCATAGGCTGCCATAACCAATGTAACCTAGGCTACCTATAAACTTATAAAAAGGCTTTTTTGTAGCAAGATGAAAGGCTCATGGGAATTTAATCCATTTGCAGTGAGAGGTGTAGGCAATAGGTATTGCTCAATAATATTGATTGTATCGTTGGACCTACACGGTGGATCTACTTATTACTAGATTGAAATGGCCAGCATGAGGGACAGTCGTTACATAGGCTGCTCGGGGTTCACCTAACAGGGTAATAGACAGGTTTCGAACCCCGCTTAATTTATTGTAACAAAATTATGTCTAATATGTACATAACACGTATAAATAGAGTTATGGAAAGAAAGAGACCCAGAATGTTCCATTTCTCTGTATATACACTATTCACTCGTCTTTTACGGTTGAAGAGAATAGTCGGCTAAGAATTTCTAAAATCTAAATACGCTAGAAATGAGATAGTACCTACCTACTTAGTACGTTGACGTAAAAACATCACTACCATTTGGGTATTAAATTGACTAAAAGTAATGACAATTCGCACCGAGTTAGATATGATAGGTACGGCCTGTACATACAATGACCCAAACTCTACAGAATACTTGTAAAAATATAGAATCTCAGAAATGTAAGTCTTTGTGCGTATTGAGTATATAACGCTAGCATTCACATGTCACAAAAATCTACCGCTCATATCAATCTATCGATAGGCATTTGTAATTGCGTGCGGCTGTGTAGTGAACACTAGTAGGGCTTGCGTCATTGTAGGCGAAGCGAACTCTAAGGGTATGTCATTGGCAGCGTTAGAGGGTGCGGGCAGCCTGTCGCGCGGGGCGGGCGGGGCGCGCGCCGATGCCGCCGGCGGCGCGGCGGCGCGCGAACAGCGCATCGAGTCCGCGCAGCGGCGGCGCCGGCGTCGTCTCGGCGGGCGCCGCCTCTGTCTCTGCTTCGCTCTTCTCGCTGCTCACGTTGCTCTCCTCAGTCACTTCCTCTTCTACCTTCTTCGGCGCTTCCGTAGTTGCCTGTATGAATTCGATTATTTAAAGTTGCATTTGACACACACTATAACTGTTCGTCAGTAGAAAACAAAAAAAGTGTAAACAAATATGGTCGATTTTCCATAGTATTTCACGTCTTTGATACATATCGTGAAACACGTTGGCAGATAATAAATATCAATAATATTAACTAAATGTACCGATGTGAATTCAAGGTTAATTAAGGTTTTAAGTTGATGATCAAACCGTGATTGTGTTCTAAAAGTGCGTGATCATAAAATAAAGCAGCTTTGTTTATATTTTTTTGTTTTCCACTGTCGAACAATCTACATAGATAAGTTTTACAATACACAAATTTTCGATTCATACAAAGTTTGATATTAAACTAGTAAACACAAGGAAAAACGTATGTTCCTACACTACGGCAATAATATGATGGTTTACCTAAATAGATTTTTATAAATAGGTACCTACACGTAATAGGACTCTCTTTGCTTCACATAAATTTGTGTAGGTATCTGTTGCAAAACTTATCTAGCGACATATGTAGGTATAAAAGACATGAACATTCAATTCAGTGAACCGAACGCGGAGTTATTAAAATCGTTTAACTGAAATTGCGCATGAAGTTGCTGTAACTATTCTGAAACTCACATCGCGTTTTATGTAATGCAAGCAACAATGTTGCAAAATAACTAGGTCGAGTTTTATAAAGTTACTTCGTTTTATAACTTCGTTGTTTACCACTCATTATAGTAACTAACTTACATAAACGAAATTGTAACATTTTTAAAACGTAACCTTATAATATATTTACTTTATTAAGTATAATGTTATTCGGTTAATTACGATATGAAAAAAAAAAACGATTGGCACAGGCAGTTTCGACGTCATGACACGACAAATAATGCCATGTATTGCCACCAAAGTAGCACAAATACATGAATATTATTTTAATATTTTCATCGGTACCGCAATATGTAGTTATTTATCAATTAAAACCACTTTACATTCGGTTCGTTCGTTGAGTGTTTGAAACGTCGGGATGTAATTATTTAATTAATATACGCGACTAACGCGACATAACCCATTTTATGTTATTTAGCCTAACAGAATTATTGAAGCAATGCAATGTTTTTCACGAACTCATTGCAAGTATATGAGAATTTATCAATGTGATTCTTACTTATTTATCTTTATAAAAATAAACCTTTTGAATGCTAAGCGGTAAACACGTTAGAAAACAATGGCGGTCAAAAGGTTCAGATCTACGAACAAATAAAACATGGAAGCTTAGACGGACATAGTACTAAATTGCGTTTCAAAAACGGCCCTGAATTTTAGTTGACAAGTGTCACTCCTTCTTATGTATGCATCACGGTAATTAAATGAATTTCAATATTAACCGCTTCTTTAAAATATGTTTTGTGATTGGTCCATCAAATTTTTGATTAGCTATATTCTCTTTACGTTTGTCAAATATATGCGTAGGTATTTGTT
Source organism: Thaumatotibia leucotreta (assembly GCA_025490895.1). Lineage (NCBI taxonomy): Eukaryota > Metazoa > Arthropoda > Insecta > Lepidoptera > Tortricidae > Thaumatotibia > Thaumatotibia leucotreta. The sequence goes on from JALPQI010000384.1 coordinate 258,322, forward strand.
AAGAAAAGCGCTACGTCCTGCCCATCTTGGCTCAATTGCACAATTGTTTTTGGGGGTCATTTTTGAGCTCGCGTCAGATATCCATGTTTATATCGTCACAGGATGCTTAGCCAAGTTGCCAATCACCGTATCGTAGTTTTCCCTCTCTGTCACTCTTTCATATTAGTGCGACAAAGACCTTTCGTTTACAATTGACGATTAAACGTTAGCGATTGGCAACTTGTCTAAGCACCCAGGTAAAAATATTAAATGTTCGACAATAACCTCAGTAGAAGGTAGTTTCCTCTTGAGGAGCGGGTTGGGGCGCCGGGGCAGCGGCGTGGGCGCCACGCGCGGCTTGGGTGAGGGCTGCACGGACAGCCGGTTGCGTACGCGCAGGCCTCCGCGCGCCGCCTCGGGCGCTGGCGTAGGTGATGATCCCTGCGAATAGGTAACGACATCATTTATTAGTTTGATCCCTGCGAATAATTAACGACATAATTTCTTAGTTTTACGAGCAATCCTCAAAATGTTCGTAGCACTGGATCACGTCTTCGATATTGATAAAAAATGGTACCTAGGCTGCTAGTGCTGAGCAAAATCCACTGTGTTTTCTAAAATGTGCCAGGAAGTTTGTATGGAAAATCCCTTTATTGTTAACAGATCTCTATACATTTTGGTTACAAAAAAGGAACGTTTCATACAAAGATTTTGGGACATAGGTACCTATAGGTACTAACAAATGTTTACACTAATAAAAAAAATGTAGAGTAGTACGCAGTAGAGTAATCTGGTACAAATGATTAACTTATATATGCTGTGCTGGTAATATAGTTATAATTAAATTATTATAAAAAATTACGATTGTTATCTTGATTAGGTAGGCTTTTTATTCCTACTTATTTTGTTTGGAAAGCATGTAATCTCGGTAATTGACAGATTGATATCAAGTTGCCAAGCGTAACTATTTACGTACGATTAGGGTATTATTCTGAATGGACAGTCAAGTGCAAAAATAAGTATCGAAAGAATCCGTTCATAAATATGTTACGACGTTCTTATTACACAGAATTAGAGTGCACTGGGACATATTTTTGAACGTTTTTGTATACCCCTTATTTTGTCTTCGACTGGATATGGATTTTCGATCTTAGGTATTTTTTCTACAATAATTTTATTTACCTAGTAAGTATTTATTTTGTTATAATATAAGTAGAAAAACCAGCAGCGAATGTTTACACAGTTTGCAAGAGTTTAAACTACGTTACGTCACTTGTTGTTGATATTATATTTAGAGTATGTATGAGAAAATACAATATTTTCATACCACTCAGCCCATCTGATGCTGGAGCCGGAAAGTGATGAATCGTGGAAAGCGTAATAAGACCGTCACTATTCATCTATTTTCTCATCCGAATTCAGTCATTGGGTGCTCTAGTCTATTCGATGCTCTAACGACAATAAATGGTATCTACCAGTTAATTAATTGCGAGCGATTTAGTAAAAACGTCTCACCTAGCCCTTTCCATAAGAACGAAATGGCCGGACGGCTTGTACCGTCATACGAATTAATGTCTAAGCGTCCTTATGGAAAGCGATAAAGTGGGACGTTTTACTGCCATCGTATTCGCCGAATGACGTCCACTGCTGAACATAGGCCTCCCCATCATCCAGCGGACTCCTGCGACCGTTTTACAAATTAGCTCACAGTTTGTAAATTACACCTAGGATGTACGAATTCATATTCACAAGTGTTTTACGATGCTGGAAAACATCGTGAGGAAACCTGTATACATCTGCGAAGCAATTCAAGGGTATGACTGTGGAGACCTCAACAAGTACCGGACCAGCGTTGGGACACTTGGGACCACGCAAAATGCGTTTGATATCTATTTGCGCAAAAATTGCCAAAATACAACACAATACAATACATCAAGTATACGTAAATGTTAACAAACCTCAGCATCGGAGTCTGTGGGTGGTGCCTCGGGCGCCGAGGTCTCCGTGGCGGCGTCGACGGGCGCTTCAGTGACCGCACCGGGCCGCAGGCGCGGATTGGCGCGCAGGTTCAGTCTCGGTCCGGGGCGCAGCGACGCGGGTCGAAGGCCGGGCCGGCCGCGGCTGGAAATAAATACCGATCATTGTTATTAAACAACTCAAGACACTCGCAGTTCTACTCAGAATACCAGATGATGGGAGAGGGGGCTAAGACCGCGATCTTCGTATTTAATTTTCTTAATTACATTTAAACTTTTACAATCAAGTAACTTAACCCACAACACCATGCTATGGATAGCTGCTGCTCCACAACGAGCTAGAGTTGCTACTGGCCGTGTCAATTAAATATCGCTGAACTATAGATTGAACTAGTTATAGAGGCGAATAAGTTGTTGGTGATTTATGATTATAGGCACCAAAATTCCGCTGCCTGGTATCTAATCTGTGTTTACTATCTGCTAATTGTAGAGCCTCTTTAGGTTCAGATAGAGGTGCTCTAAAACCATAATGTCTTTGGCACCTCACATTATCCGCCTGTACAAGTAATCAGTCCACTGCTGGACAAAGGCCTCTCCTAGTACCTAAGAGTATGGACGCATTAGGAGGCAAACGCTCATAATCGCCACGCTGGGCAAGCGGATTGGCGATCGCTGTAATGTGTTCATTCCACTATGATGATACTGCTGTCCATCATCAATCTTCAATAATACATGGTCAGTGATACTGCAAATCCCTTAGTCGACTCTTATGACACCGACGGGAAGAGTTGGGGTAGTGACAAATGTATTCTTACTGCCGTCACCACACGGCCACTTTGGCACTTAGTTACGCTACAGATATACTTCGAGCAACCGTAATCTCTGCTGCTGTCTGTTGGTTGTAAAGCTAGCTTCCATAGGCTCCGATAGAGGCTGAGGCTTTAAAAGAACATTGTGGCTCTAGAACTTAGCAATAAATCTTGGAGCAACGGCAATCTCTGTCTGCTGCTTCTAGAGAGCTAGCTTTAGGTTCAGTAAGATGATAAATACTCTAAGAGAGCATTATGTCCGTGGCACTTACGCAAGATTTGCTCGGAGCAAAGGTAATCATAATCACAGCTGTCTGTTCACTGTAGATCTAGTAGCCTCTTTAGGTCCAGATAGAGGATGGCTTAAGAAACATCATGTCTCAGGCATAAGAAGATTTGCTCGGAGCGACGGTAGTCTCCGCTGACTCGTTGGCGGCGTAAGCCGTGCTGTCCTCTGCAGGAGGAGCGCTGCTGGTTGTAGAACCAGGCCTCCTCAGGTTCAGTTAGAGCATTCTCTAAGAGAGCAGCATGTCTCAAGCACTTACGCAATGGATCTGCTCGGAGCGACGGTAGTCTCCGCCGACTCGCTGGCGGCGGGAGCCGTGCTGTCCTCAGCAGGGGGAGCGCTGCTGGTTGAAGAACCGGGCCTCCTCAGGTTCGGACGTAGGCGGGCTCTGCAGAAGTAACAAACATGTTAATTGTTTAGTTTTGGTACAGAGCCTCTAAAGTAGACAACAGATTCGTAGTGGGAATTCGTCGCTGTTCTTTTATCCTCAGGCGCATGGTCCTAAATATGACACTTATTAACAGCAAACAAAAAAAACTATTCACTTAGAGCAGAGTTTAAATTGTTTTACCTCGTAAGATTTTAAAACAAACTGAAATCAAGTATTTTTTTCTGCCGAGTAGGTAAAAAATTCAATGACAAATTTTGAATATTTTCCTTGTATGGACTTAGGACAACCAAAACTGAAATTAACAATCATAGTTGATGATTAATAGTTATTTGTGTTACAAGGGATCAAAATGATATTTTTCCGGCGAGAGTGTTCATTGAGCCCGAATGAAGCGATGGATTCCACAATAGACATATTACATATTTAATATTTTTGCGCAAAATAGATTCGTGATTGATGTAGAGTCTACGTGTTATTTATTTTCATATTTCGTTGTTATTTTTTAGGCTGGCAACCGAAAGTCCTTGAACAGAAATGTGCCACTTTGATCCCTCCTAGCTGGGAAGAAAAGACCGTATTCGAATAGGTGGTGTGAAATTCAAATTTCATAGCCTTATCTATCATACTTCCAGCCTTTTCCGCCCTTCCAACTCAGAAGACAAATGGAACAGCAATAGACTTAACTAGTCTTACCAGGCCATCAATGAATAAACCTTTACTATAAAACTAAATACTACTTGCTACCTAGTATAATATTAATTAATTATCATTACCAAGATTCCAATAGCTAACGTTCAGTCGTGAATGAAACGCAACTGTATATTGGTTGCACTAATAAGAAAGAGCAACATAGAGAGAAAACTACGATACGCTACTGAGCATTAGCGATTGGCAACTTGGCTAAGCATACAGGATCAGTACCTAGCATACAAGATGGGCCCACAAGGGTAAGGCTCACTGGGTTTCGGAGGTTTGCAATAGCGTCCCCGAAACCTCAAACAAACTGCGAGTTAAGGGGCACCCAAGGGGTTTAGTCCGTGCAAGTCTGACATAACCACCCCGTTCCTCCCGGGCTGGGTGGTATCCATTATGCATTACCCAGGGTTAACAAAAAAAGAGGTACCTAGGCGCAGGAGTCTCGCTGGCAGGAGAGCTGCCATCGTCAGACGCGGGCGCCGCCGTGGTGGAGCTCGGGCGCGTGCGCCCCGAGAATAGGCCTCGCCGTCCGAATGCCTGCAACAATCAACATGGTCACGTCTAATAACTTATTATTACAATACATACATCATGAACGTATGCCCGAGGCACAAGAATCAAAATCGGTAACATGTTTATGGAACAAATTGTACAGTTAGCGTTAAATATTTTGTAGGATTTTTTGAGTTGTAATATCGCATTTATACGTTATGAAAAGAACGTCAAAAACTTTTTATTAGGAAGGTACTGAAATGATTTAGATTCTTATAATAAAACTTTTTGTCAGTTCCGTTGATTGGGTAATGGGTATATGTACCTAATTTTTTTGCTGAAAACGCATCAATGGGTTCTTTGTCAAGAAATTATTTACACCAAAAGTTAGTTTCCGATCAGTGCGACGAATATTCTAACAATGGTGTATGTAAATATTTAAAACACGTACTTGCCGTAAGGTAATGGGGATATTATGTATATACTATCAATATTTTTATCATTATCAAAGGAGGTACCTTTGAATTGCACACACGATGATGATCCCATCTTAGTGCACAACGAAACCACATGCAAAAACTGAGAAAAATATCTTCAGTTGTAATTTGTTCTGGTACCAACAGGATCCAAATAAACTATTAATTGCGACATCGATTCGTGCACCCATAATTCGGTACCGAAGAAGGCCCTTCAATTTTTCGAAAATGTTCATCCTTAATATATACATATTAAGGATGAACATTTTCGAAAAATTGAAGGGCAATTCTGATTCAAAATGTAAGACAATGTGAGACCTACATGCAGTTAATCACTTTCATTGCATATTCAATTACATTCAGATATTATGCAAACGAAACGGTCGAACGACGGTGAGAGCTACTGTCTAGGTACTAATAAAAACTATAATAATGTACATAATTCATTCGCTGCGCATTGTTCGCTAGGGCATTAGTAAGTGTGAGTAGAACACATGTATTATTGTAATGAGGTATTAGTATCATGAATGGGGTTTGATTTCGTCAACGCACCTTGGGCTGGGAGACAGGTTTGTCTGCCGGCGCCGGCGCGGGCGTGGAGGCTTCGCTGGCTGCCGTGGCTGTCGTCTTACGCGCTCCGCCGGGCTTGCTGAAGCGACCTGTTGACAAATATAGACCCTGTCATTTTATATCAACTTACGATAGGAGTGACCTAAGGAACAACAGAACTTAAACATTTAAGATTGGTAGGTAACTAACTATCTTATCGTTTGTGATAGGTTTATCTAGTTAATATTGAGACAATCCCAGGAAGGTATACCTAACACAGGTTAATATTAAACCGTAGCTATTCAGTACGTACTAAATAACAATCTTCACGCTACTTTCATACCTGTAGGCTTATGATGGTCCACTGTTTAATTGTTTGTTGTCGTTGCCATCACGTTCTGACAAGTACCTACCTATGCCAGTGCGAAAATGACGAGAAGCACGACAAACGGTAAACGCGTGGCCATCAAAAGCCGCCAGCTTAGGCAGCTTAAGTAGATAAATAAAAAATCGTTTATAATAACATAGCAAGGGCAAACCAAGCAGTCGCACAGCACAGAAGTAACAATAAGAACATTGAGATCGCAACAGCACGTATCATTGTAACCAAAGAATCTGCATAATTTCCTTTACGGAGAAGCCATGCCTAGAGTCTAGCTAGATTAATACTTATTCGGTTTCTTTTATCGATTGCGGGTAAATTGATGAGTCAATACACAGTAATTATAATTAGGTACCTCTTGCTCTTGTAGATGATTCCTGTGGAGCTTCGGTGGGCGCGCTAGATGTAGTGGAGACACGTGCGCGGGCGCCGGGGCGGCCCTTGAAGCGGGAGGGTCTCGTCGGCGCAGCGGTGGTGGTGGGCGCCGGAGTGGTTGTGGTAGTCGTGGTGGTGGTCGTAGTGGTGGTCGTGGTCGTCGTCGGTGTGGTCGCCTCTTCAGTTGTGCTTAGAGCTTCTGTCGTAGATGACTCGTCATCTGCTGCGGTCGTGCCCTCGAAACCGAGCTCGTCCACGGTCGGGTTAACATCGTTGTTCAAATTTTCACCTGCTAAATATGCGTACAGGTCAAGTGCTACCTTCTCCATTGCAGTCATTGTCGTATATTCAGTTGTGTCTTGTTCATACGGAGTCGTTTGTTTATAATCTGAGGGAAGTTTGGAGTCATCTAGAATTTCTTGGAATCTTATTCCGCTCGACAAGCTGTGACCTTCCCTTACTGTATCTTTGGCATGCGACGGGTCTTTGGTAGGTTCATCTTCTGGTATTTCAGTAGTTGTTCTACTTTCAGAAGAATATCTGCTTGGTAGCTCTTTGTACTGGGAGGGAATATCTCCTGAGTTTGTCTTAAAGCTGTCTAAATCGACAAGTTCTGAACTGGGGCGCCTGAAAAATAATATTTTGCATGTAAGTAATTATAACTATTAGTTTACAGGTACATACATGTATTATACTCGCAGAAATCTTTTTCTCCGAAGGCTTAAAGCAGTATGGCAAAAGATACCTTATGTGTGCTCGAGTCCTACTCCTTGTTTGGCCAATGGACTCGTCAGCAACATTATCAATCTGTGGTCGACCTCGCTGTCTGGTAGTTTCTGAAGAAACTTCTGGAACATATGTGGTCGAACTAGCAGGTGTCAGGTTGCGTCCACGAGGTGGGAAACGCGTACTGGATGGTAATCTGAAAGTGAAAAACCATGTATTGAGATTTGTTTGTTGTCAGGTGAAATTATAATTAAGTACCTATGGATGAGCTATTTTTTATTATTTGTCTCTACATATATGATCTGGAATATACAATACAAATATAGTATGTATAATTGTATATCAAAAATGTTACACGTAAACACACAAAGTTAAGTTAATTCATATTTTTCCTCACCTTTCTTCTTTAATTTCCTCCTCAACTGGCGCAGGAGCAATCGTGCGCCCTCGCTGTCGTCCTCTACCGGAAGCTGGTAGAACCTCATTCTGATTATCAGTAGCTACAGTTGTTGCCCCAGATCTATCGATAGAACTGTACTTGCTCTTGGCCTTTGTTTCTTTGCCTATTTGGTTGTCAGCTTCAGCTTTTTGGGGGCCGTCATGAGAATTGTGGACTGGTGCAGCTGTAGTAGATGAGTTTTTGTTTTCGTCTTCTTCGTCATAATAGTAGTAAATGTATTCGTACTCATAATCCTGTCCATTTGGTCCCTTCTTTATTTGGATACGAGAATGTTGTTTTTGCTCTGACCCAGCCGGTTCTAATTTAACATTTGATGACAACAGACCACTGTTTATGTCATCGATTGTATCGAAATTAATAGGAATATAGTCGTAAGTCTTTTTAGCAGCCGGAGGCGCGGTAGTTAAAATTGGTTTTTGCGTGGTTGTCCCCGATCTGTCACTTAATTTTCCTGATTCTGACATTGCTTCTAATTCTATCTTCATTTTAGGATTGATATCTTCATTTTTTACGTTCTCTTTTATTCTAATATCCTCTATTTTAGATACTGGGATATCAATCTCTATTGATTCCGCTATTTTACCCTTCTGCACTTTTTTAAGTAATACTCTTTTATCTTCTTCTATTGATACGATACCTTCTGAGGTATGTTTCCCACCAACTTTACCATTCGCAGCTTTTTTTATACCTTTATCATCTTCTGGTCTAAAATTTCGATGTGATGGGTGTTTATCTGGAATCTTGTGTGAGGTCTCAAAATGTTTGATGGGGACTTGTTGACCTGCACTGACTAAAACATATTCTTCTCCTTGTCGAGGCTCAGTTATAATCTGCACCTCAGCAATGGCTCGGTAGACTGTGCAGACTAGCAAACATCTGTAACAACAAGAAGCAACATTGTATAATAAATAGATAACATGGGAAAGTAATGCTAGTGCGATAAGATCCGACAATTTATGAGTCAGCAAGATGACATCTGGTTGTTGCGCCTTTACAGTCGCGCAGCCTCGCGCCTCGGCACAAAGAGTGAGTCATCCAAATTTCATCACTCCGGTCCCGGCGCTGGGCGCGATTTCGCTAGCATTCCAACAGATATGTCAAGTGCGCTGGAGACGCTGCTGTAATTTATGCACTGCTTACATAGGTACATGCGCGCTAAACAATGAAATGTCTATGTTCTTTCGTAACATTTCGGCATATTTGCATGTACATACGTATCAATAAAATATGCAACAGACAGTTGCAGTGAATGCAAAGAAATTGTGAGAAACATAATTCTAGGTGACAGAAGTCGAACATTGCAATACACTATTGGAAGTAAGTGATGTGGTCGTGAGAATTGTTAGCGAAAATCGGAGCGTGGGTGTGTAATATGAATACTAATTCTACACAAGTGCAAATCGATGAGGTAATGTGACATCGCTAACACTTTCGCCTATGGAGGTTCTCACGCGATATATGGAATTACACGCGGCAGCATCACTGTCGATTAAGTATTTTATTGTCTACCGATGCAGAGGTGTAAATTGATGAAAATGAGCATGAATACTTTCGTTTTTGTCACAGAAAATTTAGTTGTCAGTATTTTGCCATCAAATAAATAAAAGAAAGTTCACTAAAAGTACCTAGCGATCCGGAAAAGATACTTATAGGTAGGTAAGTACCTATTGTTATAAGAGAGATGCTATTTTCAAATGATAGAATATGTAATTATTGTATTTTTAGATAGGGAGATAACTACCTAGAATAATTTATTACAATATAAACTACATATCACTGTATTTGCTAATAACTTTATAGGCGCGATGATCCATATCGAGCTCGGATTATAAATCCAATTACTTACTGAAGTCGGAAGAAATGCTTCCGCGCAATTTTGTTGCAGTCATGCGGCGGCACGCGGAACTGCGCCGCTGCGGGTGCGGGTGGGATACGATACGGCATCGACAACGCGATACTGATAGTATCATCTATCCATCAATTGTGATATTCTTATCATACCGTATACCCCTTAACAAGTCTTAATAAATAGTTTTTCCATGCTCGAGTTTATTAAGGAATATGTTTGGACATACATAGTAGAGCAACATAGCTACCTATAAATATTTACCTAACCACATTGTGTATTAAATTAATTCAATCAGTGCCTAGAAAATAGGTATTAAAATGTGCTCGATAGTCGATGATAATTATTCCGCCGGTGCAACTGGACCGGTACATGCGATACCGGTTCCAAGAGTTTCAATTTCACTGGATGTAAGGTCGCACCGATCACAAGGCTATGTGAGCGTACTGTCACATACCTACCAATTTATCAAGATCAGTTGGAGACCATCTATACTTGAGGGCATTCAAATTTTTCATACCAGATACTGCATTTTCATTGCTCTTTTGTGTAGATCCAATTTACAAAGCAGCCATCGTTTAATATTCTGAACATTTAACTGCCATTAAGTGGGTATATCAAATACTATTAACAAGGTTAGTAACTAATTACCTAATTATTTTCTAATTTAATTAGTTATTTATTAAATGCCTTTTAATGTAGCTATCCATATTACTTAATGACCTTTGATGCAATTGCGAAAAGTAAATAATTAATTAGGTACAATTTTTATGTGTAATACGTAAGAACCAAAGGTTAATAGCTTTGCATATTCTGCAATGCTTTCGGGGTGTCGTTAGATGACGTATTGTTATCGAGGTAAAAATTGTGAAGAAATATTCCAAATTTCCCTGACACACAAGAGACAACAGTTCATACATACCTACTTAGGACTTAGTACATGTTGTACAGTCAAAGACAAAATAAGGTGTATACAAAAATGTTCAAAATATTTCCAAGTGCACTCTAATTCTGTGTAATAAGAACGTCGTAACATATTTATGAGCGGATTCTTTCGATACTAATTTTTGCACTTGACTGTGTACCTAGTATTCGTGGCAAAAATTGTTAGGGATTTGACGTATACCATACCGTATGTGAATAAAAAACTAGACATGAATATTCTAAATACAATATTAACAAGGGGCTCAATACCAAAATATTCATTCATTTATATTTACGAATTTCAGACATGTTGGAACAATTGTTGGGCAGCATGTCTTGCTACCTTTCTATCCTTATATCCAGTTAAAAAATATACAGGGCAGAACAAGTATTAGTGCTCCGTAAACTCCTTTTTTTAAGTATGCTTAGTATAAATAAACAAATGCACAGTAGCTGTACTAGAGATTGGCCAATGCTCTGCGTGGCAGTAGGCGCAAGGCTACGCTCGTTATGCTTCTTAATTAAGTTACCAACTCGCCTAATGGTCATTTTAGTGTAAGTGTAACTCTGCTTCAACACGCTGCTGGTTATATCATTGCATTGCATATTTAACAGCCGTGAAACTATTATTTGCAAGGTTACACTTTATACAAATAGCACCTAAACGCTTCAACATATTATTATATTATCAAGAATTCAAATGAAAAGCTAAACGTCGAAAAAGTTTGAAATTACTCGACCGACAGAAGCCTAGCTAGTAAATTTACTGACTGACCTAGTACCTTTAGGCTATACATATAGGCTCCACAGGACAAGACCAATAAGTACAAGTAGGTAATTATGACTAGATTACTATAAAAAATCAATTAAATCCATAGTAAATGGATGTCGCTTTCAAAAGCATCAATATACGATTTGAGACAGTGGTTAGACTATAATTATGGCGTACATATGTAGCCTCGTCGATGGTAAGACTTCCTGTGAAGCGGCAGGCTCCGGGTTCGATCCCAGGTGAGGGCATCTGATATCTTTATTATCATAAAATATTTGTATAAAATGTTTCATATAAATTAAATCGTGGCATCTTTGCTTAATACTCACAACATAATAATTAAATATCAAAATTTGATAAGAAATACTACATACTTATTAATTTCAAGTTTAATCAATAGATTGAGTACATAAAAGTAATTATCTAATATTTCGGCTAAATGATAGAAAAAACTGTAAATAGCATTGTGTGCAATATTGATAAACACCGATTGACTAAAGAAGATCCGGATATTTATTTCAGTTTTAATCCGAAGTGCCGCCTGTAAATTGGTAAAACGATTGTCTACCAACATTAATTATTGTTATTTAAATTTAGATTAGTTGATGGTTTCTCTTGTCTTACTTAATTAATAATTAAAGTTGCTATACCCACTCTCTCAGGGTTCATGTTGATACTGTACTTAGCTTTTAGCTACATATAAAAGCACCTACACATGAAACGCAATAAAACATTTGAATTTGAATTTAAAATTATGACAAAATTTTAATACACAATCCCGAAGATCAATGCGATCCGAAAAAAAGACATTTTTTTAAAGTAATTTTGCGAAAATTGTAATATTTTAAATACTCACATTTTGAATAGGTACAATTCAAGAATGACCATTTCCTGTGATCATGTTTCATCGGTTATGTTATGACAACAAGTTTCATCGGAATAATGACCTATTCATTCATTATGACAGATGACGAGCCGTTCTCAACTGTTAAAAGGTAAAAAGTATGCTGTAAATGAGATCTAATCAGATATTGAATAAATAGCTTTCCATGGATGGTTGCGGGCAACCGGCATTACCTACCCCGCCCCGCCCATTTTGAACTAGATTCTACGATCTCGTAGCTCCGGCGTAGCTTAACGCTTGTAGCACAGTACGGGAACTTATCCTGAAGCGGAATTTCAACGACCTATTCCTAATATCATCCATTTGGCACAGATTAACTAAACTTAGTATGTTTTTTTCTCATACTAATACATAAATTCTAGCAGGACTAAGAAATTTTCATTTGATGTCATAAGTGTTACAAAAGAAAATCACATAATTAAGGGCCTTAAATGAAAACAAAATTTCACGTCATAATTTTTGTGTCACGAAATTAAATTTTGTGTAATAACTTTTGGCAGTGAAACAAGGCGACACTACTTACTACTACTATGACTTTTTTTTATATGACACCTTTTTGGTGCGTATTTTGCTTGGACAGGACAGAGTACACACTATAATTAATATGACTAACTTTCGTAAAATAATTGACGTGATCGTGATTTTTGTTTTGTAAGGCCTTAACTATGTACATATTTTTACATGCCCCCTTTAATTGTTATTCTAAATAAACCTGTCTTATTTACGAAAATAATACATGTAACTGTCTAAAGCAAACGAACTAACGCATTCAAATTGGATCCTGAATGTAATGTTAGGAACAATTTATGAATAAGGCAACAGGTTTATAATACATGTATTAGGTATTAATAAAGTTTCAACCGTGTCCGTAATGGGTAAATAAGTAAGAGCAAAGCAACATATAATCTTATATTTTGAGAGGTGACATAATGAACTCGAATCCGAAACTGGTTTATTATATCAAATATTTGAACAAGCGGCTGTCCCAGCGCCGCCGGTAATCGAACGTATTTGAGCAGAAACTTCGATTGTTATCCGTGGGAGCTAACTATTTATGCCGCAGGCGGCAGTAGATCAAGGACCGGACATATTTCTCACACGATACCATGCGATACCGCGGTTATAGTCTTGCTAACACAGCTGAAATGGTAGGAAATGTCAATGAGCTACCTACTCATTCTACGCCAAGCAACTACCTGGGTTGATTGCAAAAAAGTTCTTAGTGAAGGGGTTAATGAAAACAATAATTACGATCATTGTGTGACGAAAGCTAGTCATACAAACTAACCCCCTTATTCATAAACGTCTGCTAATTTAACAAGCTGCTAATCATTGTTTGTCCCTTTCGGTCTTAACAATGTGTCCATAAGAGCAAAAGGAACAAACAATTATTAACGGCTTGTTAAGTTAATATAAGGGGGTATATGGGTAACTTAGTAATTTAATACAAAATATGACGTTAATTTTTGTTTTCATTAAAGCCCTTAATAATGTAGGTACATTTTTTTGCAATCGGTCCACCTGCGACAAGTTTGTATGAGTAGGCTAAGAATGTTTTTCATTCAAAACTATCTTAGGCATTATTGAATTTGAAAGATGTTCACTTACATGGGAAAATGTTCGCTCTATGCTACATTTGAACAGGTTCACAAAGTAAATATAACTCCTAATACATACATTTTAGTTTTGAAAATAAACTCCTTATTCTAAAGTTTACGATTGTCGGATAAATATATGATGCATTAGAAATAATTGTAGCAACAAAGTTATTTACTTCAAGGAAAACGTATAAGTTTCACTTGGCTCTTAATGAAGTAATTACCAATTACTGATTTGGAAACAATTAACCGTGATTATCCATTATACATGATTATTGGCACTTCATGGAGAAACCCGGATCTGAATAATTTCTCTATCCGGGTGTTAAGATTATACAATCAACCAGTTATCATTAAAATATTTGTCAAGCCGAGGTAAGTAGCCACCACATCACCACTGCCAAAGATTAATCGAGATTAATTTAGAGTCGAAGTTTTTATATTCTACCACACAACGGCTACATAAACATCGCGTCGGTTATTCAATTTCTCATTTAATTGGCGGATTGCAACATCTAGAGTTAACGATTACTATAGAAATGGTTGTGCATGAAATATTATTGTCTGATTATGACGATTAGCAAAGTATTCAAGGTTAGTAAAAGGCCAAAAAAAATATATTGAGAAAGGTTTCCTAGTAACGTGACTTTCGTAAGTAGACACGATTGTAAAGCATTTGTTGAGGCTTAGTCACGAAGGTTCAGTAGTAGTTATAAGTTTACTTACTTGCTATTTTTGCTACCTGCAGTTAATGTTTAGCTACTTTACTTGCTACACGAGGTCGGTTTGATTCACTGCCGGTTCTTTCCAACCGCTTCAAAGGTCACTTCGCTTCGTCTACTTACAGAAAAGGCAGGTCGAGATCCTATATACGTGACCGCGTATTAATATTTCCTGCTTTTATCTTTCTATCAAGGCGATATTGGTTGAAGACAATAACTGTACAGTGTCCTGCGACAAGGTCCGAGCCGGGGGAGCCGCGCTGCGAGGTCGCGGGTGAACGTGCGCCCGCGCCACCGGCCACCACCAGTACCGCCGCACGCCACAAACGTTACCGATTACACTATTTGCCTCATTTATCTGCTTATTAAGTCAATAAATGGTAAAGTCTTGTTCTGACGTCATGGCAAATGACAATTTCCTTAATACGAGTCCATGTTAAGTTGTCGTTTAGTACCTACATCTACCGATTCAACACGGCTAACGGTTTTAGAAGATTACGTAAACTTTCACATATTTTCATGAATTTTGTATATTCCTTATTCTTGACACCGTAATAATGAGAAAAATAACAGCAATTGTGTGGTGTAAGACAATGTACGTAATACAAGCGTGATAGGCAGGAGTGTGCACATTAACGTAACTGGTCATTACGAAGATGCTGTGAGAAAATCATTAATTGCTGCAAACGTCGAAGTGGCGACAATAGAGTGGGGAGTTAATAATGCAAATTTTAGCACTAGATATGTATGTAAAATGGAAGTACCTAGGTAGCGACCTGTGATTACGGAGAATAGTTGTATGCTGTTTGTGTCACACTGTTTTTACTTTCGTATAAAAAGTAAGATTGAACTATGAATCAGAGGATGTAATAAAAATTCTCTTGCAGTGCTGCGTTGTGGCTATAGGTATTTCGTGTTGGCGCGGCGCGTGCGCCGCATACCGCGCCGCGGCGGGATGCTAGCTGAATATACACTAGCGGGCATCAACTCCTTCGACCGAATTTGAATCATAAATCCGTCTTTAAAGGCTACTGAACGCTAATACTTATATTAGGTAACCAAGAATATCTTTTGGGCATTTATTTGAGCGTTTCAGCCGTCGTGACTTCGGTGGCAACATTATAACCCGATTTCCGTGGGTGTCTCATTTTTTTGTATACCTATCTTAAATATCCAAAAAATCATACATCTCTCACGGGATTCGTGTGATAAGAAGAAGTCACAGCGGCTTAAACGCTCGCAGAAATGCCCTTTTGCTAATATTAAATTCGAGGAGTTTAGAATAAAATAATTCTAATTATTGATAATTTTTAGCATAAGCTTAATAAACTAATGTATAAATTACCATTTCTACTGGTCCAGACGATGTAATGCTGTTGCTTATAGGTATTACATTATGCCATTACAGGTATCATTAAATATAACGTAATAGATTCATCGAAGTTATCTAAGTTTTACTACAGTTAGGTGATTTTATATTGCTTTTATGATAAAATTAATTGTGTAGGTGCACGAAACACACGGAGCTAATTTTAAGGCTTGTGTGTTGGGTACTAACCCATTTTAAAGAGATATGGGTTGGTTGCAAGAAAAAATGTACAGTCAAGGGCTTAATAAAAACAAAAGATATTATCGTTTCCATTGGGTTACGAAAGTTAGTCATACAAAAAATACGAGTCGTAACACAAAAATGTGCCTTGGAGTTATACTTTCATTGAAGCCCAAAACTATGTACATTTATTTTGCAATCGACCTATATAAAACAGCCATATTAGCCTCGTGAGGCCCTATGTCGTATATATATATATATATATATTTGGTTGTAGTAAGTGACTTCACCAGTCACAATATCATATATATATTATATAACATTTTCACTTTATAGATATAGTGTCAAAGTTAAAATTCGGTTGTAGTAAGTGACTTCACCAGTCACTATTCAGTAGGTTAGGACAAAAGAACAAATATTTTTTATAAACAAATATACAAATCATGCCGTCGCCGGGATTTCAACCCGGAACCTCCAGTTTCATAAACATTTGAGTTGAAGAAGAACATTGTAGGTGCATAAATAGAAACAAGTGTAGGTTAACTTACAAATGTTTTATTTATTTCATTAAACGTCAGTTATATTAATTATAAAAAATATTTACCCGATTTCTATTTTTGTAACGATTTCGTTAATATCGAATTAATTATTCTTAATTTACCCACTCAGTATCACGTCAATAACAAGATACAGGCATTAAAGGTTTAAAATGTAATATTAGTGCTATCGTGTTCATAATAATCGTTTAAAGTCAATTATTACTTAATCATTAGCAGATGCGGATATGCAGCAAGCATGCGAATTTTATTAGACGGGTATTAAAAAATGACTTAAAAAATATTACGTAATTAAGTTTCTCTACATAAAGGAGCATTAATCTTAATATATAGGTTAAGATCTGCTACTTTATTTGATTCGGCAATCTTAGCATAATTATAATTTGTGAGACTGAGACTCATGTAGAAGCCTAATTTGGCATGCAGTTGAATGGAAACTGCAATTTATGACATGAAACACAGCTGCCTGATGACACAGATTTACAATCCTCTTGTAACCTGAAAACAGATATATACCTAGTGGCCAAAAATACAGGGTAAAATTTTATTCGTGATCAACATCATATATTTTATTTTGTATCATGTATGTTTACAAATAAAATTGAAGAATGTGAGAAAGTAAAATAAGTTATTTTTTCTTTTTTTGCAACAGGCTGTGATTTATTTTAGTATTAGTTTAATTGGTATTAGAATGTCATGTTGATCAATTCATTGGATGGCCACAAATTTCTTAACAGGGGATACCTAGCATACGTATACGACAACTTAAACGAAAACTCAACTCATACTTAAAAAGAAATGTAAAAAATGTCCACAAAAAATTATTTGGCCCATGTTGACTTGAGAGGTAAGTAGGTAATTTCAAAAGCGAATAATAACTGCCAATAACCTGCATTGCTGCTCCCAAAATCTAAAAAAACCGTGTGGTAATAATTAAGTTTAATTTAAAAAATGCCCCTTAATTAATAAATACATTAATGAAATCCTGTCTGGTTTCATTTATCGCCCCCGTATAATATTTACACACGGTGTAGTTAAAAGATCATAGTACTGGCACGCACAGACCAATTTCAAAGATAATAAATCAGAAATCGACCCCTAATCGATCTTATTCTTCCAATTATTTTTATAGGTACCTGCATGTTTGTCTGGCTGTTGTCAAAATAGCCAGAATTTACATTTATAAATATGTTAATGTCTATTTGAAGGTTAATTTAGCAACTCAGCCGAGTATTTACAAATGTTAAGGAGGTTGTCAAATTCTTTTGGGTATTTAGTTGTTCGAAGCCGCATTTTATAAAGGTGAACCGGCTTTACAACTATCCTATTATAGTTCTAATCACGACTCGAGTGTTAATTGTTACGTGACCGTAATACAGTAGTTATATCTAGCCGTAAGGTTGACGAACTGTAGTACCGTTTAATATTACAAATTGCTTTGCAATCCTTTTAAGGATTAACTCGTACCAAATGTAACCCAGCGTGACCACATCACTTAAATACTAATAACAAGCATACCCAAATAAGTACTCAAGTAAATTCCCTTTTGTAATTATAGTTGTGTTTCCTGTAAGATGGTGTTTTACTGTTATGATTATAAGTATTACGAGTATAACTAAAGAAGAAATACAAATAATCGACTCGTGTGTGTAAATGAAACTATGTGAAGCCGAAACGAGATAATGGGAACGCTATAAGACGTATGTAAGTAAATAATTTAGAGCGGGAAATGAGAAATGTATATTTTACTTAACAAACTTGACCTTATGGTAAATAAACTGTAATTTCTGATATAACATCAAATGGTCGGAGCTATTAGTAAAAGACCAATATAATAGAGATGAAACAATACCATACATTTTAATGCAGCAAATGACTACAACTTTGTCATACCTGTCAGTAGCTGTCCTATTCTTACAAGTTGTGTCAAATTAGTGTTCGCATTACATTGCTGTTTCGAAGTAAAAAAGTAAGTACCTAGTTTGCTAACAGATTAAGGTAATATTAAAAATACGCCATGTATACGTGTATTTCAAGTAGTTTAGCAGTAAATAAAAATATTGCATATTCTAAGTTAACATGCAAATTAAAAAAATAGACAAATGGGGGTTGTTAGTGGCTCTAGTCGATGGACAACCGCCTTGATACTTGCTGAATGAGTATGCTTCCCCGAGCGGAAAATCAACTTTTACCACAATGCCGGGTGAACACGTTTCGTAAACAGGAACTCTGCGTGCGTTGGTAAGGTAAGGCTCCGACTGAGCACCGAGCTAAGCCGATACCGCACCCTTTCGTTTCGACTTCTAAGTACAATTTATAATAATGTATCTATGAAAAACCTTAGGTCTTTATTTTATAAATAGTAACATTTATTGTCAAACAATTCTTGTTCTTTTTTTTCAGTTATTTAATAGGTATCAATGATACAATATGGAATATTGCTAAAGTAAATTTAAAAAATTGGTGATACAATGTGACAGATAGGACATAATTATTTAATATACAAATACAAAAGATATTTTACTACAATTAAAATTGTTTCAGTGAACATTGGTGAACGATAATCTCTTTCTATTCATGTGAAACTTAAGATTATTATTAGTATTTCGTACATAAAATCATGCAAACACAGCATAATAATAGACTACAGCTCATAAATAAGCGAGAGCAATAACTAGATATTTATGATAGCGTTGTACGCTCTGCTTTTCACTTCGATTGGGAGGAAAATAAACAGTTTCATATTGGAAGACAATTTGTTGCTAATTTATATTTATGAAAGTCTGCTACTTGAACTATATTTTTTGAATTCCTATCGCTTGTTTTTGTCCAGTCCGATTGATCCAATACGTTAAAAAAAATCTACTCGTATTTTCAAATCGATATTTATG
This sequence comes from Thaumatotibia leucotreta, assembly GCA_025490895.1. Taxonomy (NCBI): domain Eukaryota; kingdom Metazoa; phylum Arthropoda; class Insecta; order Lepidoptera; family Tortricidae; genus Thaumatotibia; species Thaumatotibia leucotreta. Next base: position 277,682 of record JALPQI010000384.1, read on the forward strand.
TACCTAATGTAAAAAGATCAAAAGTAGTTCCCCAAAAATTTTAACAATCATTTTTGCTGCCCATTGATTTTGAGCACTCCGTACTTGAGAATTGGTCCTCATTGCAGCACCATTTCATCAGCATTCGGGATTCTGGCAGTACAGATGATGAGAGTGCGGGTGGGCAGACGCTGGATCTGTGCTTACGTAGGTTTTATTTTTACTGTTATGCAGTATGCACCTGGTATCGAATAATAATATACTATACAAAGGGGCTTCCAATAGATATAAAAAAGCGAACTTTACGAGCCTGAGAAGTGAAAAATAATTAATGTCGGAAAGTGTGCTGCGGTGATAGCATGAATCGAAGAAAGCCAGCTAAACTTGTCCCGGCGGACGTGGGAAGAGCGAATGGGAAATAGCGTTCCGATCCAGTGAGCCTGGCCGAGACGCATGTGGTATTGTACCAGAACCAAAAATATGGTTTACCTACATACCAATATCAACACATTCACCAATGTTGGGATAGAGTCGATAAGTGCTAGAAGAGTATATTGTTGGCTATCATCAACCAAATCCGGCAATCCGGCAGTAGTCGATAAAACACATCTGCAATGATTAGGTACTTTCCACCCTAAGGAATTATGTATCTTATTGATAACTGGAATCTTTAATGTAATTGCTTTCTTAAAGGATTAAGTAGATATTAGTATCGGAAAATACAATTCGCGATTACGTCTGGTGCCACCCCGTAAAGCTACGCATTCCTTTAAAGGCCATCGGCAGGAAAGTGAAACTGTTGAGACCGAAAGTGACGCTTACAAAATATGAAGACGCACATAAATATCCGATTACGTTGACTTTATCCGCCGCCGCGCCTCGTGCTTATTGTTACCTACTGATGCAACGAGGTTTCTCATTATCAGGTCTCTGAATAAGACTTATGATACCTTTAAACCAAAATGATAAACGTCCACTGAAGTATCACTGCTGAGATAAATGAAGCATTTAAAATTAAAATAATATATTTTCAGTACACTAAGTTCCTACAGTTCAGCACGTTCCTACCTGTACAGGCATATCATTATTATTAAATACGTTTTCTATTATTAATCACTCGTTATGTTGAAAACTGAGTATGTAGCCAAGTTGCCAATAGCAAGTTTAATGCTAGTACTATGCATAGTTTTCTCTCGGTCACTCTTTTTATTAGTAGGTATGACAAAGACAGTTGTATTGCTTAGCGACCGAGCGGTAACGAATGGCACATTTGCTACGCCACGCCATGTGGAATGCTTACTGAATATAATTTATATTTTTTTCAACTACTATCGCAATCCTTTAAGTAATAATAGCTTGCCTAACTATTGTATGGCCCATTACAAAAAAAAATAATTTTAAATTTTGCTGTTATTGAATCGTACCTAATATGTCGTAGGTATTATATAATTTGCGTCATTATTAATGTCATTTGCGTTTATCTATTAATTATTATCATCTAAAATCTCGTACATCAATTTGTGTACGTAGCAACAACAAATTACTGAAGGTTTTATAGGTTATACGTATTACCTATTACATAATATAAATCAAAAATCAGGACAGGGTTAACTATAACAAGCTCACGACAACAGAATATGAGGTCAATCACAAATGAATGTTCTTTCAATTTTTAAAGTGGTGAGTGACTATAATTTGCACACAAGCTAAATGTTTCAACTGTTACAAATGGTTTTCCCCATCCTTCTCTTTAGAATAAAAAAACAACCTCCATCGCGAAACTCCTCGCCGCGTGAAGCAAACGATGGACATTAATTCAATTACAGACAGTAGGTAATATATCGCTGCCCCAATATTACAGGGTTCTATGTTACATTTTCGGGGTAAATTAAATCTGGACTAAGTGTCAGTGTGACAATGTTAAAATTTTCAGTTGACATAAGTGCAATTTAGATCCTTGTAACATTGGGGCAGCAATATGTATGTATATCAATACTCACACATACGAGACAAAACGTACATGTAACTAATCCTAAAAATAATAAATTTATAAGCACCATTTTTTTGACCCATCGTTTGATAATGATGAAAGTTCCAAATAGAAGTTTGGACAGTTTGGATCTAATTGAATGACGTTCTGCTCGCGAGTGTACTGATCTTGGACCTTTCGGTCTGTAACAGTTATTGCCAAGTGTAATACGATCATAATTCGTTGTTAAATAATATTTATTTTATTACCACGAAGATGCATCTTTTGCTTTCGCCATACCCATTAATTCATTATTTAATAGCCCCACGGCTTATGGGCTGTCAGTGCAGTCACGATATGAATGTGTTACATTAAAGTATGCGTGACATGCACACGTTTGTGAACGTTTTTAACAGATCTACTTTCTTCGATATACTTTAAACGACTAGTAATATCCAACCTTCAGTTAGCTTGGCCAATAGTATGCGCCTACAGAGTTTTGAACGTTCCCAGAATAATTGATAGATATAAGAAAGGAAGATGGATCGTTTGGATGAATGACTTGATAGAAACAATATTATGCAACGGCTTTCTCAACATTCCGATAGATATCGGCGATGATGTTTACTACCCGTGAGTTGCTCTATAGATTGCATTATTTATGTAAGCGACATCCTTGTAGTACTGCTTTAACTAACATTATCGAATCTTGTGACATAGGTAGGTGGTCAATGTGATTACTGATTACTGATTAGTAAGGGGTTGAGAAAGTATGTTTAGTTTTTCAGGTGTGTGAAGCTTATTTTGACATAAATATGTTTGAACATATGGCGAAAACACAAATCAAATTATTTATTAACTAAATATTTTGATTTGTACTTTTAATTTTTCTCCAGTAGTCACACTACTTAATACTATATAAATTATAAATATTAGATGTCATATACCAAAGAAAAACGACCAAGATCACCTATAAAAATAAGAAATTTGACCGGTGGTTGCTAAGACCGAGTGGCCGAGGGGTACAGGCATCAGCCGCGAAAGCTGGGTACGTGGGTTCGATTCCCACCTCGGACATAGGTGATCTTGGTCGTTTTTTTTTGGTATATGACATCTAATATTTATAATAAATATGTTTGCTTCTTTCGGTTCCATACTCAAAATATAATTTACTTTTCTTGCGAATGATTAAACACCATTTTATAAATATACGTCATGTATAAATATCACGGTCAGTAATGTGGACATTATAATATATTACAAATAAAAATAATAAACTTACATCCAAAAAAATACAAAAATCGACCTAGACTCACGGTAAGCTCAATTATGATTTAATTGTGTGTGTCCAGAGTGACGATAATAAATATAAAAGATAGATACATACAAATGTAACAGCTATTTTAATACAGAAAAACAACTATGGCTAAGGAACAAATATTATAGTGATAAATACACAAAGAGAAGCCCTCGCCGGGATTCGAATCGAGGACCTCCAGCATCACCTATAATTATTTATTGAATATTACGTGTACAATAATACCTACTTTTAGATACGTATGTACGAGTATATGAAATTGATAGTAGATAAATAATGTACGCGAAGATCTTAGGTGTATAACATCAAAGTGTGCATAGCTGGTTTATTTAGGGTACGACCTGGCCGCATTCCGCGCGCGCTGCGATGAAGTTGCGTGCTGTTGCAACACTGAATTCAAATTAAATCAAACATTTATTCTGCTAATATCCCATAAGGATGCTTTTACATTTTGAGTTACGAAACAAAGACTCGAAACAATCGATCATCAAAAGTTTGAAAACAAATACACCTAGGTCAGTACCTACTTACGAGTACTAATCATCGAGGTCGATAATGACGTGCATGTGCAACATATTATAGTAGTTGTTAATTGTTTTTTTAAGCATCCAGCAAAAACATGGATTTATAAAAATAATAGGTACAACTTCTAGTCTAGTTGCTCCTGTAATTTGCCGCTACGAGCTCGAACGCTCTGAAACTATTGAAAATATTTGTTTCGTCACCTGTGCCTATTTTACTTTACTATTGAATTACGTCCACGAAATAAGCACAGTAAATTATAGACAAAAATCCTTATTTTTGTATGGCGCACCGGTGCGTCTTCTACAAATCAAGCTCACTTTGTAGATTAGATATTTGTATAATAACCTACCTACTCATAATAATAACTCCGGGTACAAATAAATTATTGAATCATCCGTATTAACGATTTCGTAACTTAAAATTCCTCGACTGATAAGTACTACATTAAAAGTCTTAGTTATGCTAATTAAGTATAGGTCACTCGTCTCCACGGGGCTCCGTGTGTCATTTGGACAACGGGTTTGTCTTGTTGCGTAATCGCAGCGATTAGCGAGCGTTGGGTCAACGCGTGACCCGCCGCTGCGCACCAGCTGCCCTTGACATATCGGTTCACTGTAGAAAGTGCAAAGCATCAAACTCGACCACTCTAACAAACATGCCCGACATGGCGCAGCCACAAATCTTGTTTAATGACCGCCACACTATGTTCAAAAGGTTAATCAGCTGATTAAACTTTTATGATGCTTCGTATCCGGAAATAAACCACTTTAAAAATGCCTGTCGGGTCTAAACTGTTTGATAAACCAAAAAAGGTAAGTCGGCGCAAAGTTTTGCACGGTAGCCTTGAGCGGCGGTCAGCTAAGGGCCTGTAGATAACGCGTAACCCTTTCGCCGTGTGCGTGACGCGGCAATGTCACTCCCACGCAGTCGACACTTAGTCCATTGTTCGCGGTGGTTTGCTGGTTAGATACGGACCTCCTAGTTACCTACAAGCAGGAATCTTTGTTTCGAATGACTGTCATTGCCTTCATGACTAGGCGCATCATAATTCACTGCGACCTAACTTAAGAATGACCTCAAATGCAATGGTAGCGCATTAAAAAAAATTATACGACATGCACTCAAATGAAATATCCCAACTGATATCATTAAATTCGGTGCCTGCACATCCAGATGCAAAACGTACATACGTACACTTCAAGATTCTGTAATTGCCACGTAATAGTGAAATATTCTCTGCTATACATAACTTGCGTACCTACTTCCTAATGTGAACAAAAAGTTGCAGGTTGATTTGACGTTAGTGGTCTCCGTGAATGATGGAGATGATTCGTGATTACTGAAGGCATGAGAGCGAAAGCTGCGCCGGACGTAACCTCACGGCGCGGCGAGGGCGGCGGCACGCTGACGCCCGCGGCTGTGTATTCGATATGAACAAATCATTGCGTAACCTACTCATGATAAAAAGCAGCTATTTTTTTCTGTCAATACCAGCAAGGTGATAACAATTTCTCCGATAGCGAATAATTTCGCTGCTGTAGTCAGTAAAATTGGTTATACACTCTAGAACTTGTTTCTTAACGTTTTAGTTAGCGTTACAATCGCTTAAGAACGTAATTAAAAGCCCGCTCACGTGAATCGCAGAAAATAAATGACAACTGATTACTATTCCATAAAAACGTCATCTTTCGTTTACACAGTCAACTTTTATTTCTCAACATAAAAACAATTGTGCGTTGTACGAAAGATCTAAAATGTGTCGTGAAAATTGTAGTACCTAATATTAAGAAAAAGTAATCGGTGAACGATTAATTTACTAAAATTGTAAACCTGTACGAGTAGGCAGGAGTACGAGTAAAGCTTTTTGTAGCTGGTCTCGGGTAACTCGGAGCTTACGCCTAAAAGCGAAAGTGAAGGTCGCATGAAGACGCGTCTCGTGGAAGACGCGCGGCACGGCCGGGACAAATGGCCGAGGCGGCCGTACCACCTCGTCCCTGCCCGGCCGCGACTCGCTACTGCAGGATTTTCCCGCACATGCATAACCAACCGCTGAACGTGAACACTTATGTGGCGAAACGGTATAAAAACAACGTATAAAGTGCAACGTGTCTGCTTGCAGGGGAAGGGGCCGCGTGCTTATGCAAGGAGGACGAACAATACAGCGCGGCGGTCCAGTGCGTAGCACAATAAGTTTGGACAACAAATTAACCACTCTCACAGATACGATCGCTTGTCCGAAATGGATAATGTCGTGCGATAAAATTTTGAACGAGGTAGCTACCTCTCGTTGATTATTTGATTTGCGAAGTAGGTGAGAAGTACCTAACTAATAAAGCACGAGCCTGTAATCGGTTTAAAATTTTGAGCGTTACCAAAAGTCACTTTCTATTTTATGTGTGAGGCAATTCGCGTCACTTCTGTATTGAAAATCTGTATCGCGGTGAAATTTCTCACTGATTTGTATTCGTAAACAAACTCCGTCCAGAATGCCACATTAGCTTCGGCAAAACGCAGTAAGCCTGTTCTGTTGTAAGTTGTAAAGCAGCGAAAGTGAAACAATTCTGTAATGCAGACGTGGTTGCTTAAATTGCCTAATTAGGAAGTGTCACGAAACAATAACAACTCGAGCAATTGTTATTCTTACGTACAAACACGTAACTTACGATTCAACTCTAGATAGGTACTAGAACACACACTAAGTAGGTACCTGCAGCCGCACGTACTTCACAATAAGTAATTTGTTAAATTGATGCATTGTTTGCTATGTAAAAGTATTTTTAAACAATACATAAGTAAAAACGGTTTAAAAAATAAATACCTACAGATGAGGAAAGCTGAAATTTGAATAACACTGTTTTTGAGTGTTTGAGTAAAAGGCCCAACTTCGTTGTTTACTATAAGGAAGGCATTGGCTTGTACCTCTATACGAATTAAAAGTCTAAGCACTATTATGGCAAGCCACAAAGTAATTCGTATTTACTAGATCGCTCACATTTAAGTATTATGTTTACAAGTTAGATCAGCTTATTAATATTATAGAACTTATGTTATTTTTAAATATTACTATAAAGCTACTCGTTATCTCTAGATATTTATGAGCGGTATATTGTATAGGTGATTATGATTATAATGACAACTTTACACTTATCCATGTTAGGAAACAGGAAGAATGTTCAATTAAAGATGTGCAGAGACGACACCAAATGGGGTCGATGCTCAGTGCGCATCGCACGAACTTAACCTTACATTAAGTACATGCAATACTTATTTATAGGCACCGTGCTGTAGTGGTAGAGTACTTTTGTAATTTTGAAGGAGCACATTTTAAAGGTTTCTTTATTTACATGCACATTCGTAATTGTAGCATTTTATCCATCAATATCTTAAAGGAGCCCATGTGATTTCTTGGGGGCTGTATCCAAAGATTTGTAGGTCCAAGAGACTGTCTTCTAAGTTCTAACCTTACAGCGCAAAGAGGAAACGAGTTGTCTGGATTAGATCCGTTTCCTGTCAATAGTAAATATGAAACTAACGTAAGCTTCATGAGTTTTGGTACGGGCAATAATTCGGTAGTAAGTTTTTTAAAACGTGATTTTTATATTTTGTATAAGCACTGCATTAAACACTTATTTGCTTTTTTAACATTTACTTTTAGAAGGTCTAAGAAGATTCATTATTTCCCTGCACTCCGCACTGGACAATAACAAACCACACTCTTTTTTGATAGAAAGCGTGAAGAACCTTCCCTATACTTGGAAATATACGAGAATAGCGGTAAAACGTCATAAAATAATTATACTTTATACAGGGTGGAAAGGGACGACGTTCCTTCCCGCTACCAACCGAGTCTATCAACCATTACGATGAACTTTCAGTATGGGACCAACATCGAAAGCGGACATGGAAAATTGACTTTTCCACACTATTGAACTCTAACTAATCACTCACTTTGTATAAGGGGTTAATTTTTTTTTTCATATTTCGATGTTGGTCCCATACTGAAAGTTCATCGTAATGGTTGGTAGATTCGGTCGGTAGCGGGAAGGAACGTCGTCCCTTTCCACCCTGTATAATTATTAAAAAAAATTGAAATGTAGCACATTCGAAGAGTGTGCTTACCCTATTAAGAACTCTGACATACGATTGCAAAAACATATTGAATGATCGAATGTAAAGGATAAGTCTCCAAATTTGTCAGCAACATTTTTTGCCGAAATATTTCGGGGTATTTTTAGTGACAGGGCAAGGCATTGGTCGAGGATTGAGGAAAACATGACCAATGCAGATGCCGGGAACTATTTAAAACGAAGGTCAGCCTGGGTCATAAAAAGTCGTTGTCACTTTCAATACCTACCTATTGGGTTCAACGTAATGACGTCTGTAGACACGATTAATCGACGGATTTTACGAAAACGTGTTTTGTCCGAATGGCGAACAAGCGACAATCATGCGCAATGATAGTGTATTGCATTAGCTACCTATTATCAATATTATATTGAATTTTATTGGTCTTAATCTTAACAGTTTCCCTTGTTTTTAAACAATTTCAAAATATCTTGTTGTGAGGTTTAAATAATGAATTTGTCATTGAACATACGAAAAGTACGTCAGATGAAATAAAATAAACTGTGCGGATTTTTTTTTTGTTATGATATGGACACAATTAAAATAAGTGCACTTTTAGCTATCAAATGACATTATTGTGAGCTTATATCGATTCGGTTTCCTATGTTCCATAAATACCTTCACCCGTAAATCTACCAAAAATATGAATTCCGTTTCAGGTACTTAAGCCCAGAAGTAGGGTGCTTCTTATTTTTGCAATTTTGTAGGATGTTCGGACCAATAAAGGAGCTCTTTGCTCTCCCGATTGCAATTTTCTATGGGGCACCCTCTCATTTTGTTATGATAAGTAAACCATATCCTACAAAATTGCAAAAATAAGAAGCACCCTACCCAGAAGACATCCAATTTTATATGCGTGGTCACTACCTAAGAAATAACTAGGAAGCCTGTAAATCAGTCATTTTAAAGTTGGAAGAAAAATATATCCAAGAATATAAGAGACCTTTTGTTTTACTGTATGAGAAGGCACAGGTTGTTCTACATAAATTTGAACGGTTTCTGAATTTAAATAAAGCATGTGTATATTATGGCATTAATTATTATATTATATTTAGCTGCTGTTCTTTTATACAAAAGTGAATATAGTTCAAATATCTCCGAATTACGATCAGGCATTAATTATTAATTTTCCAATATGGATACCATAAACATTCTTATAAATTGCACGTAGGTACTTATAGTGAAAAATGGAAGACTGGTTTTATAAAAAGTTGTCAACTTCCTTTTGAAGTAGGTACCTATATTAATTTACTGTAATAAATTTTAATATGATTATACCAGACGTTCCGCATTTCACAGGCATAGTGTAGGATATTTATCATTATAATATACTGTAAGCGATTAAAACCTTTTATTTAAAATGTTAATGAAGCAGGTACTCGAAAGATATAACTCTCGTGCAAAGCTCTCTCATTGTATGTAGGTACACATCACTAGCGTGTTGGTTGACTTGTCATCACTTTCCTACGCAGTCTTATTACATGACTCTAAATGTTGAGATGCAAACATAACTTTCTGTCATTGTGTTACAACGATACTGCACGTCAGCCACTTAACACCTCGTGTTGCAAGCATTGGCTTGACATCTCTAACAATGGGATCCGTTAGATTGTCCTGACCGATGATTTTTCAACACTTGTGTCATAACATCAAATATCAAACATATCATTATCCTCTTGAGCAATAGAACAAGTTTACTTAGTTAGAATGCAGCTACAATATCGAGGGAAACTAGCGACGGAGCTTCTTCGTGCGAACAGAAAGTTTCATGGTGGTTAACTTTGGCCCGCACTATGTGCGCTAATTTGCGGTGACTTTCGTCTTTTCTCATGTTTTCTATTATTTGTAAACACAAAAAGATGTGGTTGAAATTTCTAACATAAAACTACATGTATGAAAAGCATATCTATATTGGTAATTAATGAGTTTATCATCTTTACAGCGTAAACGAAATTAGTAAAATGCGTTACGAATGATTTGTAAATCATATTATCGTACACTAAATGCAGCTAAAAAGTAAGAGAAGTCGTAAATGTAATTTATTTTGTTTAGGTGTAAGTTTTAAAAGTTTTGAAAGTCGTGATGAAGCGCGTGGTTGGTTTGGGCGCGGGCGGGAAGCAGAAGGCGACGGGCGGCGGGAGGCGGAGGGCGCCGAGGGCGGCGCGGTGTTACAGCGTAGACAATGTACTTACTCACTAAGTCGTGAATATTTAAAAGCAAATGTTTCGCAGCCTTCATTGAGAAACTCGTGCCCTCATTCGTGATGCCAGCCAGCTGCCGTTGAGCAATGAAAACCTGATTTCCTTGCAAGAAATCAGATCACATTTTCACGGCATACAACTTGATGCGACATCTCTATCCCGGAAACTGTTGCGCAGCCGGAGCTGCGACATGTTACCGCACGATCTCTGCCGACATCCGATGAAAGTGTCATCGCACTGACAGGTCTCTTATGCTAAGTGCTTGCCGGTTTTTCGATCATGTATGTAATTAAGTCTCCTATTAGAAAGTGATCGTGATAATTATCCTTCTAGGCAGGTAATATTTGTTTATCACTTCACTATTGCATTACCGGTCACTAAAATTTACATCGTCGAGGTTTTATGACTAGGGTTGATCGAGTACTTATGTATAAGACTTACAGCGTAATCCTTGCGATCATGTTGAGGGCGTTGTGTTGCGTGGCGTAGTAGGAGCGCGCGCCTGCCCGGCTCGGTCGGGCTGGGGCTGCAACAGAAACTCACATCAGCACACGCACCTTTCCCAAACACAGTTGCGACAGTTAAGCTCAAAGAGGAAGCTACATCGCACATTTAAATGCAACATTAATGTCAGAGAGCGTTTAAATGCCAATAGCGGCGACCTTTCGGGGGTTGCGCAAGCGAGGATCGCCGGTCGTGTGAGAAAGGCGAGTGTGTGGGGAACGCACCGGAGGGGAGAGTGACACCGCTTGCGACGCGCTGCCGAACGGCGACTAACCTCGCGACCGCGCGCGCCGCTCATACTTATAGCCGCGCGCCCACTCGCGCGCCGCCGGCTCCCGGCCGCTCCCGGCGGCGCCGGCGCGCCAGGACTATGCGAGCTCCTCATCAAGGGCGGAAGCCTTCGACAGCTCTCCACCGTCCCCAAATGACGGTGCAACGACCGTCCCACCATCGTGGGATGCGACACGGCCACAGCTGCAGTAGCGGAAACGCGGGAGCCGCCACACATACTCCAGGAGGTGTACTCGTATCGTTTGTATATTCATTGAAGAGCGGGAGTAGTTTTAGACTAAAACTATAAAAATTCTGAGTCATAGGTAGCACGTTGGATTAACAATACGTTACTAAATCGCACGTTCTTCGTCTACTTATTTAGACACATTATATTCTTGTTTTGCCTTTTCTAAACAAACAAAATACCAAGTTTTTTAAATCATGATTATAGAAAAATGATAAATACATACACTTACCCTAAACACTTACAAAGAACTGTCTCGCAAAGACTTGCTAAGAATAGTACCTATCGGATAGTAATAGTATCACCTACATACATATATAAAGCGCCAAAAGAACGCTCCCGGTGCTTCCCGTTCGCACAGCTGGGTTTCCACCATTTCCATGAAATGTATAAAAAATAGTGTACAAAGCTAGTTAGCTTACTCTTATCCAAAGTTGATGGTATTTAGAACGAGGTTCTTGGTGTAATTACAATTTTATGCATATTACAATAATAATGTTAATACGAAACAGTTTCATACTCAGCCTATACTTTACTAAGCATTGACTTCTTTAATGAAAATGTCGAGTTGAATTTGGAGGTTAGTTACAAAACCGGATAGCTTAGAAGATTATCTAAAGGATCTAAGGGAGAGTGTCTTCCACAGCAGTCCTAGGTTATGGTAAATTAAAACAACGAATTTTTGGATCATTTGCCGACTCCCAATATAGCTACTGAAACATTATGTACCTTCTCAAACTTATCGATCCATACTAATCATATCTTTAATTATGATTTACTGCTAATCCCTGCCGTATGTTCAATTCTAGAATTGCGAGGAATGCAAGTTAGGTTACGATAAAGCTCTCGAGATGCCAGCTGCTGTGAAAGACATCAACGCGCGGCACTCTCGCGCAGAAAACCGTACGAGTATCTTCGCATTATTGTATAATTAAGTAACTAACTACTAAATACGGTGCTTACCACGTAGAAATTGTATTGTTATTTTATTACTTACCTAGGAGTATAGAAACTTATTTCATTATTATCTGTCGTGTTTATTGCTTCGCACGATGTCTCTGTCAAAGACTCCGCATAACGAAGCGTTTATGCATAGGTACGTTACTATGTGAGTATCATGATATTCATGATATAGCAACAGAATGGCCGACGGGTTTAGTAATAAACTCTAGTATGTACTTGTACAGTCATCATTATATACGTAACATAATAAAATTAAAGGTTTGTAGAAAATTAAGAATTATTGCATTTTCAGATTAAGCCTAATGTGTGAAAATACATATTTGTCGTATGTATTTATAGCCCAACTTTAAGATTAATTCATAAAAAACTAACAAAACTGCCCCAGTAAAAATAAATCTACAGATCAAATGTTCTAAGGTTACGAGGGAACACCAGTGCGAATAGGTTTTTTTAACTTTATCGAAAAACGTTCGATATTTCGTACACGGAGGTAAATGTGTTTTATTGTATCCGAATTAAATGGCCGTAGGTAATTTACGGACGGATAGACGAACATTACGAAATTATAAGTTCCGTTTTGCCATTTTTAGGACACCATTATATCCGTTTGTTTAACTTTTGATGTAGGTACATACATATATCTAACATAATTATGTTGTATCATAAATTTCCTTCTCACAAACATTATTTTCTTTCGTTGGGTAGCCTTCTCGTAAAAAATATGTAGCGAGTTTTAGTGTATTGTAATGTAAATGATGTGTGCTTAATACAGAATACGTGATCTTGGTGATGATAAGTTCACGTCCAATAGGTACCTACTCGTAGTTACTTAATGAAAAACAAACGCTCACGGATATGGAATGAAAGTGTAATTTTATTTCCCCTAGCGATAGCGGTGACGTACAGAATCTTCTTTGTAAACATATAAAAGAGTCAAAGTTCTTTTCGTTGTCTTGTTTCGTACCACTCTATCACGCTTTTAGTTGCTGTTTCAACTCAGTACATAAAAAAATCCGGGCCACTTGTATTTCTTTTTCACGCTAGATTTTAAACCATACATCAGAAATTGAAAACAAAACAACATATCATACAAAAATCACCACTGCGTCACTATTTTTAGGGACACAAAATAAGACGACGAAAAGAATTTTGACCCAAAAAACAAAACAAATTGTGATAATTCAAATTATATTCTAGATTCCACTGAAACTTCAGGACTGGAACAAATCAGGCCTCCTCCATTTATTTCCAAGCCTGTTAATCTTTAGTTCCCAAGTTACTATAGGTACATATAAATGTAATATTACGATAATTGTACTGTTTATTAATACAAACGAAGGTACAATTTCATTGTAAGTGTACTTAATAGCTCACTTACGGAACCTACGTCCGTCCTTCCTATACAGAAAACACACACACTATAGCGGCCGTGGCCGTGGTATGATATGAGTATGGCAAGTAACGTTTAACTGATATACACATATCGAGTAAACGCTAACGTACAGTACCCGGCGATAAAGTTTACACATCGGTCTTTAGAAAGAGACAACTAATATTGCATAAACGTCACATAAGTTCGAGAGGGACAATGCTCTATGAAGCTGTTAGATTATAAGACTTACCTTATCAATCACAATATTTCTTGCCCTGACAACGTCACTAAAAGAAAACTAATGACGTATTTCTTGAAAGTAAATTATAGCTTCGATAAGTGTTATTTAGTTAACATTAATCAATTATAACCAGTTACTGAATCGTAAAAATAAGTATATTTATGTTATAATTATTAAAAAAAATATTTATTTATTTGAACTAAATGTTGTAACTAAATCTTTTGTTATAAAATTAGTGTACCAAACGGAAGTTCCTGAATTGACTTATCCCACTACTTAAATAGTGGGGGCATGAAATATTGTGATTGATAAGGTATGTCTTATAATCTAATATGTGAATAATCAGATAAAGTCTAATAATCTAACAAAGCCGAGTCTCTTTCTAGTAACCGATGTGCAAACATACTGGTACTGTAAACGTTACTTGCCAACTCATGGTACGGCTACAGTTACTTATAACAGAAATAAATCGAAATCTTATTCTGTTCATGTTCAACTTCACTAAATAATTATTTATTTCAATGTTTTGCCTAAGCTTGTATTGAGATCTCTGTAAATATTATATAACACCTATAACAATAACAATAATGGCTCACTGGATCGGCGCATGTCAACACAACCAGCAGGTGCCTCGTTCTTACCCGAAACGAGCATTATTCTGAAACCAACGGTTCAATATTAATATAAAAGAAATGAAAATACTGACTGGAAGTTTTATTTATCAATTTTATTAGTAAGAATCCGAACTTGTTTATCGTCTTATACAGTCAGAGTTACATTCTTTCATAATTCTTTGTAGTACGCAAGCAAAGTGGCCTTATAGTTCGGAATACCTTACTAAATAATATTGGCTATTATGACTGCTTCAAAGTATTTGACGCTGACTGTACAAGTTGCTAAACATTCTCCAAATTATCTAAAATTTCTGGAAATATTCATGAGAATATTCTCATGCAAATTGCTATTAAGAAAATTCTCTTTCAGATTAGAGATTATTAAATTTATTTGTTTATTTTATTACCCTTGGAATGTTCTGAACAGTCAACGATTAGCTGACGCGGATTATCCGGACGCTCGTCTAACAAGAAATAGTATGAACGGCGCTAAGTGGTGCGTGCGCGAGCGACGGATTTAATTACTGAGCGAGAGCCGCGTACGCATGCGGCGGGCCTCTGCGCTAGCTAGCGGAGTCCCTAAGGCTTGACAAAAAAAAATGCGAAGGACAACACAAAGAACTTCGCATGCGAATATTCCTACTTCTAGAAATTTCCCTTCAGCGCATTGTTATATATGCCTACATATAAATTACTCATTAGAAAAGCCAAATTCTACAAAGATGAAATAACCAAATGAGCTCCTTTTAATGTTACTAAATAGTTATTACTTAGAATATAAGGAACAAAAGCCTGACACAGAAGATAGTCTCGCCAAAGGATTAATTTTAATACACCTCGGTTGGGAAACGAGGAAGCGCGGCGCACTGCAGTCACTGCAGCCCAGCGCACCGTGCAACGCATAGCGCGCCCAATTGCGTCTCGGGGACGATCGAGCCTGTAGCCGTACCATGAGTCGTCAAGTAACGGTTACATTAGGTTATACTCTCAACGCACCGACAACCGCGCACCAAGCACCAGCCTCTCTCTCTCCATTCGTCTTCTTTTTCAGATTTCAGATCGGACTTTGTCTTGCCTTACCGCATCATCACCACCAAAATCATTTATCTCGCCATGCCCGAGGCAAATTTTCCTTCGTCAGTCTCTTTCCACCGTCCCCAAATGACGATGCAACGACTGTCCTAACATCGTGGAATGAAACCCGTCACAGCTGCAGTAGCGGGAACGCGGGAGCAGCCACACATACTCCAGGAGGAGTATCTTTTGTATATTCATTCATACACGATACGTAAAGCAGTCTATCGCGCTCGCACTGATGTATTGGAGCGAGCGTGACGCACTGCTTTACGTATGGTGTAAAACCTAACGTAACCGTTACTTGCTAGCTCGTGGTACGGCTACTGAACTTTGCCACCGTTATCGCATCACATTACTATTTTGACCTGTGTTGGTATTGGTACACTGCAATTGTAGTATTGATGCAAGTGTTTGAGAGGGGTGTTCGTGTTCACAGGTCAATCTCAGTATCAATGTTTGTTAAAATTATTCCATTTTAATACAACTTAACTTAAAGCAAATAAACATGCACAGACAAAGCTACGAAGGTTTGTGCAGTCGACTACAAATATTAAAACGAGTAAGGTGAAAAAGACGATAAATCTCTTTGTAATCGACTGCACAGCACAGTTAATGTCAAAGATTGAAAACTATTAGATTTAAAGCTACATACGTCGCCTTGAAAACTATGAAAATACTACCTACTGTGTATATAGTGATAAAAATAAGCTTGATTACTTACTCATCAAAATTTGCACAACCGTTTTACGACAATCTTAATCGTTTCCAGTTAACAATCGAATCACACTGGCTGATGATGAATTTTATTATGAAATACAATTACGTACCTACGAGTATATGCCGAAACTGAATGTCTGTTCCAAAAACTATTAAAACATAATCAATTTCGAGTTACGCCTGGATACCTGCTGAAGTTAACCATTAAAGTTCATTAACCAGCTATGTTGTTGGCATAATGTTAATTTGGGTATCAATTAAAAAAAAACATTAGTATCATTACATTACCTATTTTAGGTACTAAGGACACCTTGATGGACGAACGAGCCAATCGCTATATGCACGTTGCTTCTGCTTGACTCCTTATTTCTTTGGAATTAGATAAATGGTTAAATAAGTACTCATTGTCATCTGCAGAAATAAAATGTTACACATATAAGATGGTATAGTAAAGTAAAGAATTAAGAGTTTGTATAAATAGTAATACTAAATGAGCAGTTTTTTTGCCGCCCGAGAGCTTTGTATTTAACATGTTTTCCAATAATATTTTATTAATAATAATTATATTTAATAATATTTTCGCATCTGGAATTCTGTTCTCACCTGGAAGTATACAGGATGCAGTATTCAGAATGCTCATGAGCATTATGAGAGGTTTTAATGGTGTATTCCTGAACATATTTAGAGTCTTTAATGCTACATAATATTGCCTGGATTCTTCTTGGTTTCAGAGTTAATCAAACTTTAGATACATACAGGGTGGGCCCTGTAACTAAAGCAAAAAATCAAATGGAAGACTCCTCTGACTGCCTCTAGTTATTCGCAAAAGGTCCCAGTGTTTTAAAGTTATCCATTAAGGAGAAACAGTATGTTAAAGTTACGACCTATGAGTGATGTATCTAGGTATCACAACATTGTACCTTATTAATGATTAAACATATTGGTAGTTCAGTGGACATAAAACTAAATGAGCTAAAAAGTTTTTTTGAACTCATGGTTTTTTAACTGGTTTACCAAAAATTTTTTTTTTATTTTGTGTTACACCGATTTAACTTTTTTGGTATAAGTCGACTGCAGTAAAAGTACATAAAAAAAAAGAAAAAAAAATTTTTTTTTTTCAAAAAAAATTTTTGTTTTTTAAGTTTTAACTATTAAATTATGACTATTTATTGGGTTATTAGTGTACCGTTTCATTTTTTGCTTTAGTTACAGGGCCCACCCTGTATATGTAAAACCTATAGATTTTATTGAATAAATAATATAAAGTTCGTTAGATGTTTCGATTATAAAAATAAAGCGAAATTGAGCCTTCATCTGTAGCTGTATCTATGTAAGAGTCATAATTAAAACACTTTTTGTATTTGTTTTAAGTGTTGCTCAAATTCACCCCAATTGAACATCGCCTTCCTGTGTAGGTACCTAGTTAGAGTGATATTTTTAAGACTAACAAAATACCACGTAATACCACGACAAAAAATGTTTTTTCTTTTTTAACACGTTCGCCTCCGGTACTGTTTCACTAAGTGCTAATACTATGCCGATCGAAGTTATACGATAGAAATCTTATGCCAGTGACACGCATGTGTGACCGAAAAGATTCTACTCCTATGCCGGCGACACAGCACTGTGTCAAAAACGTTCGTATTTTTATGCCACTGGCATAGGAGTGAGAACTTGATTGAAGCTAGTGGCATAAAAATAAGATTACTTTGATCACGTATGTGTGTCACTGGCATAGGAGTACAGTTTATTCGGTCACATATGCGTGTCACCGGCGTCGAACGTGTTAATCCGGCGTCAAAGTGCCACTACGCGTTTGCGATGTTGACATTTTGTAGTAATTAAATTTTAATTTTATGTTAAATGTTTATTTATGTTGGCACACATTAAATTTTTGAACGCTTTTCCTTTTTCTTCAAAATTACCTTCAATGCGATCTATAGCGTTGAAAATTTCCGGATTATTTCCCGTTTCTTTCCAAACAACTTGTTTTTTTCCAGATTCTTTCGAAAAAAATAATTTTCAACTCTAAACCAATGTAAATTAGGTCTAATTTTCACTTATACCAGGAGAACGCGATGTCACAGAGGAAAAGTCAATTGAAACAGATGGCAAGGAGTGACAGTGACATTGATTGTTTCTGAAAAAACCCGAAAAAAACGGAAAAAAACGAAGTTTTCATACATTCCCGAAAAAAACATTATGTTTTTTTCCAACATTTTCAACGCTAGCGATCTGGCGAATTTCTAGGATTAGGTAAGTATATGTAATTAAGACACATACCTACTGCTGCGCCGTAGTGTTGAATCCCTGCTACTAAAACATTATTTTCCCAATAGATATTTCATTCTCTAGTTACTAGAGTCTAGTACACTAAATTATAAGGGTACTGCAATATGGACGCGGTATTGCAAACAAAGCAATGGTTTTTAACTTGTTTTTATTTAAATTCAGACGATCAGATGTTTTCTAAATCATTACAGAAGTTTAAAAAAATGTTTGATGAAGACAAAAATAATGATATCACAATATTGTTACTCTTATTGACATAAATCGCTAAATAATAAATTGAACTAAATATATACAATACAAAACAACCAGTAGCGAGTGGGCGGAGTGCATCTGTGGTTGCAGATACGGTGGACACATTTCATGTTTGTTTTCCGTCACCGCGTTTCATTAATCCATACCTTAGATGTTACGAGATAGGACAAGTGGCATTAACACTAACTCATATAATATAAACTATAATAACATAATTTTTGCTCCTGAAAATCGAAACATCGAGTTTTTGGTCTTTAACAAAATTGTGTTAGTTTTCGGCGGAAAAGACTACTTAGTAAGTTTCAATTAGCACTAGAGTATCTGACGATTCGAAATGTGAATGACGACGTTTTAGCACTGGCCCATCCATATCTATATCTACAATATTGTAGTCGGTAATCCCAATTCCGTTACGTGCACAACTTCAGGAACTGAAAAATCAATCCAGAGTACTTACACTAAACATAAAGATATGTTTCTTAAATCCTGAATGTGTACGCGTGGGAATTGGAAATCTCAACGACAATATGCGATTCTTCAGGACAAAGTTTCGGTGTTTTTTTAGTACACAAATAAAAAGTTTCATCAGTTCTTGAGGAATAAGTCGAAATTATTCTAAATAAGCCAGAGAGCTGTACATAATAAAGTAAATTATCTAACCGACTCAGGATTCAAGAACTCACATCACAGCGAATGATCGATTTGGCTACTGAATGTGCGCAAAATATGTACGCATAGATTACATTAGCAGTAGCTTACATGATTTTAGGTACAATTTAAGTTTGATACCAGAGATGCAATGACAGTAAGTTAAAACAAATAGGCAGATTTAAATATCCACATATGTAAATAGGTACGACTAGCGACGTTATAAGACTTATATATAGGTCTGCGCGAAAAGAGAGGTGGCAGAAACATTAAGCGCTTATTAAAATGTTTTAACGTTTACATATTAGTTCTTATTTATACGGTATGTATCTGAACGGGAGGCATACTTTCAAGCCCCCTGATGACCAAGTTAGCTTAGTTTTTGTTAATTTTCCTCGATTTTATAATGTGTTTTTTTTTTAATTTTTAATGGAGGTTGACAAGGTTCTATTCAACCAGTCCTTAACATACTGTATACAAAGCTTTAAAATGATCTTAATACTATTACAGTTGTCAAGTGTCAACTGATTTTTGGCAGCAGACAAGCTGTAATAAGACAGAACAGGCGTTCTAGTGCATTGACAAATGATAAAGGGTAGTTCTATGCGATTATTCTGTCGCACCAATCAAGTCATTACCATTCCCAAATTATTGACGAACTGCGTATAAATAGTGGAGTCATTTTCGGCTATCTTGTAGCAGACGCATGTTTGTCTGCTATTCTGGCATAATACTCTCGTTTGCTTTTATAAAACGGAAAATAAAGTGGTGATGGTAATGAACAATAAAAACGCATAGAAACACCCTAAAGTAACAGTTCTGTTTTAGACTATCTTAGTCCCTGAAAAATAAAAATAGTAAGTGTGGACTCTTGTATGGATTTAAAAAAAATGTTATATTAAAAAAGCGATGTTACCGGACTACACTAGACTTGGTCATTACCAGGCTAAAAGATATGTCTCTCGTTCAGATACACACTATATATAAAATTACAACATTTAGGGCTTGTTTCACCAATCCCGAATAAAATGTATGTCCTTTAAATGTTAGCTGAACTATCTGATTTTATCTGGAGGATATATTTAACCGGGGACAGCGGAAAAGGTCTTTATAACAAAACCATAGGTCTAAAAGGATAATAACACATTATACGATTTCGTTTTCGATAAAAAAGGCTGCTGATAAAAATTGGTAAGCTGGTAGAGTCAATAATGCTGAGCAAGATCCACGACATCTCCCAAAATGTACCAGGAAGTCTGTATTTTCCTTTTTTCTTACCAGATTCCTATACATGTTTGGTAATAAAAGAGGAACGTTTCTTACAAACATTTTGGGATATTTTTGGAAATGTGGTACATTTTGCTCAGCATCATTGACTACCATCAGCCAATCAATTTTTATCAATATCGAAGACGTGATCCAAATGTACAAACTTTTTGAGTAATGCTCAAATATTAAGCCCAGAGTATTTTAGTGTCGATCATATGAAGGGTCCACGGAAAAAACATGTCCAGAGCTTCAAAAAACCCGGACAAATTCACACCTTATTCTGTTAAAAGTAAGGGGGTTTTTCCTTCTGTAATTTGAATTGACTAGACATGTTCTTTCCGTGGACCTTCATATGATTTATTAAATTCATGTCTGTAAACACGCACGTCATCTCTACCGAATACGTAGCATAAAGTCAAGAAATAATACACTTATAATTTTTGTAAGACATAGTTCATTCCGCACAGACTTTAAAAGTAATCCACCATATTCATAAATGGCTTAAATGTTTAACTTCAAGTCAATAAGTATTGTTTGTCAATTTCGGTCTTATCAATTTGTTTATAAGACCGAAAATGTCAAACGATACTTATCCGCGTGCTATGTTAGAAGACGTTTATGAATAAGGGGATTTAGATATTAATGTTGTCAATGTTTTGTGTATTCATAATCATAATAAATATTTATAAAAATCATTTTAAATAGAAATATGTTACAGGCACGTAAATAGCTTTAGATATGGCCTTGTATACATAAAATGTTACCAATGCCTTCTGTTAACTGGCCATTCGCGCATTTTATACCAATTGTAACAATGTTCACTGTGTTGGCGTTAGTACGGTTTCGTAATGTTTTTTCATAGTTACGAAGGTTCAACCATATACTATATTATTATTGATGTAATAGTGGTAGTGATATGTACTATTGGTCCAAAATTTGAGCACTTGCAAGTGTTACAATCAAGAAAAATAGGAAAAATATTGGCAAATTACTTTTGATTTTAATTATCTCATGGAATCCCAAAATTACAGTATTTAGGCGTGTAGTTATGTATATTATTATGACTGTATGCTTTTTTATTTTTACTTGACAAGTTTTGTTACCGTTTTGCACCAATAGTGCCGATCACTGCATAATAATAGATCGTCCTCAAGAAGTTATTTAAATGTATTTTTCTTCTTATTTTATTTATCACAAGTCATCAAATAATCCATAATAAAAAGATGTAGTAATAATATGCACGATATTATATTAGTCAACAGAAGTAACTATAAAACTCAACCAATACTTAGAACAGATTAGGCGAAGACATATCAGCGACTACAAGTTTTATTCTAAGATCACAAAATGTATCCGTTAAAAGAAGATTTAGTATCTAAAGTATGTACATCGAGTTTTTAAGTATCTAACCTAATACACAAACAAAAATGTTTATACACTTGAACACATTTTGGGACTAAAAGTAGGTAATTGCATAAATGTACGGCGATACTTTAATTAAACATTCAAAGCAAGGATTTTTACCCATTTTTCGTTCCACTCCTCAATAATCACGATACTCCTGCGTACAAACAAACGTTACAGTATATCGATGTTAAGATGTAAAAACTATTAGACACAATCACATAGTTCGGGTCGTAGTTAGCCGTTGAATTTGCGTGCTGGCTCGCGTGCTAAGCGCGCGCACGGACGATAGAGCGCGCTATTCTGAACACGGTGCTTAGCCAAGATGCCAATCGCAAACGCTCTGTTATGAACGAAACGCAACTATAAGCTCTCATAAAAGCTCTCACAGTATCCATTTAGTAATTCTAGAGAAAACACAACATGCACCCATGGACATTATCATACCGGTTGGCCTTCATTTGTATTTAGGAACATCAATACTCTTACTTATTACAAGAGCAGCATGAATCACACAACAATGAGAATGCCAGAGATAACCATCGCTCTTGAGGGCGGCCATGACATACCGTCGTTTAGGAAGATCGAAACATTGATATCACACAAACATTCAATCATTGTATTAAATTGATTGCTTAGATTAATTATTGCACTGATATACAATATATTTATACTCCAAGTGTATAAATAGTAATATTAAAAATATATCGAACTCCGGTTGCACAAGTTATCATATGATTGGACTAAGTAGTTAGTAGCCCAGGCGAAGATACGGATGGAGCAATTAAACTACTCAAGCCTTACAGTAAAAATACGGGCATTAATTTCGATGAGACTTTAGACGGATCATTTGTGTAAGCAAAACTACATCTCTCTTTATATGATAAAGGTAATAAAAATATACATTACACGATTCTTACGATACATCCAAAATATTCAATGTCTGTGCAACCGTCCAAAATAGATGACAGTACCGGCAAGCGCATTGTGAGACGAATCTGAGTCTAAGGAGACTTTTGACTTGTAACGAAGTACTACTAATAAATAATTTTGTCAAACAGCAGTCATTTATGATATATTCATAATCTTAATATATTATAGTTTGTATCTTGTCAACGACCTGCGGAAGATTTGAAATCATAATGTGATTGAGTTAAATAATGCAGTGACATAGAGAGCAAGTAAATGTGTTTCAATTCCTTTATAATATTCTTGCATTGCAGCATTTAAATTATTGGCACTCGTTACCAGCTATCGTAATTGTATACAAAGATTTGCAAAATTATTTCACTCAGTTAATTAAATTCTCGCGCCTTCTAGTGATATATTTGCCAGACTATATTAAAACTTAAACCGTCAGAAAATTTCACGAAACGGACAATTTTGATTGAATTTCACTCAGTTAATTAAATTCTCGCGCCTTCTAGTGATATATTTGCCAGACTATATTAAAACTAAACCGTCAAAAAATTTCACGAAACGGACAATTTTGATTGATTTACATATTGTATGTTAAAACAAATATATCAAATCCATGTAATAATAACTTAAATAATATTATTTGCGAAATGATACGGTAAAACCAATATCTAAGATTCGACCCGTTGGGGTTAGTCCCAGTTAATGGCAAAGATCTCATACACGTCAGCCAGATTATATGACAGCGATAACCACGAAATACCCAATTAGTAATTTTTCGTTGCCCCCAAAACGAGTGCAAAAACGATAAGCTAAACGCTAAATACAGTGAGTTATTTTTCATTCGGCGTGTTTTCAGTTTTCTTTTCTGCCTGTGTTTCCTTTTCTTGAGATGATCATACGATCATCACTAACTTTTTACGAGTCATTCTTCTTTTTTTAAATGTGAGATAAAAAATATTTACTAAGATTAATTTTACATTGTACCTATACTATATGAGTTCGTCAAAACATACAGTCCCCATCAGACATATTTGAGCGGCCACGGTACTCAAAACTATCTGAACATGCATTTATGAACACAATAAACTATTTTTTAACTTCGAGGTCCAATTTTTCGGTAATGGCTATTTCTTTGATTAAAATGAAGGGATTCCGTGTGCAATAATGGCTAAAGTATAGACTTTTATAAATGCCGATACATTAGAATTTTTTGAAACAGATTATTTTGAAGTTAGAAAGTTGTTAACTAGATTCGAAAAATAAGAATCAACCAGCTTTAATTTGTAGATGAAAATACATCTAAATTTTACATTGACCCTGCTCTAAGTTGATTCGATATAAATTACGCAATATTGCTCCAATTGGTCCTAACTAATTTGTCACTGTAACATTCGTGTTTGTATACAACACAATGAAAAAGAAAAGCTTTGCAATACAGGATTTCCTTGCCTTGTGAATAATAAAAAACATATATATATTAATTTGTAAATAAAATTGTAATTATTACCCGTATAAAGCGTCTATATTAGTGAAATAAATGATGTTGTTATCAGTATCACAATTCAATATTAAAACTCAACACCATTATAAATCACAGTTTTATAAAAAGATTACAATTGAGGTGTTTGTCCCATTTCGTAGACCCCTTTTACAATTCGAACTTGTTTCATTTCATTATATACAGAATATCTCAAATCAGTTTCTTTCTTTTTAATGTGTATATATTTGTATAATGCCTTATTGTATGAATATATATTTAAGCGGTAGAAATTTACAATATATCATTATTAAACTAAGCGACCTGATGAAAACAGAAATCAAAATACAAGTGTTTTTATGACTGTGGCTCTTACAATAACCTAGTGAATTTTTCATCAAAGTCAAAATGGCACAGTATAAGAAAAAGGCGTCACTATAATATTACCTAATAAGGTACACGACATTTTTTTTAGGTTTATTTATTTTATAAAATAGCTTTAATATCATTTAATTGTGTACCATAAGTATGTGTCCAAAATCATATCGTTTACTTTGGCGCACGCAATATATGATTTGCATCATATAAACAAACGACATAAAAATATAACGATATCCAGTAATTGATTATCAGATGTAGGTATTCTATTTCTCAGGTCCTATATCTTTATAAACAGCATGTACAGACTGCCCTTATTAAATCGGTGTCTACAGGAAGATCTTGACTATAATTTTATACAGCTTATCGTCAATTAGAAAGGAGGACAAAATAGATTAATAATATACATTACAATACAATCGTTACTTGTCTCAACATGATGTTGATGATAAAAAGTCACGAATAAAAAAAAGCAAAAGGGTGATGCCGAAATATTAAAACTTTGCCTAATTTAGTCGATACCTAACTAAGTTAGTAAACACTTCACGAAAAATGTTTGTAAATCATTGCGAAACACTAAAGTTGTTATATCGATCGTACAGCAGTGTTGCAAAAGGTACAAAATAATAAAGCAACAGTATATTCGCCGGTCGCATAAAGTATACTTATGTAACGTACAACGTTACTATGGTTACTTGCTTGCATCTAAACAGCAAGCCGTTTGATCTTTTTACAATTATTTCGTACATCTAATTAAATTTATATATTTACACACTTTCTAAAGTCCTGAATAGTTAACGCTAGAGGTTCACTCAGAGGCTTTAGGACAGGCGCTCACTGTTCAATGTGTGAAGAAGACAATAAAAATATGGTCCATTATTATTGGCTGGTTATAAACCTCTAGCCGCCTACGACAGTATAAATTCGCAATAGAATTTAAAACAACTGTCTTTCTGTTTCCGAAACGAACGATATAAAAAAATGAATTCCGTTATATTAAACAAAAATTGAGGCGGCTACAGGTTAGTATAGCGTGTATTAATATTATAGATAAATTACGGAGAGCTTGAATTGCATATGTAGTGGTATTGTGTTTATTCCACTCTCGTACTGTCATCATTTGACTAATAGTAAGCCTAATTACAAAGAAAAGGTCCACTTTAACCCCCTTATTCAAAAACGTCTGCTAACTTAACAAGCCGCTAAGTATTGTTTGTCCCTTTTGCTCATATGGACACATTGTTAAGACCGAAAGGGACAAACAATTATTAGCGGCTTCTTAAGTTAGCAGACGTTTATGAATAAGGGGGTAAGAGTGTTACTTTTTGTAATATCACTACAAATGGCATTCGGCAATTTATATCATGTTGGATAGCTTAGTGTAAGGCCTGAGTGGCGAGCGTTAGCGGTGCGTCCGGCGGGGCGGGCAGCGGCGCTTCGAGTGTCGAAAGGATTTAGACAGCGTGTACTCAAGCCACGCGCAAACGGTGGCACTTATTTAATGCTACACCTACGCATTTAAAAGCTCAGAAGATTTCAATTTTCTCATAATGTTTTTATAATTTAGAGTTTGAAATCTTGAAGAATGACTAACGACTACGTTTGTACAATTTTGTGATACGGAAACATGATTGAAAACAATTTTCTCTATAGATTTTTTTTCCAATCGGGTCTTTTTTATTACTAAAATTGATAGTATGACTTTGAATAACGGAATATCGGATAACGGATATCATAAAAGCATTAACAAATTGTAATTGTTATACGGAATTTTGATAAAAAAACACAGATTCTCATATTTTTAATGATATGTCCAAAAAATTAAAATCTATTGAGGGGTGCATTTCTTTTATATATTGGAGCCATAACCGTATCTCTTTCGAGCGTTTATCGGAGCGCAGCCGGACGTCCCGCTCGCGTGTCTACTCAGGCCTAAGGCTTATAAGCGAGCGCCTATCCTAAGAGCGTTTGTGCACTACACTGACTTTTACCGTCCGGTAGTCCGGTTTTTTACGGTCCGATATGCCACGCCATTCAATGTATTTAGTAGCTTGTGCACTATACGTAATTTTACCGTCCGACATTTTACTTTTCCCCATTCCGGACAGTATTTTTCCGATCCGCGATGACAGTTATGAAAAACGTGTTAATGCTTGTGCACTGCGTCCGGAATTGCACTGACTTTTAACGTCCCAGATAGTTTTACAAAATTGAACCGTAAAAAACCGGACTACCGGACGCACCTCCGAGTAAAAAGACGGACAAGTGCACAAGCCAATCATGCGTTTTTTTCATGCCATATCGGACCATGAGAACTCGGTCTGCCGGTCAGTAATAGTACATTACTATAGAGGACGGGAAACGAAGGGTTACAGGCCAAGTAGATATATCTGGCCGAAGGAACTGAGGCCAGATAGGGATACGCGGCCTGTAACCCTGTTTCTCGCCGAGATTTGTATGGTGCTTTTCTCAAACTTGCCATGAAATAAAACAAACTGATTTCGCCGAACCATACTATTTCATTTGTAAATATACCAATAGTACAGTATCATAAAACATAAAAAAAAACATTCGCGCCTAACTTTTTTTAAATCTGTTTGAGGTATTCTTTTACCTGGTGGTATAGACATCAGTTCTAAGGTTATTTTTTTTCTGTGGCTGAATGTCAAAACCTAGTGTCACAATTTGACGTTTCAAAACAAAAGACAGTCTGTTTGCAGTCCTAGGTGTGAAATAAATACATGAAATCTCTTTACATATCATCTTAGCATATGACACCGGGTACATAGTATTTTTGGGTTTAATTTAAAGTAAGTAACATTAATATTCCGTAGCAAGTTTGAGAAAAATTCATTGTGGTGCACAATCGCCCTACCGGACGCACCTCCGAGTAAAAAGACGGACAAGTGCACAAGCCAATCATGCCATATCGGACCATGAAAACTCGGTCTGCCGGACAGTAAAATTGATTGTGGTGCACAATCGCCCTAACAGGCCGACGGGCAACCTATACCCAGACCGGGGCGGGGCGGGGCGGGGACCGGCGTTATGGGTGGTGCAGGAGCGGCGTGTGCTCGCCCTGCTCCCAGCGGCCCGCGCGGTCCGAGCAGTTGTTCACGCAGCACGCGGCCACTGACGGCGACGCCTGCGACAAACGGGTTAACTGTCATACAACCGCAACTTAAATTCAAATTATTTATTCATGGTAAAAAAAAATAACATAAAATTAGTGACAAAAACAATAATATGGATAGTTTACCACGAAAAGGTCTCGCCTCAGCATAATGCTAACCCGGAAGTAAGCGCTGATCTTACAGGGCCTATTTCTCGAAAGCTTGTAACTTGTAATACAAGCGGAAGTCCTTATCTTATTAATAGTGTTAAAAAGAGACTTCCACTAATTGTATTACAAGTTACAAGCGTTCGAGAAACGGGCTCATTAAAACATAATGACAATAAAATTTTAATATGGGTTTTTTTATATGGGATTTGGGCATTTTCACTTCTAGGGACACCCAATTAGCTGAATTTTCACAAAAATTTGTCGTTACAAAGCTGACATGGAAGTTAACTTTTTTGTCAGAGTGAAACTTATTGGGTGTCCCTAGAAGTGAAAATGCCCATTTGCGTTATTTACAGACGATTTTAATTAATCATTTAATGAAATTGTTGAACTGATTTTTAATTGACGACTTAATGTGAGTTGTCACATTGTTGTAAAACAGAATCCAACTATGAATCTTGAATATGCTACTGAAATGCTCTTTCCAGTTTCTGTACACAGTAATCATAAATGATTCAAAATCGATTAACATGTCGCTTTTATCGTCAGGCTCGATTAATTTTATACTATATTAAATAAAATATTCCATTTAATTACTAGGGTTAGGAATTTTGGTGGCATTAGGTGAACAGAGAACAGTGGAGTCGTTGCTCAAATTATTTATGATTGATTGAATAATTAATTAATCAAAAATAATACATAAACATATTATTTTTAACAGGGTTTCGCCCATTTTAAGTATTAAATAATTTTACTGTATTAATATTTAACTATCTAAAAGATTAAATTCAATATTTTTTTATAGAATATAGCTTATGATTATTATTTAATATTTATGGGCTTCGAGAAAACTAGAACCTTGAAAATCAAATAAATATATTTTCTCATTTATCAACATTTTTATTCAAAATTAATATTTTTTAGGTTCTCAAAAATAAAATTCATGTTATTTAATTAAAATCATTGATAAATCCAGCTTAAACTAAACACTATTTCGTTATTATTTTATAAGTTAAAATCATTTATTCACGTAAAAAATGTTTGTAACACCCACTCCACTGCTCTCTGTTCCATAAATGCCACCAAAATCCTAACCCCATTAATTACATTGCACTTATCAGTGTTAACATTAAAAAATATCTCTGTTTCTAACCCTATACCGCTAACCCGAAAAAAAGATTTTTTTTACATCAAATCAGGAATCTTATTTTTTTTAAACAATATATTAATACATGTTTAAACTGACATACATAGAATAAGCTAAAATATTAATTTATTTTTGACAACTTGATAATCTTCCATTAACTAATGACAAAGATCTATAGTTGTCAGAATTGCGTGAGAAAAATAAGCTTAAGCGATCTAAAAGGTGTCTTTTCAAAGACCAATGTGCAATCTTTAACACCGGGTATTGTTCACTCACGTGTAAACGTTGCTGAGGTCCGTTCCTCAAATACTTGTAACTTGTAATATAAGTGGAAGTCTCTTTATAACATCATTAATAAGATATGGACTTTCGCTTGTATTATAAGTTACAAGCTTTTAAGAAATAGGCCCGTCGTAGAGATGACTCATGACGCGCGTCTCGTCGGCGTGTGCAAGCCGAGCGGGCTCGAATGTTGCCCTGGCTCCTTGTTCTTGACACTCGTTTCATTCCAAAGATCGATGAGCAATCTCCATCGCCGGGTGCTGTATCTACAATACACTGCAGGGTGTACTCACGTGTGAAATGTGCAGGTCGTAGAGATGCAGCGTGCTGACGGACATGTCGCGAGTCTCGTCGGCCGGCGCGTCGGCGGGAGAAAGCCCGAGCGCGAGCCCCCTACTGGCGCCCGCCAGTCCAAACGTGGCTCTGGCTCCTTCCAAAGATCTGCAATACACTGCGGGGTGTACTCACGTGTGAAATGTGCAGGTCGTAGAGATGCAGCGTGCTGACGGACATGTCGCGAGTCTCGTCGGCCGGCGCGTCGGCGGGAGAAAGCCCGAGCGCGAGCCCCCTACTGGCGCCCGCCAGTCCAAACGTGGCTCTGGCTCCTTCCAAAGATCTGCAATACACTGCGGGGTGTACTCACGTGTGAAATGTGCAGGTCGTAGAGATGCAGCGTGCTGACGGACATGTCGCGAGTCTCGTCGGCGGGAGAAAGCCCGAGCGCCGAGCCCCCTACTGGCGCCCGCCAGTCCAAACGTGGCTCTGGCTCCTTCCAAAGATCTGCAATACACTGCGGGGTCTACTCACGTGTGAAATGTGCAGGTCGTAGAGATGCAGCGTGCTGACGGACATGTCGCGAGTCTCGTCGGCCGGCGCGTCGGCGGGAGAAAGCCCGAGCGCCGAGCCCCCTACTGGCACCCGCCAGTCCAAACGTAGCTCTGGCTCCTTCCAAAGATCTGCAATACACTGCCGGGTCTACTCACGTGTGAAATGTGCAGGTCGTAGAGATGCAGCGTGCTGACGGACATGTCGCGAGTCTCGACGGCCGGCGCGTCAGCGGGAGTAAGCCCGAGCGCCGAGCCCCCTACTGGCGCCCGCCAGTCCAAACGTAGCTCTGGCTCCTTCCAAAGATCTGCAATACACTGCGGGGTGTACTCACGTGTGAAATGTGCAGGTCGTAGAGATGCAGCGTGCTGACGGACATGTCGCGAGTCTCGTCAGCCGGCGCGTCAGCAGGAGAAAGCCCGAGCGCGAGCCCCCTACTGGCGCCCGCCAGTCCAAACGTGGCTCTGGCTCCTTCCATAGATCTGCCATACACTGTGGGGTGTACTCACGTGTGAAATGTGCAGGTCGTAGAGATGCAGCGTGCTGACGGACATGTCACGAGTCTCGTCGGCCGGCGCGTCAGCGGGAGAAAGCCCGAGCGCCGAGCCCCCTACTGGCGCCCGCCAGTCCAAACGTGGCTCTGGCTCCTTCCAAAGATCTACAATACACTGCGGGGTGTACTCACGTGTGAAATGTGCAGGTCGTAGAGATGCAGCGTGCTGACGGACATGTCGCGAGTCTCGTCGGCCGGCGCGTCGGCGGGAGAAAGCTCGAGCGCCGAGCCCCCTACTGGCGCCCGCCAGTCCAAACGTGGCTCTGGCTCCTTCCAAAGATTTACAATACACTGCAGTGTGTACTCACGTGTGAAATGTGCAGGTCGTAGAGATGCAGCGTGCTGACGGACATGTCGCGAGTCTCGTCGGCCGGCGCGTCGGCGGGAGTAAGCCCGAGCGCCGAGCCCTCTACTTGGCACCCGCCAGTCCAAACGTAGCTCTGGCTCCTCGTCCTTGACGTTTCATTCCAAAGATCTGCAATACACTGCGTGGGTGTACTCACGTGTGAAATGTGCAGGTCGTAGAGATGCAGCGTGCTGACGGACATGTCACGAGTCTCGTCGGCCGGCGCGTCGGCGGGAGAAAGCCCGAGCGCCGAGCCCTCTACTGGCGCCCGTCAGTCCAAACGTAGCTCTGGCTTCTCATCCTTGACGCTCGTTTCATTCCAAAGATTTACAATACACTGCCGGGTTTACTCACGTGTGAAATGTGCAGGTCGTAGAGATGCAGCGTGCTGACGGACATGTCGCGCGTCTCGTCGGCCGGCGCGTCGGCGGGGGTAAGCCCGAGCGCGCTGGCGCCGAGCCCGCTGCTCGCGCCCGCCAGGCCGAACGAGCGCGGCATGCGGGCGCTGCTCACCGCTGAAGCTGGCTCCTCATCCTCGTCGCTCGTCTCGTCCATGTCCTAGAGTAACAATAGTACATTTCTCAAACATGCAATGAAATGTTGTAGTTACGTGCCTAAAAAGTGGCCGGGAAGTACCTCGTTGCCGGCCTAGGCCGGCAAGTGCCTCTTTTTTAATTTTCATTTGACATAGGGTTGTGACCTGGCATCTTGGCGTTTAGCCAATATTATAATATTAGTATTAAAAAAAATGATTGGCAATTTTTTGCAATTATAATTAGGTATTTAAATTATATAATTTAAAATAAATGTACAACAACTACTCAAAATAATATTTAAAAAGCAATATTATACGGCGCGATCCGTCACTTCATGCGATTAATTCGACCCAATCAATCGCGTTGTCTAATACCCGCTTTTTAAAAGTAAAAGTTTGCAACAACTTTCAAACAGGTCAATCTTAAAAAAAAATGAGGTGTCGGTGTCGTATTTGACTTTTGTTGTGTTTCAAAGACTTAGGACTGATTTTTCAATACCCAGGTAACAGTATCTGTCAAATAAATGTTAGCTCTATCCTTTTTTGACTGATGACCTTAGATAAGAATGGTATTAATTTTAACTAATGAATACTTTTAACTGAGGATTGAAAAATCAGCCCTTAGTTATGTAGTTGACTTATAATTTCGTAGAAAGAAGATACATTTTTTTGTTTCATTTCATTGCATGTTTGAGAAAAGCATTATACATACCTCGGCCAAGAAGTGACGGGTTGCCGTCCGAATACTATCCGGCCTCGCTTCGCTTGGCCGTCTACATATATTCGGCCGGCAACCAGTCACTTCCCGGCCTCGGTAGTAATGTACTATTATTGCAGAGGCCGGGAAAGCGAATTTCGTGGATGAGTATTTTTTGTCGGACGAAGCGAAGCTGAGGCCGACAATTACATACGAATCCACGAAATTCTATTTCCGTCCGAGGCACATATAGGACTTTTCTCCAAACATGCAAGGAAATAAAACAAAATTTATTACAATCGATTAAGTAATTCTTCTTGCAAATTGAATAACAATTGAAAAGAAAAAATCTCTTATGATTCCCGCCTAAACTTTTTTTTAATGCATGGTCGTTCATAAAAAATAGTAACGATATCTATGGTTTCATTAAACCGTACCTACACGACCTGACACACCGAGGCGTTTGTAACTCATGATAGAACGAGACGGCCATAGATTTGATCGCCGTCTCTCGCTCTATCCAGACCAGGCGTTTGGTCGTGGCTTTAGAATTTGGCTGTATGCATTTTTTTCAAAGTCCAAAAGTAGTTTTTAAGAAGTAAAAAACAATACATTAATGGATTTTAGTACAATTTCGCGGCCGCAAAAACTGTACAATAATGAAAATCTTTTTTTTTAATTTGAGCTGGTACATAAGAAGGTACTTCGCGTTTCGTTTTTGCTACATTAATGCGAACATTTCCGAGCATATTGGAGAAAAAGACGGTTACATTGAAGTGCCTCTTGTTTTCAGGGCCTTACGTCCTTAATAAAAGTCTCCTCAGCAAGCCGATAAGAATTATTTGTCCCAGGTATTGGAACAGGTTTTTTAAAAAACCTCGAAATGACTAGCCCAATATTTTTAAATGCTTTATACTCTTTATATAGTACTCGATATTTTATGTAAGTAACAACATGGTATTTTTAAATTACTCTACAAAGAATTTATATACTGAAGAACGAAAAATAACAGTTCTTTTATATCGAGAAAATACCGGTATCCGATCCCTGATCTGTCTCTTTGACGGAGATGTTTATAAATAGGGAGGTTAAAGTACACTTATCAGAAAATATACGACAAGAAATGGGCATAGTTATGGATTGATTTACAGGCCGTTTCGTACTTTATCCCAGTGCCAAACAATATGAAAATCACTGTCTTCACAGCTTATATTAAGGGTTGACGGAAAAACATGCCTATCGAGAGTTGGGTGGTCAATCCCGATAAGTCGTTTTTTTTTTTACTGACATAACAACCTCACATGAATGTCACATGGTTCGTATTTTAAAAATCGGGTAGCTCGACTTATCGGGTTTGACCACCCAACCCTCGCTATGTAGTCACTTTAGCAACATTTAGAGTTAACACAGTTTTTAAAGTTGCTCACATTTAGTAAAGCCATTTAGTAAAGTAATAAGAAAAAGGTAATCAAATAAATTTATCCTTGAACCGCATAATATACTACATACCACAAATGATAAGAAATAATTAATTACGACCTCTACATTTTAATATAAGCATCTCAATTTTCAAAAAACGTGACTAGACATGTTTTTTGGATAAACCATTCATATTGTTCACTATGATAAATTAAGTTGTGATACACAAATCCTTTCCTTGTATAAAATAATCAGTCGAACGGGTATCAGAAATTGAATTACCCCTTAAGCAGGCACAGGCGATATATTTACCAAATCACATGCGATACATGAAATTGTAATTCTATTTTCAACAAGTAAGATTGACATTTGATCTGTCAGCTTGCTTAAGGCTGCGGCTCCATTGAGGCGGAGAGGAGCGGAGATATGTAAAATTGACCAATTACATTCTTCAAATTCAAAATTCGAAATACTATAATGCGGTCTCATTGACCAATTTTGCACATCTCTGCTCCTCTCCGCCTCAATGGAGCCGCAGCCTATGGGTTAAAAAACAATAAGGTTAATTAGATATTCAGTAATACTTACTGGTAATCTGTACGGCTGCCGTTGTTGGTAATAGGAGAGCACGGCCGGCAAAGGAGTGTTGGTGCCAAATATACTCTGCTGTATGTATGACCCGAGCATCGTTTTGTTCTGAAACGCAAAGCTTTAGTATTATAGCGTCGACACATAAAATCAGGCAGTTTTGATTGCTATGGACGTATCTTTTATTTCTATTGTTATATTATAACGCAATGCTCGGCGGAGTGAGCTGTTTTCATACTAAATGACATGTATCACGTGACATTTAGTATGAAGCCAGCTCACCCCCGCCGAGCATTTAATAAGAGCCATAATGTATGACTATATAATAATAATAAACACTGGCCAAGTGCCAATCGGAGTCGTGCACCAAGCGTTCTGCACCATTATCAATTTATCATAAAGATCTCGTTTTTTGTATGGGAGCTCCTTAAATATGTATTTTATTCCACTTTTCAGTATTTGTTGTTATAGCGGCAACAGAAATAAAACACATCTGAGGATTACAATAGTCGAACTATAATAATATTAATGTTCACGAGATACACCGGTGACAGACGGACACACGGACGGACAGACAGTAAATAAATAAAACTATTTCATTGCATGTTTGAGAAAAATTGTTTTTTGTGATACGAACTTTTCATCTTCCGACTAAATTACGGAGTTAACGATACTAAATCTATCTAAATCTGACTACTACTGTACTTCACTGTTTTTAATGTAATGTAGACTCAAGAATCCCGCAGTCAAACTGTTCAAACGGTCTCATGGGACTAAGTATTTCGTTTTAAGTTCTTATCCTGTATTTTATTGGACAAATAAATAAAAAATAATGAATGGTTCACTTTTTTGTACATTACTCATTTGCATGGATACATCCTCCTGGGTCATCCTTAACCTTCGGCATACGAGTGGCATAAGTGGAGTGAGGCAGATAGGAGTCACCTAACCTAAGCTCTTTAACCTGTATTAGTGAGGATGTGACTTACCAGCGTGGTGGTGGCTGGCACGGCGTGGTGCATGCTCTGGCGCAGCGAGCGCAGGAACTGGCGCTGCGCGGGCTCGGCCGGCTGCCAGCCGGGGTGCCGGCACGAGAACGCCACCAGCGACAGCTCCGTCTTGCCTTCCTCGCCTTGGTTGTACTGATAGACCTACCAGCGTGGTGGTGGCTGGCACGGCGTGGTGCATGCTCTGGCGCAGCGAGCGCAGGAACTGGCGCTGCGCGGGCTCGGCCGGCTGCCAGCCGGGGTGCCGGCACGAGAACGCCACCAGCGACAGCTCCGTCTGGCCGCCCTCGCCTTGGTTGTACTGATAGACCTACCAGCGTGGTGGTGGCTGGCACGGCGTGGTGCATGCTCTGGCGCAGCGAGCGCAGGAACTGGCGCTGCGCGGGCTCGGCCGGCTGCCAGCCGGGGTGCCGGCACGAGAACGCCACCAGAGACAGCTCCGTCTTGCCGCCCTCGCCTTGGTTGTACTGATAGACCTACCAACGTGGTGGTGGCTGGCACGGCGTGGTGCATGCTCTGGCGCAGCGAGCGCAGGAACTGGCGCTGCGCGGGCTCGGCCGGCTGCCAGCCGGGGTGCCGGCACGAGAACGCCACCAGCGACAGCTCCGTCTTGCCTTCCTCGCCTCGGTTGTACTGATAGACCTACCAGCGTGGTGGTGGCTGGCACGGCGTGGTGCATGCTCTGGCGCAGCGAGCGCAGGAACTGGCGCTGCGCGGGCTCGGCCGGCTGCCAGCCGGGGTGCCGGCACGAGAACGCCACCAGCGACAGCTCCGTCTCGCCGCCCTCGCCTTGGTTGTACTGATAGACCTACCAGCGTGGTGGTGGCTGGCACGGCGTGGTGCATGCTCTGGCGCAGCGAGCGCAGGAACTGGCGCTGCGCGGGCTCGGCCGGCTGCCAGCCGGGGTGCCGGCACGAGAACGCCACCAGCGACAGCTCCGTCTTGCCTTCCTCGCCTCGGTTGTACTGATAGACCTACCAGCGTGGTGGTGGCTGGCACGGCGTGGTGCATGCTCTGGCGCAGCGAGCGCAGGAACTGGCGCTGCGCGGGCTCGGCCGGCTGCCAGCCGGGGTGCCGGCACGAGAACGCCACCAGCGACAGCTCCGTCTCGCCGCCCTCGCCTTGGTTGTACTGATAGACCTACCAGCGTGGTGGTGGCTGGCACGGCGTGGTGCATGCTCTGGCGCAGCGAGCGCAGGAACTGGCGCTGCGCGGGCTCGGCCGGCTGCCAGCCGGGGTGCCGGCACGAGAACGCCACCAGCGACAGCTCCGTCTCGCCGCCCTCGCCTTGGTTGTACTGATAGACCTACCAGCGTGGTGGTGGCTGGCACGGCGTGGTGCATGCTCTGGCGCAGCGAGCGCAGGAACTGGCGCTGCGCGGGCTCGGCCGGCTGCCAGCCGGGGTGCCGGCACGAGAACGCCACCAGCGACAGCTCCGTCTTGCCGCCCTCGCCTTGGTTGTACTGCGTGTTGCCTGCAATACGGTTACAAACCGCTAATAATTTGCTCTTATGGACACATAGTTAACACGTTCGCCTCCGGTACTGTTTCACTAAGTGCTAATACTATGCCGATCGAAAGTATATGAGCATTTTCACTTCTAGGGACACCCAATTAGCTTAACTCTCACAAAAAAGTTAACTTCGATGTCAGCTTTGTAACGACAATTAAGCATTAAATATTAACAAAAATATTTTTTTATCATTTAATCCAGAAAGAATACGAGTGTATGCAATATAAAAACACGAATAAAGTAGGTTTACGTAAATATTTCATGCTTAATTGTCGTTACAAAGCTGACATCGAAGTTAACTTTTTTGTGAGAGTTAAGCTAATTGGGTGTCCCTAGAAGTGAAAATGCCCATATGATAGAAAAATTATGCCAGTGACACGCATGTGTGACCGAAAATATTGTACTTCTATGCCGGCGACACAGCACTTGTGTCAAAAACGTTCGTATTTTTATGCCTCTGGCATAGGAGTGAAAACTTGATTAATGCTAGTGGCATAAGAATAAGATTACTTTGATCACGTATGTGTGTCACTGGCATAGGATTACAGTTTTTTCGGTCACATATGCGTGTCACCGGCGTCGAACGTGTTGAGATCGAAAGGGACAAACAATCATTATCGGCTTGTTACGTTAACAAACGTTTATGAATATGGTTTAGTTAGTTTTACTGGGCTTTTTCCGCAACTCGACAACCATCGTGCCTTTTTTACGTGATAGTGAGGTTGCCCTATTCCAACCATGCAAGCTCCTCCTTGAAACTCAATGTATGTTTCAGATTGCTAAATACCTCCTTTAGTGTATGTGGAGTTCCCAAGTGCCTACTCCTGTATGCCTCTACCTGTTTACATTCTAGAAGAATATGTTTTGCTGTTTCCTCTCTTCCATGCAGGCCCTGCACATAGGACTATCTGTTTTGACCATATTGTGCAGGTGTTTGTTTAATGTGTTGTGTTCCGTGATCAATCCTACTATTGTAGTAGGGTGTTCGTGAGCTTGCAGTTTGCAATATGGTATGTACATACGTGATATTTTATTACGTCCCAGATTTTTATTTTTAACTTCAAAAAAAGGAGGAGGTCAATTCGACTGTATTGTTATTTGCATTAAGCATGTGCACGACAAATGGACGAATAACTCAATATCACGACAACCGATTTCGATCATTCTTTTTTTAACTAATTTCAAAAGAAACCGTGATGATGGCACCTCGGAGAAATCGGTTGAAATTCTTTTTTTTATTTTCACGTTATCAATTTATTATACTATCCCATTTCTTAGCTTGGAAAAAAAATGGCGTTAGAACCTATTTCTTTAGTGGTACATATCAAATGGATCAAGCTATGTCGTGCAGTAGTAGTACTATGATGACGCTGCTACCCGTCATCAATCAACGAATGGTCAGTGATACTTCAACCCCTTAGACGACTCTTGCTAAACTTTTCCTCTCGTGGAGTCGATAGTGGCCCTGCGGAACCCCAGGGCTCCACGACGGAATACACTTAGAAAACGGCTAATCTATAGTAGGTATACGTTTCGAGACTTGCCGACGATTGCGCATTCCAAAAACCTCAAAACTTATGCTTTCACCTTCATACAAATTTATCTACAAAATTCTTACCAATCGGGATGGCAATTGAAGAAAATTACACCCCACATGGCCCTAAGGCAGATCTCTCTTTACCAGCACAGTGAGTTATTTACCTTTTGCTTTCTCAGCATGTTTGCCTGCAGCCTGCCAGTCGGGGTGGCCGTGGCGCCGGATGTCCAACTAAAAACCAAAATTCAAGTTGTTAGCGAATATAAATTAAAACTAAGAAGCGAACTATTTATGTCTGTATGGACACACACAGCCTACGACTGAAAGTGCGGTCCCCCCGCTCCGGTGACCGCACAGCTGCCCTGGATGTTTAGCCAAGTTGTCAATCGCTAACGCTTAGTAGCGTATCGTAGTTTTCCCTCTCTGTCACTCTTTCATATTAGTGCCATAAAGACAGCTAGCTGCCTTTCGTTTACGATTGACGATTAACCACTAGCGATTAGCAACTTGTCTAAGCACCCTGGTATGTCTTATCTCACTCACACAAGCATGCCGCGCGTGCACCTACACGAGCTTAGACTATGCAAGTCTAGATAGTTCCACGAGAGGTCACGCACACATCAAAATGTCATGTGAACACACAGGGAATTTGAAATTAGTGTTCCTGTTTTCGTACTGCCAGCTAACCCAATTGCAACTGTAAGATTGACCAAAAAGTGTGTTCAAGGGATTTGATTCAATATTTTGACGCAAGTCATTCATTCCTACACAATATTTTTTGCAATAGTACTTCATTTGGGTGTGTGTGTAATCATTCACGTCAACTCTGGTAAAATGGGCTACTTGACCCATTTTTAAAGTTTGTCGTATATTATTAATCAATATTTGATTAACGGAAAAAAAAAAAATATATCTTTACTACCTAGAAAACCGCAAAATTATAACTTATAATTTAAACTTTCGTTACCGCGCGAAAACGATACTAGCCATGTTAATGCTTGTGGTGTGACGTCACTCAAACCGAAAACATACATTTGACATGTCACTTATGTTATTAGTAGAGGTCCAAATGGAAAAAATTGTGCGCTGTGAGTTACAGTTTTGTAATTTTTACCAGAGCTAGAGGGTGTAAAAATAAATATTTTTAGATGTGGAGGGAAAACCAATTCCCCCCCTGAACGAGGGAGGAGGGGGGTGAATGTGCAAACGGAAGGGTTATGTTTAAAAAAATTTCGTCTAATATTTAGGCCTACTATTCATTGTTTGGTATCATTTTCATATAAAACAGACACGGGGAATTCAGTTTTGATAATAAACATGAGGATTTTCATACATAAAAAAATAATTATTGGTATAAAGGTAAAATAATCACCGTTTTTATTTTGATTGTTGCGTTATATAAGTATTACAAAATAAATATATGAAAATAAAAAAAATACTACAAGATAGCATATTTATTCTAGTTTCTAAAAATATATACTTTTTGGAACTTTCCATGCAAAAATAAGTTGTAAAAAAATTGCACCTGTCGCGTACCTCGAATAAAAAAGGGACGTTGCTTTGACTTATTGTTGACAGTACGTTTCTACTGCGGGAATTTAGCGATTTTGCGTAAACAAAATACTCCATAATGTCTGTTAGGGCAAATTACATCAACCTGGGTTAACTAAGCACCCCGGGTTAAACGTTTATTTCACACGGAATTTGATAATTGATAAATTTCTTATGAAGTAAGTGACTGACCCGGCACTATACAGAGGATATCCGAGACATCAGCCTATGTGATATTAGAATGGCTCTTGAACAGCTCAAAAATAACAGGGCGTCTGGGGAAGACGGAATTATAGCTGAGCATCTGAAGCCAGGTGGTAAAACAATCCTTATGGCCCTTCAGAAGTTGTTCAACTCCGGAAGGGAGAACGCCTTAGGCATGAAACAGAAGAGTGGTGGTACTGTTGTTGAAAAAAGGTGACAACGCCTTATTGAAGAACTACCGATCCATCTCAC
Organism: Thaumatotibia leucotreta; assembly: GCA_025490895.1. Classification (NCBI taxonomy): domain Eukaryota; kingdom Metazoa; phylum Arthropoda; class Insecta; order Lepidoptera; family Tortricidae; genus Thaumatotibia; species Thaumatotibia leucotreta. The sequence continues at coordinate 318,184 of JALPQI010000384.1, forward strand.
TTCCGAGCCATATTTATAAGATGTTTTCAAGAGTCATTACGAATCGTCTTACATGCAGGCTTGATGACTTCCAGCCTCCCGAACGAGCCGGTTTCCGAATTAGCGTTTCGTAAATGTTATACAGAAGACCGAGCAATAGGTATAACCTGCCCCTTTGTTTAGCGTTTGTGGACTACGATAAGGGGGGTTTCCATGACGTCCTAATGCGGTTTAATTTAGGTCGAGAGAAAGGGACAAGGCTATACGAGTCGTGTATCACTCACTGCCCCTTTCCCAGAACCTAAACTGAATCGCATTAGTACGTCACGGTAACCCACAAGGCCTTCGATTTGATCGAAACTCTGGGCGTACTCCAGTCTCTCTAACGATACCAAGTAGACTACCGCTATTTCGAAATGTTGAGGTGTTTGTACGAAAGCGCCACTATGTCAATCCGACTCCAATACCAAAGCTTGAAGCATATTATACTGCAGCGGGGAGTCAGGCAAGGAGGTGTCATCTCCCCTAATCTGTTTACCGCTGCACTGGAAGATGTCTTTAAGACTGGACTGGAAAAGGTGAGTATCAACATAAACAGCGAGTAGGTACCTCACTCACCTTCGATTCGCTGATGATACGGTGGTCTAGGCTGAAACCTTGGAAAATTTCAGTACGATGCTCGCTGACCTCAGTAGCGTCTTCGAGCGAGTTCGTCTTAGGATGAACATGGTTAAGACGAAAACTCCCGTTACAATCGGAGACTAAACTCGAAGGTGTAGACGACTATAATATACCTAGGACAAGCTACCCAGTTAGGTAGGTCCAACTTTGAGTAAGAGGTCAATCATCGAATCCGCCTAGGTTGGGCAGCGTTTGGGAAGCTACGACACATCTTTTCGTCCAATATTCCGCAGTTCTTGAAGACAAAAGTATTTGATCAGTGTGGCAACACACACTATGATCCGCCACACCTATGTTCAGCAGTGGACGTCTTTCGGCTGATATGGTAATAATGATGATTTATGAAGTAAACGTTTAACAATTGATTGTCAAATTCCATATGATATAAACTTTTAACGTGGGTGAACTGGGTTAGTTGTTTAGTCCCGGTTAGTGAAAATTACCTTTATCGTCTTTGGTAATGAAATCATTACCTAATGACACTTTGTAAAAATGATTACCCATTCCGATTCATATGATCACATACTATATATCATACATGTGATCAGATAGACCAGATATATAATATACACGCGGTTAATCGATAAAATCTAAAAATAGAATCTGATCAAATAAAATTCTTAATAATCCTAGGTTATTTAAAAAAAGAAGATCAGAAAATATTCAATTTACTTTCATATCAATAAATATTTACAATTGTAATATGAACAATAATATGCAAGTACAAAAATATGTATAATCTATGAGCAGTTGCCGGCACAAAAGTCTCTTTATTGAGATTACGCGGCTGTTTTTGTTGGAGGTACGCGTCAGGTAAATTTTTTTTTCAGTGAATTTTTGTATGAAAGGTTACAAAATGTGTATATTTTTAAAAACTGCAATAAATATGCTATCTTACACAATTTTTTTTAATTGGATTAGTTTGTTTTTTATTCCTTATATGACGCTTAAATTAAAATAAAAACGGTAACTTTTTTACTTTTACTCCAAAACATCTACATTTTTATATGAAATTGCTCACGTTTATGACAAAAAATGGATTTTCCAGGTCCGTTTTACACGAAAATGATACCAAACAATGCATAGTAGGCCTTATTAATAAGTAAAAAAATATTAAACGCAACCCTTCCGCATGCACATTCACCCCCCTCCCCCCGCGCTCAGGGGGAGAATTGGTTTTCCCTCCACATCTAAAAACAACTATTTTGAGACCCTCTAGCTCTGGTTAAAATTACAAAACTGTAACTCGCAGCGCACAATTTTTCTCAACTTTGTATGGACCGTGACCCTTACTATATGTCAATATCACAGCAAAGCTACATGCCTACATGTCCAGGGCGAATTTCACTCGTATAAAATTCGACATGAAGTTAGTTTAAGACATAGACTTATTAATTTAATAGACCGAGTCTATTATATCTGTGGGTGACGCCAGCAATGCCTGTCAACGATCTTTGTTTGGCTATACTAGTGCACCTAAACCGCAAATAGTAAAAGTGATTAAAATAAAGCTTTTCATGTATATTTCTGTTCGATAAGTGCACGGAATGTGATAAAAGTGATGACTTGTGTGGTTCCATGGTGTAAAAACCGCCAGGGTTACCTGAATTAACAAAATAAAGACATTACGTTTCACCGGTAATTTAGTTTTGACTTGAATTTTAAAATTTCGAACCTTATTAAGGTAAAAGTAACTGAAAATCTTATTCAATATTTGTTGCCGGATACATGTGTGTAGTTTTGTGAATTAACCATTCGTATTTGCATTCGTAATGTAATTATAAGTAGTGGGATTCAAATATTTGTATTGCATAGTGTTGTACTTAAGCGATCGATCGTGATATCGATAAATCTATTGATAGCCAACTCAGAAAATGAATCGATGTTTTTAATTTCCAACAGGTTTCCACAGGACACTGAACAAAGGCTAATATGGGTCAAAAATATCAAAAAGGCAGACGACTGGTGCCCTAAAAAGTATTCAAAAATATGCTCCGCACATTTTTAAGCTGTTGTTTCAGGCAAGGGCGTACCCATAAGTGATTACATTCTGACGTAGTACCCACCATATTTGGTAATCATCCAATGTCATGTCAACCAGAAAGTAAAGTACCTAAGTTTAGTTTAATAATGACACTCATGTGATACTTGTGTAGACTGATTAATTATAAAGAAGCCATCATACGAAAATTGTTAGGTATGCGTTAAGGGATGATAAGTTCCGTAAAACATGTTATAATGAGGGTTTTCTGAAATGCCGTTCATCAGGGCGGCAGCACTGAGGCGTCAGGTCCAGAAACTTGTCTAAATTCTCAGAGCGCCTATAGTTTCGTGTTTAAATGATTTGTACAAGTTAATAAAATTATGTAAAAAAATAAAATGACCTTCTTCTAGTTAGTTGTTCTTTGAGGCTAGGTAGTTGTGTTTCTTAGCGAGACCTTACCGCTAAGTGGCGCCAACTAGTGGCATACGTTTTAGACAGAACACTTCTTATGACATTTGACATTTTAATTAAAGAAAATATTTCATTAATTTTGTGATTTTATTTTTATCCTAAAGTGTAGATTTAGAAATCATGACATATTAAGGATCGCAGAAGATCGTGATTCTGGGTAGGAAATAAGGTTTATTCGCACTGTTCATCGCTACCTAATTTGGTAAAAATATTATTATTGCCGATAAAAGCATACGATGAAGACTGGACAACACTAATAGTAATGACATTTTATCTAGTCAGGTTGGTAGCATTGTTCAAGAAAATGGAGTCGGTGATATAATTCACGACCGAGTAGAACTACCTTGTTTGTCTCTTTTTCCTTATGGAATACATACTGAGATGGTAAAGGATGACAATAGTTTGTTCAGGTATGTTTTAATACACGGAATCTTCCCTATATTTTATCTGTGGTTTAAGATCCTATGACGTCACATCATGGCCGACATCGTATTCAGAGTACGAAATTTAAAAAAAATAAAACAAATTATTCAATAAAAAATATGTACCCATCAAACACTTTTAATTCACCGTAATCGAAAAATATTGATCTTTTCAATAAATACTACCGAAAATAATATTTTTTTGCAGTAAATTTGATATGAGCACACGTCGCACTCCAGCGGGCAGTTTGGTGGCATGTCAAAATGATAGATAAGGTTCACAAATACATCAATTCATTTTCAAATAAGCAGAAGTATTTGTACTTAGTATTTGGTATCTAGTATTTATAATGTACAATTCTAAATGTATTAGAAACTAAGGTAGTACGTTAGTAACGTATTATTTTTTAGTATTCATTCAATTTTAAACAAAAATACAATTGACTAGTATGTAAAATATTTAATTTACTTAAGTAGATATGTTACGCAAATATATTATTAATATTTTTTCTAAATTGCCGGCGGTCAACGGTCAATGAAGTGTATTTTGGTTAACATTATTTGTAGTCTCAACCTCTTCGTTTTGAATTAGACTATTATTTATCATTTTTAGTGTCGATTCCCGGGATTCGATTTTAAGACAATTTGTAATTTCAGATAATACTTGTTTTCCTTTAGGGTGCAGGCGTACTTTTGACAATTTGTTCATAGTCTTATTTATTACATTAAAGGAAGACTGCATTGGCAATTTCGAATTTTGCAAAAATTGTATGTTATTTTTTATCTCGGAGATTTGTTACAAATCTTAAATACATTTTAATACTCGTAAGTTAAGATTTTTTTTGTAAACCTTACGTTGCCACGAAACTGCCCGCTAGAGTGCGACGTATGGATATGAGTCAAGTAGCCTATTGCCTATACCAACACGTAGTACCAACACGGGAACGTACCTGCGCGAACGAGCACACGTCGCCGATGCCGAGCACGCTGACGGTGAAGTTGCGGTAGAAGTCCACGATGTCGAGCGCGCGCGAGCGAAGCCGGTACAGCACCAGCGGGCAGAGCAGCGGACTCAGAACCTCGAACAGGATGTACACCTGCACAGAAATAGGTTCTAGATTATTCTCTACATATTATTAGGCTTTTGACAGCCAAGAAGCGAAATGATATATCGTGACAGTGACGCTAGGCAATCATGATTTTTAAGCGAAATTGAACTTAACAGCGTCCCGCGTAAGTTCCTGCTGCATTGGCCAGTGCCATCATTGGCGTCGTAGGCACGATTTTCAGTTGTCGTCTATGGCCGATTGCAGCGCTGCAGCGGTCAAAAGGTTAACTGTTCTCTTCAAAGTTTACATGTACGTGGGTTTTATCATCATCATCATATCAGCCGAAAGACGCCCACTGCTGAACAGGCCTCCCCCAAAGATTGCCACAATGACCGGTCCTGCGCCACCCGCATCCAGCGGACTCCTGCGACCTTCACCAGGTCATCAGTCCACCTTGTGGGGGACCTACCCACGCTACGCCTTCCGGTACGTGGCCGCCACTCAAGAACCTTCCCGCCCCAACGGCCATCGGTTCTACGCGCAATGTGCCCCGCCCACTGCCACTTCAGTATAGTGATTCGGAGAGCTATTTCGGTTACTTTGGTTCTGGTCTCATTTTTAATCCGATCACTTGGGTTTTATATATAAGTTTTATTGTTCTATTATAGCTCGAGTCACTATCTCACTCGAACGTGTCGTCTGGATCTTGTCTGCCCTTTATTAATATACTAACATTTGCATACAAAGTAATAAAAGTATAGTATAGGTTTGGATGGGGATGGGTCCTGATTTTTCCTGTAACATCCGAAACTCGACTAAGCATAAAGCGTAAGCAATTTTATTAAAAATATATTAAATAAACATGATTTAAATAATAAACATAATTGGTAATTGAGACAACAATGAATATAGAGCAAAACTGTAACCAAGTCAAATTACGTAGCACTTTATCGAGTCATATTATTATACCAAACTCTAAGAATTAAATCCAATATAGGTCTAACTTCACAGCAATAGAGCGATAGCATATCGCAACATCTAGGCGCAACTAATCAAAAATTTACGAGTTTAAGTGCTTCACTTTTGGAGCGCATACATGAGATATTTCTTTTGGATGCATTACTCCAAACGTCTGATCGTCAAACGGCACGTTTATATCCGTTATATAATTCCCACTAGGATATAGTCCAACTGGTAGACCAGTTATCGGTTTTTTGGATTCACCCTCACGGGATTTCGCGTATAAAAAATGACGGGTGTGACTATAAAAAAAATAATACTATTATATTACAATAAGAAACATTAACATGGCAAATTGCATGTAAATACGTATAAATAATAAAAGTTTAATTTTCAAGTTACTATAGGAGACCAGCCGGGGGAATCCAAAAAACCGATCACTGCTAATAACCATAAAGTCTGGTTGAAAGAAAAGAAAAAATGTGTGAGCAATATTTAGGATGATGAATCTAATCTTATATAAATCGACCCACGCTGCTAAGCGACTAGATACTTAAGTAAATGGAAAGCAACCATCTTAATCAAGGAATTCCGGTTTACAACAAAAACCAATTATTTCATGAAAAACTCTTGTAGTAAATATTTTTCTATGCCTTTCCCCGGTACAACTTCTGCCTTGAACCCGGTGAAATATTTGTTAGAATCACACAAATAAATGTTCTCGCTGGTATGCGAACTTGGAACTTACAGCTTCGTATGCATAGTCACTACCAATCGGGCTATGGAGGCTCATAGTACATTATAAACATGCAGGAACATGGCGGAACTCTGGCAGTAGTACAGAATCCGATAATGAAGTTTGCACCTCGATCCCTGGAAAGAGACTCGGCTTCATAGAGCGTCGTCCCTATAACATATGTGACGTAAATGAAATATTGTTTGCCTCTGTTTCCAAAGACCGATGTTCAACCTTTATCGCCGTGTAGTGTAACAAAACTATATAATGTTTTATTCATAAACATAAAAAAAGAAATGAAAATAATTGAAATTTCTGCAATCTGCATCTGGGGTAAAAGTAAGTTGGTGTTGCGTTGCGTATGGCTGTTCCCTCATTCAATACAAAAAAAAATCGCTACAAGTTTGAATTTGTGGCGTGGACCTCATGTACATACCTACACATGCTGGTAGGCTGAATGATGGCGATGCAAATTTTTGTTCAAAGCCAATTTAGTATCGAGTTTAGCGGTTTATTCCAGCGGTACACGAGAGCTTCGCTGTTTGACGAAGAAGTTAATTAGTGGTGCGAATACACCATCGACGAAGGTCCCTAGAGGGGTGAAAGTTGTATGTTTCGCTTCACGGGCAACGGCGGCATTCTTTCTTTTTCAGTCTTAGAAAATTTTCCGACAGAAGTAACATGGCGTGCAATTTAACTCACAGCTTGGAACTGGAATAGCTGTTGGAAGTGCGCTGCGACATGCACCTGGCACGACAATCCCTCCTCTTCACAGATATTGCCCTGGACCAACAGTGCCAGGGCTACAGAAACTTGGTTAACTCTGGCGGTAGTAACTCACCGCACGGAACTGGAACAGCTGCTGGAAGTGCGCGGCGACGTCCTTGGTGTGCGCGCGGCCGCGCCACGCGGCGAGCAACCTTTCCTCTTCACCGATTGAAGACCTGGACCAACAGTGCCAGGGCTACGGAAACTTGGTTAACTCACCGCACGGAACTGGAACAGCTGCTGGAAGTGCGCGGCGACGTCCTTGGTGTGCGCGCGGCCGCGCCACGCGGCGGGCAACCTCTCCTCTTCACCGATTGAAGGCCTGGGCCAACAGTACCAGGGCTATGGAAACTCAGTTAACTATGGCGGTAGTAACTCACCGCACGGAACTGGAACAGCTGCTGGAAGTGCGCGGCGACGTCCTTGGTGTGCGCGCGGCCGCGCCACGCGGCGGGCAGGTAGTGCACGTGCCCCAGCACTTGCACGAACAGCTCCTCACCGCGCGCCGGGCCCGCGCACCCGCCCGACAACCTCTCCTCTTCACCAATTAAAGCCCTGGACAAAGTAAGAAATATTGTAACCCCTTCTATCGTAAACCAACAATGAATACGACACACAGTGTTCCATTTTCAAAAACTTTTGTCTATGGCGCCAAGCGTGCCTCACGCCATAGAATATGATGAATTGATGACACGCCTATAAGTGTCATACGCCGTTCGTTAAAAACATTCATGACACGCCTGGCGTGTCATCCGCACTGAAACGGTTAAGTAATGATGCATCATCGATAGCTTATCTGCTATGCCCGAAGGTTGACTGGTAGATAATGCTTTTTAGCATTAAGTTCGCTTTTCGTATGATATTCTTGTATTTCTTGTAAAGGTAAAAATTAAATAAATAAACTCGCACATCTTGTGTTTGATAGCAGTTCACAGACTTTTTTTATTTTTAAACAAAAATAGACGCTGTTAAAAAAAGTCCTTGGCGACAATTAATTTTTTACATGTATAAATTTTTGTGTGGTACCCAAATGTGTTTCTAATTTTTAGAATACGACCCCGATTTGATGTCAAAATATAGATTTTTATAGTAAAGGCGACCAGGCATTGGAAACAGTTTTTTAAAAAACCTCGAAATAGCTCAACATTTAAAAATATTTTACACTTTTTTTATGCAATAACAACATTAACAACATCGTATTTTTGAATTACTCCATTAACAAAGAATTTATTTAACGAAGAACGAAATTAGAACCGTTATTTTATATGGAGAATAACCGGTATCCGATCCCTGAAGACGACATCGTACAACGTGACGTCATATGGATGCCGTTTTGCAATAATGCGTCAACCCACGTCCATTTTGCAATATAACGACAATTTTAATTAGTAATTTATTGAATTGACTTTTAATTGACAACTTAATGTGGGTTGACACATTATTGCTAAACATCAGACATATCATATCGATACAAAACAGTGGTACAGATCTTTTAGTAAACTTTTCTAGTATTGTCGAGTTGTTGTTACGGGTCATATTTTTTCCCTAAATCAACATCAATTTTTTGTACCCCAACGCTGGCCCAGTGCTTGTCGGGGACTAAATACATCCTTGAATTCGTAGATATATACGGATTTCCTTACGATGTTTTTCTTCACCGCAAAGCATTTGTGAATATTTATGAAATGTTATTTCGTACATCTTTTTTTTTATTCATTGTACGTGCCGGGGATTGATCCCGCGATCGCTGCGTAGCAACCGTGCATTTTACCGCTCGACCACAAGCGACAAAACGTCAACTTTTCTAGTAACATGTAAGACATTTTCATGTAGACTAGTTTGAAGAACCACAGTTAAAATGAAATGTTGTCAATTTAATGCACATCTACGAACAAATAAAACATAGAAGCCGCACTGCATACTTTTAAAATAGTTATGATTGGTCCACCAAAGTTTTGATTGGTTATTTATAAACATTTGTCAAAGATGTTGCGCCAAAATATGCGCGGTTTTAAGATAAGCGCTATGTCCTACCCATCTTGTCACAATTGAACAATTGTTTATGGAGACATTTTTGAGCTGGCGTTAGACGTCCATGTTATACATATATTATGGTCGCAGACGCACATCTTGATTTAACATTGTAGACATAATTATAAACGAGGTTTTATCGTAGTCTATTACAGCGGATACGACGTCTATCAGGTTCAAATTAAGTAATTGTGATAACGGTCCGGTATCGGAGCGGCCAAGCCGCTCACAAATATTTAAGCCCGGCATGGCGTTAGAGTGTACGTTCAGATATTTTTGAGCACAGTGGCAGCTCCGACATATCTGATGGCGACTGTGCATATTACAATAAACGATAAAACTCAACTATCATATTCATACTGATTAGCGTCACTGACGCTTGATCATTGACTTAATCCAATATGGCCAAGATGCTTGCCATCGTGACATAGTAGTAAATGTAAAGGTGCATTCAGACCAAGCGAACATTCGCTATTCTAACCTCCCACTCTACGAAATTCGATCGGCACCCAAAACGTGATTGGTTGATTTCGTAGACCGGGGGATAGAACAGCGAATGCTCTTCTGGTCTGAATGCACCTTAATAGTGTGGATTCCATTCAACGCTACTAATTTTAACATCATTACGTACATTATTGAAGCTACTTGACTTTAGTTTGTTTATGTTGTTAGGCATTCGAACAATGATTCACTTTTCGATGCATCACACCTAGCTATTTATTAGCGTTATACATATTTTCCGTGGACATCATAAATATAAATGAGTTTAATGTTCCTTCTGAACGCATACAGTGTGCAATTTAATACTGCATAAAGCATTATCTCTAAGTTATACAAGAGTAAACTGTTCACGAGTCTATTTATCTGTTATTAGTACCTCGAACATTCTGAGGGAAATGTGTACAAGTAATAATAATTATTGGACGTGACTATACCCAAACCGTCTACAATGACATTGTTCCCAGTAAAAATACAATGATTATGGACCAAAGTCATTTACAACAAAAATAATAGCAGGTACTTTCGTGCCAAAATCAATAAAAACTTCGGCTGTGTACTTTGTTTTGTTTGTCTATCTATTGCTTTATTGTTTAGGGCTTCAACTATCCGGCATTTGGCGTTCGAGCAGGTACCTGGATTCTAAGGAATTCGTCCCTTCGTTGGCTAATGAAGGTACTATAGAGTCAGACAATAGATTACAATAACAAATGCGTCCTAAGCCAGCACGGCATAATCGTGTACATTTTTTTGTTTGGTTAATTGTTATAGATAAATTACCGACATCTTGGAATCGCATTTGTAGTGATGTTACTAACAGTAACCTTATGTTTCTGTAATTAGGTTTACTATTAGTCAAATGATGATAGTACAAGGGTCGAAAAACACAAACAATACCACACAAAACACACAATATCTATATTACATTAGTAAGTTCATAGAATTTAAATAAACATTCTGCATTGCTTCGTTTAACTACATGATTCCCATAGTAACATTACTAGCTAAGTTACTAGTTTAGCGATGGACGAAACTAGCATTGCATAGCGAATAAAATACACTCGCATGGCAACAAAAAAACACTTGCAAGCTATTAAAAAAGCAACTACGAAACTAGGCTTAGTAACGCTTTTTCCCAATGTCAGGCGTGCATATGCTTTACAACGAAGATCTAACAGTGAAAATGAATCTTAAGCGCAGACTATGGACAGTGTGATCAAATATTAATTTTAGAAGATAACAACTAAGTTTAATCACTATCAATATTAGAATGGTTATACGAGGAACATACTTCTTTTGTTACTTTCTTTGTGACCGAAAATGCAGGCATAGTAGGGTATGTAACAGTAACAAAGGTTACCTGGCTCCGGCAAGCACGCAGCCGAGGATGGTGATGATGGTGAGCACGTGCTCCACCGTCAGCACATCCTCGTCGTACACCGACAGCATCACCAGCACGCCCAATACGCTCGCCGAGAAGAACATTACATTCCTGTAACATAAAAACTTATATTATGGAATATCTCACAGGAGCGGCTCTAACAGCTATTTACTTTCTGTTCATGAAAGTTACCAAGACGAAAAGCCTACCCCAAATTAAGGAATAAAAGAGAGAGCTCATTATTTTAATTGAAACCAATAACAATTAAGGACTCTACTGAAGGTTGTGTTAGGAATAAACAGTCCTATCAGTCCATAGAAAAACCTAGAACATTTGTAGGCATAATTATTTTAATCTTAAACGTGACAAACAGATTCAAACGAGTAACATGGCATTATTAAGTTTTTGATAACAACTTGTTAACAATCACTTGATATATGTATAATATCCGTCAGATAAAATTATCATTATCGTTTTTCTCAGGCAAATACAAGAAAAGGACAGCTAACATTTCATTTGACAGATATATTTTATTCAGGGATACCCATAGTGGTGGTGAATATATTTTGACTGGAATGACTGATATATTATGATCTCTCCCTACGTAAGATATAGCGTAGGGACGCCCGGCCAGACGCAGGCGGGCTGTCGATAGCTAACGCCAAGCTTTATAAGATAAATGGTCTCACTTGGCGATGACCGTGGTGATGGGCGACGAGAAGCTGGCCAGATACTTGGTGGCAGGCTTGTGCGCGCGGTTCAGCCGGTCCCGGAGCTCATGCTCGAGCTCGTTGAAGTGGCGCAGCGTGACACGCGCGTACAGCGACCATGTGCGCAGGCCCAGCGATCCAGGCGACCGCTTTATTAGCTGCACACACAATTATTTATCAACTTTCTTGGTCGGTTATCTTTGCTAGGGGCTATATTAGGCTCCCGAGCCTAAGTACCTGCATTCCTGATCTATTGGGATTGCTATTGTGATGGGCCGGTTACTTTTAAACTACACAAATTGTGACATTTAGTTGGAGCTGGCTTAACAAGGCTCTCAAAATTTAAAGGGTCCTTCAAAATCATTCATTCACCAAAGATTCCTGGTCATGATAATAATGTGCCTCTTAAACTACATTTTATCACTATAAACTTTCCCACCAACGTTCTTCTCTGTTGTATTTATTTATTTATTTACCCTTTAATGCACAGTTACAAAAAAAAATGTACAAATGGCGGACTTAATGCCTTAAGGCATTCTCTACCAGTCAACCATTACATGTATCTAAATTATATGTATCATTTCAATTTTATCAACAACAGAAGCCCTAAGCTTATAATTTACAAGTACAAGATTATTAATACAATTTAAGTAACATAATATTACAAACCTCTGCATAATTAAAGAAGAAATATAGAATCTGCCAAGCCTGTATGAGTGGTGTAAGGAGTAGATTTATTAGAGCCAAGAATAAGATCTGCCTCTCCAGCTGACGGGCCAGTAACATCCGTTTTGACGGATCCTTGTAGCATTCTCTCAACTGCCAGCAGTTCTCCCATGGACTCCATGGACTAGCTGTTAACAAATTATACAAATAAAAGATGAAAGTTTGAAATAACAAACATTTCAATTCAATTCATGCAGTTTTAAATATTATACTTTGAAGTAAGTACCTATTAAATAACACTTACAGAATAAGAGGAATTCCAAATTCCACTTTAAGCCTTTGGACAGGTAGTGGAAATCACCCATAAAAGGCACATGTATCTGTAGTGGCAGTAAGCTTTTGTTAACCATAGCCACCATGTAGTTATTAAATCTGTAATCATAATCATTCACCATTATAAGAACTGAAACTTTATAATATATTGTTTTTTGGAAATGAAGTATAGTGGGTATTCTACAATTCAATATACAATGCAATTTAATTATCTCATCTGATTTACAGCCTCAGCCAAAAATTTAAATCAAATGTTTGGGCATTTAGAAATCCATATTTAGATTGAGTAATTAAGTACAATACATTTAATTAGAGATTATAGACAATTTGGGATATTCCTACAGCAATTGCCACTTTTTACTTTAACCTCGTGAGGCCCTGAGTCATATATTACATAACATTTTGACTTTATAGATATAGTGTCAAAGTTAAAATTCGGTTGAAGTAAGTGACGTCGCCAGGCCTCAGGAGGTTAAAGTATACAGCACAAAAAAACACTTTAAATTGTTGTTATGGTAAATATGGGACTCTGCAGAACTTAGGTTAGGCTGAAAACATCACTAAATTAAACATTAAGTAAACACTTAATAAAGAAGTTGTTATGTTATGTGCGAGTCATTGATTGTTATATTACCTGAGGATTCTATGGTAAATATCTAATTCATTAATTTCCTGCTTGTGGACACACATGTGGTGTTCCGGCTGAGCTTCTCTGACTCGGTCTTGGACTGTTGACCAGCTTACCCACACTAGATCACTCTACAAAGAGAATACTCATTAATGACTAATTGACTATATAGTCTACACAGACAAAGTATTAATTGATTGTTTAGTACTTACATCTTTTATTTTAAGTGCATTGTTATAAAACAGTTTTGTGTCATATGCATAATATAAATGGTATATTGATAAGACTAGTCTCATTATCCAAATTATAGTGGATAACATGATGAGGCACCACCTAAAAAATAAAGTATATGTAATCAAACTGTATATCAAATCAAGCCTTATGTGAACAAATATTTGAATGTCTAAAAGAATTACATATAGGAAACATTTAAGTTAGCCACAATTAGTTTATCTCTACTATCCCTACCTATCATATATTTTAGATTGAGTGTAAAACAGTGTAATGTGTAAGCAAGATCACTCTAAAATAAAATATAAATTGAAAAGAGTGTAATCAAAATTTAGTTTTAGTATCAGTAAGAAATAATGTAAAAAATAAAGAAAAATATAGTAAAGATATTAATTTAGTAAATACTCTTACAAGCATTGACATTGAGTAAAGGTTAGAAAGCTTACCAGTGCCAAGAAATGAATCCAACACATTCTGAGCTTGAATATATCACATCATTTAAACTAAGTTTCTCACTCCTGTTTGCATTTGGGTCATTTCTGAATAATACAGGGTATTTGACACAGTGTACCAAAAATGTCGAAAACCAAATGATGAAAACAAATTGTAATAAATAGAAAAAATCTGACATAATCATAGGATAAAATCCTCCTCTTATATAGTAATGGTACATTCTTGTGAAGAATGAGTCTAGATCTTCTATATGCGTCCACCCTCCTAAAAACACAACAAAGAAATCATTTCAACACTTTTTTACATAATGTGAAATTAAAAATACAAATTATTAATCAGCTCTATCAAGTGTACTTTACCTTTGTTTTTCGGTACTTTGTGGATAATAACATTAGTAGCGTCTTCATGCTCATGGTCCAGGGTCAGCATCATAGGGGCAGCATTCGTAGAATCCGCCAGATGAGCCAAAGGCGGAGATATCTCATTGTCTAGGGCGCTATACGTAGTATCGCGACGACTAAAGTGTGCCATTTTATATTTGTAATTTTTTCCTAAACACTATTTATGTTTACTGCGACTGATATTTAATGCGAAAACTGTATAATAGGCTTAATTTAATATCATCTACATATTCTTGACTCTGCTTTTAACGCGTAAAAATAACTTTTACCAGAACAAAGCGCGAAATACATACAAAGGATTATCATCGATCGAAAATGTTTTATCGAAATTAAGAACTAACACGTTTTTGCACCTGGATTTAATACCATTCTATTCTATTAAGTAGGATAGGATACAAAGAATTTCGTAAGTCTTCCACAGTATATTTTAATGCACTTCACGAAACGAATGAAATGACGAAAATAAACCAAATCAATTGCAGTGCTGCAAACTCCACCTGCATGAAAAAAAGGAGAATTGGAAGAAAAAAATCAGGAGACACCAAAAAAAATCAGAAGATTAAAAAAACATACCTTTTTGTGCTAATTATAAATTAATTTGATTTAGTAAAATAATTTAGTGAAACAGACAACACACAAAAAACAACATGACACATGCATTTTACTTTATTCTCGTCTCATGACAATCAGACTTGACAGTTGACAGTGTTGACACTGACAGTTACTTTGATGTTTTACCTTTTATACATTCCTATTCTATAAATTTTCGCTTATTGTGTTTCTTCTTGATGTTGCTCATGCTCATAATTATGCTTTTATTTTATAGAGAGAGCATTTCCTTGGTGATATTGTGGGCAAAGTAAGAACTTTTACTGTATAGCCTTGTACAGAGCAAAACCAAAAACACACACCACAAAACATTAATTTTATTAATTAAATAGTACTTTACTGGACCTTCCTTCCACTGGTACACGTTTTCTTTATTTTTTCCTTGATCACAATCACAACACAACTGCAGTTTACGTTACTATAGTACGCGGCACGAGCATAGAGTTAGCATAAATACAGCTTTCAACAAATGAACATCTTTCGCGGCAAAATATTACCGGTTGACATTGACACTTGACTGACGTGACTGAGCAAGGAAGTGACTGATTTGACACATGGTACACCACAGATAAGAAATAATCGAGTCGATGGAATGACAACGTTCTGTTCCATTATCATCGTTCAATTACATAGAAATGAAAGTGAAAATACTTGTTGCCAACCTAACACGAGTGGAGTTTGCAGGAGTGTAGTCGCTACTTGTCAAAATCAGGAGATTTCACTCAATCCTACAAATAAATTAGTAGATCAGGAGACAGAGCTAAAAATCAGGAAAACTCCTGATAAATCAGGAGAGTTTGCAGCACTGATCAATTGACAGCACTATCTGTATGTTTTTCTTGGGGTTCGATCCGTTCCACGCACGATTTCAAACTGCGTAAAATTTATTTTACATAATTTTGAACATATTGGAGAAATATATTATTAATGATATAATATTATTATAAATGTTTTATTTCATATTCAGATTAAATGTTTTTTTGTCAAACATTGAAGTAAATACCAGCATTATTCAAACCTGCAATGTGAATAAAGAAAATGTCTCTTTTACTCTAAGCACGATGTAATGAGGGTTTTCGATAATTTTTCTGCCACCAGGCGGCGCTTCGTACGCACCTGGTCTCGACAGCTGTCAGATTCATACTATTCATAGGCACCTGGGCCTAAAATATTGAAATTCTATTTTATTTGGAAGAGAATTGATTTTGTAATGGATTACGACTAATACATGGTCGTTGAACTGAAGATTGAACTCTAAAACAGGCGCTCAAAGTCACTGGTATTCAAAATAATTACTATAACTTTGTTAATTTCATGAGAATTGACTTGGAACTATTTTATTTATTTAGTTTAGGTAACAATATGACTAAAGTAATAGTTTTCAGAATAAATAAACCTATAAATATGTTGAAAATTAAATGCGCGTATTTATTTTGACAGTTCGTTATACGGTCGGCTCAGTGCTGCCATCTCACCTCCCCATAGCGGCAGAAAAAGTATCAAAAACCCTCATTGGAGTGATAAAGATATACGATTATTTTCTATCCTACTTTCACGGAGGCTTAATGTTTTTAAAACTGTATTACACGGCAGCAATAAGGCTCTTTACCATTAAAATGTGCCGTGATCGTGATCGTAGCGGTCGGCTGCCAAATCGTATGCGATTTCGTATACGTCAAAAACTGCCAAGGTCATACCTAGGTCGCTTTTTACAAAGTTATATTTTACAATTTCGCTGTTTGCCTATCTAACGCACGCACGTATTGGCTAGAAAGAGAGGCAAACAGCAAAATTGTAAATTTGTACTTTATAAACCGCGACACTAGTGACACGGCTGACGGCTGACCACGGCTGACGGCCTCAGATTAAGGAAATATCTGTCGCGTTTTATATAGTTACAATTTTGCTCTCTTGCCTCTCTTTTTAGCCAATTTGTGCGTGCGTTAGAGAGGAGAACAGCGAAATTGTAAAATGTAACTTTAAGGGCTTGTCGGCTGCCGCTTAAAGCGGGCTTCATTTGGTTTTGATTAATGTCACCTTTCATGTTTTGGCAGATTTGACAGTACTGTATTGACACATTTCATTTGACACTTGACACTAAGGTCAATCAAGTTTTGGGTATCCTAAGGATATTCAAAACGGATATTGTTTATTTCCTGTTTGTGTAATAATGTTAGCCTCATAGTTCCATAGAAGTCTGAAATTAATCTTAGCTTAGTTATTTTTCATGGTCACAATTTTATCGTAGCATCTTGTAGTAGGTCACCAAATTGTTTTCAAGATGTTTATAGTGGGACTAACTGGAGGACTCGCAACAGGCAAAAGTACAGTGCTATCAATATTTCGTGAAAACGGTATTGCGGTAATAGATGCCGATGATATTGCAAGAAAAGGTACCTTGCCCATTCCTATTAACATTCATTACATGTTTATGATGATAGCTTTGAATTTTGACAGAATTTTATTTAGTTTTAGAACCAGGGACAAAAGCCTGGAAGGAATTAAAGGAATACTTTGGCGAGGAAGTACTGCTAACCGATGGAAAAGTGAACAGATTGAAATTAGGAGAACTTGTATTTGATGACATTGAGAAGAGGCGTAAACTAAATGCTATCACTCACCCCAGGATTCAAAGTGCCATGATGAAGATGGCAATCTCATATTTCTTCTCCGGGCACAATTATATTGTAATGGAAGTTCCATTATTGTTTGAAACTGGAAAGATGTTAACTTTCATGCATAAAATCATTACAGTTGTATGGTAAGAATATATATTGCTATGTAGAATAAGTATAGTATGAGGTTAATGCTAGTATGACCATCTACCAGGAAAGTCTGCCCACTATCTGTCTAACTAAACAGCTTAAAACACATATGATGGACTTAATAAAATATGCTGGACTTACCCTACACTGACCATAACCAATTGCAATAAATTTAGTTTTATTAAATAGTACCACTGAGTGTAGTAGTAAGCTCTAAAACCACTAAATTAAATCATTCAATTTAGCTGAAATAGTCATAGTTGATGCAGTAACACTAAATTCAAGGCTACTTCAATTTGTTTTTCCAGTGAAGACCATCAACAACTGAAGCGGTTGTGCAAACGAAATGACTTTTCTTTGGTGGTAGCCAAAAAACGAATAGATTGCCAAATGCCATTGGAACACAAAGTTGCAAACTCACATTTTGTTGTTGATAATTCTGGTGAAATATCTAACACAAGACATCAAACAGAGTGTATCATCAGAACATTGAAGAGGTCAAAGTTTACTTGGTAAGAAGAAAATATTAACAATTTGAAGTGTCTACACCTAAATAAAGTAACAGCCTGTTTCATAATCCCCAGACAGATATATTCACCAGATAAAATGATCACTATCCTCTACTCCAGGCATATAAAATAATAGAACAACTAACAATTACCTGACAGTTATTTTATTTGGGGATAATTAAAACTTACTGACACAGAATAAGGTTATAATGTAACATTCCTAACCCAACTATAATTCTCTCAATACAACTACGTATTATATGGGTTAAATGATTATATAAAAATTAATTAATATTATAATAGTTATGAGTTTTATTCTGCTCTCTTGTTTTCAGGTACTTCAGATCAATAATATTAATAACATTTATGTCATTGATTTTTGGAATCACGCATCTTATGGGTGTTATGAGCAGCACAAACTAGGAAAGTGGTTTGACAATATTTACATTAAAGTAAGTAGGTACAATAATATTTATCTTACTATTACTTCTCAAAGGTGTTTCTTTTTGTATTACAATATACTTACCTACATACAATATAATACTTATCTTAAATACAGATAACCTTTAACTGCCTTCTATTTTTGGGACAATAATCAAATAGGTATATTCAAATGTGGTACCTGCATCACATGTGCCATTTACATTGTTGTTCATAATTTTCAAACATACATTGGTATTATTCAAAGAACAGTCTCCTAATTATGCAAAATATGAAGTTGTGTGAAGTCTATAATTTCTGTAAATTATGAAATCTTATGGAATTTTTTTACAAAAGTACATTATTTTTATTAGAGCTGGCATTTTAAAATTTTTGGTTAGCTATTATTATATCCAACACCACCTTAGGCTTGATTTCACCAAACTTTTTATTCAAAGAGTAACTCTTACTCCAAAATACTAAGACAAAGTCAAAGTAAAACTATTCTTTATTCAAGTAATCTTATTAATAAGCATTTTCGAATCGTCTGACACTATCAAGAGAGAAAAAAAATCTACTGAAGTCAAATTACTATGGAGCTTCGACATTATTATCCAAGAGTAAGTATTGTTCTTAGAACAAAAGTTTGGTGAAATCGAGCCTTAATAGTTTAAATTTAATAAATTCTAGAAAAAGACACATTCTTTATTAGTTCATTGTAGAGTTAAAAAAATGTATTATTATTAACACTATGTCAATTGAAGCCTTGTTCATTGAAACAATTCCAGTTTCAAATGATACAAAATAATTTGACACTGGAATTGTTCTTTATATTATTTTGTTAATGCCTTGCACACTTTAGTCAAGTGTTAAACAGGTTGAATGTATTGATTAATTTGCTATAGTGACAAGGGTGTCTTTCCACCAGAGCTGATAATGCAGAGAAAGATGCTATGTGAATACTGAATATAAGGTTGATTGGGTGAGCTTTGACGACCAATTAATTTCATAGAAGTGTTCCAGTTGCCCATGCCATTTCACTTAACCATTTTACCCAACCTAACCTTATATACCTGAAATGCATTAATGAAATGTATTTTATTGCATTAGCGTATTTAGAATATTTTTAAGAGATATCTTTAAGACTGATTCAAGGGCACTTTAAAAACCGCCCAAATTTATTTTACAGTCAAAGTACAGGTTTTACCATTAGCTTACATTTACTTCATTTAGTCATAAACTCATATAGGAAAGTAATAATCAGACATCATGCATTTTACAGCATTTTGGTACAAAGGTGTTCCATTAAAGGCGTTTATATTCCCAATTGTAACTGGATTTAATCATCTCCCTAAAAAACATTCACAGAGGTCTGATTATTTCAAGTGTGTACATACCAAAATTGCTTTAAAGGTTAGGTACGTTGTCTGGTAATAAATAAGAGAGTGAGACTTGTTAATTTATTGGTGGAAGAGTTTTTTGTTGTATATTTTCTCTCTTGGTGATTGTTGTAGTATCTAAGTTCTTTATAATATATGAATATTAGAGTAATAATAATCTCCGAAGTCCTTGATTCCGTTTCCCAGTCCAAGAGATTGTATCTAAGTAAATATTCTAATTTAACGACAAACGGGTCTTAATTGCGTAAATTTACGTTTAATATTATCTTGACGTTTCGGACATGACGTTACATCCGTGGTCGCAGACAGACTCACCTCTCGTCCGAGTCGTCGTCGTGAATCTGCCTGCGACCGTGAGTGTGACGTCATGCCCGAAACGTCAGGATAATATTAAACGTAAGCCCGTTTGTCGTTAAAATATGAGTGATAATCATGAAAGTTTAAATCAATAGATTGTAAATTGTAATACAAATGGAAGTCTGTTTTTAAGACCATTAGTTACATAAGGACTTCCGTGTTGTAATTCAAGTTACAAGCTTTTGAGAAATAGGTCTAGCCAATGGGCCACAGAATTTTGTACTCAATGGTGTACAAAATAGTTAATATTCTGATATTTATTTTGACCTTTTGGTAAAATAATAAGAATAAAGTACTAAATTTAAGTAGGGTCTCAGGAGATTAACCTATGTGTAGGTATACTATGATGGTGTCTTACGTTTAATATATTTACAAACCTGTTAATATCTACTACCCAATAAAAATTGAGGCACATTTGCACATTCCAGGGTTTGCCTTAACTGGTTGTTAAGACAATACCTTCGCTTCCATAAACCACACCCATTCGCTTTTCGTCTTTAGTAATACGTGGTAGGATTAAAGTCGAAACGTGGTAGACCAGATTTTTGGCTACAAATGTTACGCTTAGTGAGCATGTGTGTGTAGGTATTACTTTATGTGAGAAATATAAGTAGAAGTAGTATTATTTTCAATACTGTTAAAACCTTTGAACGCCTCGCATCATACACATTTACACAGGAACTAGGTAGGTACGCCAAGAGCTTAGACCCAACTCACAACTCATGGTGATCTTGGCGTTGTGGGCACGACACGGTGTACCTACTAACAGGACTCGGTTGGTATGAACTTGCTGAACATGGGGTCTTTTGATTTATTTATTTTATTAAACGTTATTTGTTTTTAATCAGTTATATTGGTTGATTATTGTATTTACAATGAACTAAGGAAATGAATAGATCTTGAAACGCATTTCAGTACCTTGTAGCCATCACCCGCAGTCCAATACATTTGTCAGGCGAAGAGGCTAGATATGTTTTGAGACTGAGAAAATTGATCAGAACCTGGGTGCTTAGACAAGTTGCCAATCGCTAACGCTTAATCCCCAATCGTAAACGAAAGGCAGCTAACTGTCTTTGTCGCACTAATATGAAAGACTGACAGAGAGGAATTGGCCACTTAGCTAATAAGCATCCTGGACAGAAAACCGTTTTTCTTGGCGTTCAAAAGGTTAACCAAACAACCTAAAATAATAGATGTACATAACAAGTTAAGTCGTATTGGAATGAAATGTCACCGGACCCAAGCTACTTGTGCCGATTTGTAATGTGCCTAGTACCTACCCATACATATGCGTATTTATTCTTAAGTAAAAGTGGGTAGGTACTTCCGTATAATAGTTATAACCTCTTAACTTGGTAGTTTATTTAGTATCATACGCTGTAGCGAATTGAATATGCAGTTGTTAATGTTACAATTCGGTTGTAAGATTTGGACAATAAAGGCATCACATTTTAAGAACTGTACCAATTTTGATAAATTCATATCCTTTATTTTATACATATATCCTTTACCTACTTTAGTCAACGTACGGTTCCGTAGTTGTTCAAAAAAATCTTAACTATGGCCTTTAATTTAAACAGCAACATAAATGGTTCTTATTTCACTTTTAATGTCATATTTATAGCGTTATCTTCAAGATTGAATTCTGGCGAGTCGTTATTCGGTGCTCCAGCTGTATCAGCGGCCCTCATCACTGGTGGTGCTTGTGGTGGTGCAACTGATACTATTGGTTCATTTTGTATTTCGGTTGCGTCTTTGTTAGAGCCTGTCATATTTGCTACTATAAAGTCACCTATTAGTGGGTCATACTTGTGGGCGCCGAATATTGGACTGAAAAAATGAAACAATCAGAGGAATCATCTAATTCGTCCTATACGTGACATAAATACCTATTAGTTCGATACAAAAATATTTAAACTCTCTAAAGACACCTTTTAGGGGTTACCAATTGATTTTGCCCGATTTTATGTGTAGGGA
This sequence comes from Thaumatotibia leucotreta, assembly GCA_025490895.1. Lineage (NCBI taxonomy): Eukaryota > Metazoa > Arthropoda > Insecta > Lepidoptera > Tortricidae > Thaumatotibia > Thaumatotibia leucotreta. The sequence continues at coordinate 340,603 of JALPQI010000384.1, forward strand.
AATATGTTTCGCTGTATGTTGGGACTCTATAGATAGAGCTGGATGTAATCTGTTTGTATATCCTTTGTAATAAGGGGTGTACCGATAAAAAACTGGCAAATTCAAATGAAAAAATCGGACCGATATAGTTAGGTAGCTATAATTTCATGCTTTGGAAATTAACCAGGAAGTCTTAACTTAGCTGACGGTAGTACTTTTGTTCACTACTGCATTTCAGGTACTCACAGTACAGCTTCTTCGAAACCTCCAACCAAACTATCTTTTCCAAACTTATTTTTCTTTTGTATGCATTTCATTTTTGTATGCAGTTTTCTAAATTATGGTACTGTTGTCAATATGTGGCTATTCTTGCCGTGTTCCTTAAGATATCCTTTACTTATGCATACCATTCTTCTTACTTTTTGGTACTGATTTCGCTTCATAAAACTATGCCAAAGACTAAGATTTGTATAGGATTAAATAATTTATTAAAGTAAAGACCCATAAAAATTTCACATAATATGTGACATAATTCCTTTCACAGAGTATTACTGCGCCCAAGGCAGGGGTATATTAAAAAAAGAGATTAACCAGAAATATAGGTCACTTCTGCAGAACACGAAATGCAGTGCTGTGGGGAATAAAAAAAGAGCTTGGAAAAATAGATTTCGAAGGGGTTCTGGAGAACTTGTATCGTGAATACTGAAATTGCAGTAGCAACAAAAAAGGACCAAAGTTAGCTAATTTAAGACCTCCTAGTAAATTACAAAAGCCAGAAATTACAGCTTTTTAACTATATTGACCCGATTTTTTCATTTGAATTTGCCAGTTTTTTATCGGTACACCCCTTATGGTTGTTAGGAACCTGCTAGCTAGTAGGTAGGATCTGACTTTCTTCAGTATAGGAACCTGCTAGGTATATCGGCGGTTAATTATTGATTAATAAAAAAAAGAATAATTCATTAACTTTTTAAGGAGTACCTACCGCTCTTTACGTACCTTTTAAACCCCACGACCTTTATGTAGCGCTTTGGAATATCATTATGTGGTTTTACTTCATCACCATCAGTGACGCTGTAAGATTAAACGGAATTATTCCAATCAAGAGCCAGCAGTAAGCTCCATTATCCATACAAACGTTACGTTCTTATTTTAAAACCATATATGAAGGGTCCACGGAAAGAACATGTTTAGTCAATTCAAATTACAGAAGGAAAAACCACCTTACTTTTAACAGAATGAGGTGTGAATTTGCCCTGATTTTGTTAAGCACTGGCCCTTTTTTTTCGTGGACCGTTCATATTGTCATGAAATTTTGAAAATACAATGCATTATTTACATATGTAAGACATTTATGTTGGGCCGAAAATAGTTCCTGTATTTTAAAGTCCTTTAAGAAAGAAAGTAGAATGAATATACCTAAGTGTTGTGTTTTAGTCCCCCAAATCATGTTCAGATATATTATAATCGACATTGACGTTAAAATCTATTTTCGCACTCGACAGTACTATGTAATTTTACAAGAAAAAGATTATGTTTAATATACGAGTAGATTTGTGATTTTCAAATAAGAATCAGTTTAAAATTTGTAAACTACAAAATTGTATATTATATATCCTTGAGATACAAATGTCACTAACCTGTTCCCCAGACATATAAAAGAAAAGGACAGCTAACATTTACCTGACAGGTATATTTTATTTGGGGACGGTGTTCTCCTGTGAAAGCCCTTAAAATAAATAAAGCAGTAAGATTACTGACCATCGCCTAGGATTATTTCGATCTTGTCTATTTTTGAATAACTTAATAAAACAGAATTAATCCTATATGTTAAATAAATAGCTATTCGACTCAAAAAAAAAAATCTGTAAAGACATGAATTTTCATGCAATTTTAAAACGGGGCTCTAGGTGTTAACAATCGAATTGGCTTGGTTTATCTCGATGGTGAAACATGCCCTTAAATGAATTAACCTCTCGTGTGTCGCTAATTTTTTTTTATAGTTCCTCGTCACTGAACAGTGCTTAGACAAACGAAGGGTTGTACCGATAACCAAGCAAGCCGAGCCGATAATCAGTGATAAAGACACTTACTTTTCCTTCGTGTCAGCAAAAGCAGATAGACAGTCGGAGCGGCCATAACAAGGCGGCCCCATCCTGCTTTCACGGTTATGATAATGTCTAGACCTAGCAGCATCACTCACCCTACGGAAATAATATAAATAATATTAAAATAATATAATTCACTTAACTAGAGATACTTATACATAATTGTCTTAACTTAAATGTTCATACACAGTGTAGATTCCAATGTTTAGAAATAAAGTACATCATTATGTTGTTTATGCAAAAATAGTGGGTAGGTATCATCAATAGAATAAGACAAAATAACTTTAATGTCGTATATAAAGTTGGTAGGTACATTATTACGACGACCCGTTTTATCATGTGTCATCTCATCATCACCGTCTGTCTGTACTGTACCTACACATGCCAGGTCTAGGATGGCACGATCTGGATTATCTTTTCAGTTATGTATTTATAATTTTAACCTCAAACTATTTACTCGTATTGTGATATGATAACTGATAATACTATATCAAGCATATGGTGCTGTAGATTATTTATATTATACAAAAGTTTATGTTATAACGATAACGTCACGCAATTTCGTCTAGTAGACCCAGAATGAGCAATAACCAAGTAACCATAGATAATACGTACGTACATAAATGAAATAAATAGTAAAATATGAGATACGAGACACATTTCCAAATGTATTGCCAAATTCAGCTTGTCAGTCACTTGCTAGGAGTTTTATTTAAGTTATTTTTAACGACCACAATTTTTATTTTACGATTACAATGGAATTTTATTGTATTTGCTTTCTGTAATAAGAGTAATAACAATATTACGATAACATATACAGAGTGATTTTTGGATCATGGAGCACGGGTGAACTCTAAGAGGGTACCTACTGCGCAATTAATTTTCATTATGGGTACAACCGTAAACAAAGGGAAATAAAAATCCTAATTATGAGGTAACTGACTCTTCATTGATAGGTAAATAACCCTTAACTAACAATAGGCTACTTGACCCATTTTTAAAGTTTGTCGTATATTATTAATCAATATCAGATTAACGGAAAAATATATATATTTTTTTTTTCACGACCTAGAAAACCGCAAAATTATAACTTAAAATTTAAACTTTCGTTACCGCGCGAAAACGATACTAGCCATGTTAATGCTTGGATTATCTGTGGTGTGACGTCACTCAAACCGAAAACAAGCATTTGACATGTCGCTTACGTTATGTCAATGTCACAGCAAAGCAACATGCCTATATGTCCATGGCGAATTTCACTCGTATAAGGTTTGACATGAAGTTAGTTTAAGATCCTATGACGTCGTATCATGGCCGACACCGTTTTCAGAGAACGAAATTTAAAAAAATAAAACAAATTTTTCAATAAAAAATATGTACCCATCAAACATTTTTAATACACCGTAATCGAAAAATATTGATCTTTTCAATAAATACTACAGAAAATAATAATTTTTTGCACTAAATTTGATATGAGTCAAGTAGCCTATTAGGTAAGGGCTCATGCATAAATCATGTGAGGTTTTTTCGGCTAGTTTGTGACCCCCCCCCCCTCCCCGAGTTTCTACTTTCTTGGCTAGCACCCCCCCCCCCCCCCCCCCCTTGGCAGCAACTTTTCACGTTCGCTAGCCGAAATTCACAATATTTCTTAGTTTGTTCATCGTAGAAAAATACACGTGAGGTCTCCTCTTCTTGCGATTTTTGACTTAAAGTTGAGACACGAGTTGTTAAGCGCTTTGATACTATCATATTTTTTGGACCCACGGATCAAAAGTTAGATCGGGGTCTCAATTTTTTTTTCTGAAGCGGTTATTTCCGGAAATGTTGACTTTAGAAATAAACACTTTAAGATATCCTTATTCTTTTTCAAAAGACCTATTCAACGATACTCCACACTATAGGATTACAGAAAAACAAAAAAATCACCCCCACTAGATAAGTGTAGGGGAGTAACCCAAAAACTTTTTTTTAATTTTATCTACCACTTTGTCTGTGTGATTAATATGTATACCTGTACCAAATTACAAATTTTTAGAACTAACGGCTTATGAGCTCGGCTGTCCCAGATCAAACCCTAGTAAGTGTATTTAGCGAAATTGAAATTTTACAGGAAAGGCAAATAAACATTTTGTTAAAAAAAATTGTAGCAGAGACCTTTATCTCACAAGACTTTGTTTTATACAGGGTGTAAGTCTAATAAGGGCGAAGCTCTTAACGGGTGTTGGATAACGACATAATAAGTACATTCAAATAACTTTTACTTAAAATTAGAATAACAAAATTTTCCATACAAAATAATTCGGCGCGCAATGTAGAGCAACATACGCGAGTTAAAGACTCGATGACAGCTAATTTCAAAAGCAGATGACATAACTGCCATTTCAACAATAACAAATGTTCGTACCTACATTGCTGCTCCGATAATCTTAAAAAAATTCTGTGTGGTCATGATTGGGAGTAACTTTAAAAAAACCTTGTAATCCATGATTACACTAATGAATCCCATGCGTGGTTTAATTGATCGCCCGTATTTGACTTACACACTGTATAAAGAAGTATAACTTGCTTTATAAGGCAAACTATTGAAACTTAATATATGTATCTTTTTAGAACTTTTATGTGCCTTACTAACAACTGATTACAAAAAAACAATAGAAATGTTATGTCAATTACAAAACTGAAACCTAGCAAGTGGAACAAAAATGGTAAATTTTACTGCTCGTAAGCAGTAAACTCTTAAATGTCAAATATAAAATCAGGCAAATGCTTACTTTGAAATCCGGATTAGGATTACCATTTTAATAAGGTAAGGTAAAATTGTAGTATAGTTCATTGGGGTAATTTCAAACTACAGAAATTCTGCTCGGGTAATTTCGGAATGAATCTTGATTACGATAAAAATAACGGTGTGTTTTATGGTAATTTCAAATAAGACGACTTATAAAATGACCGCAAAGCACCCTATTTAATTGCAATCTAGGGGATTTAAATGATTTTGAAATTACTGACTACCAGTCCTTTCCCGCAGAGCTTCGCTGCAAAGTACTTGCTAATAATTTACTACACAAATTATAAATATTAGATGTCATATACCAAAGAAAAACGACCAAGATCACCTATGTCCGAGGTGGGGATCGAACCCACGTACTCAGCTTTCGCGGCTGATGCCTGTACCCCTCGGCCACTCGGTCTTAGCAACCATCGGTCAAATTTCTCGGGTATATGCAATCCCTTACAAGGCTAGGCGCCTTTGACCATTCTCTAAGGGCAAGCACTAACTACATGCCTGCACCTCCTATTAGAATACTTTACAGTTTTCTAGAATAGCTAGAGAGAGATGGTGCTGCCATCTATTGAACATATTGCGAAAACACAAATCAAATTATTTATTAACTAAATATTTTGATTTGTACTTTTAATTTTTCTCCAGTAGTCACACTACTTAATACTATATAAATTATAAATATTAGATGTCATATACCAAAGAAAAACGACCAAGATCACCTATGTCCGAGGTGGGGATCGAACCCACGTACTCAGCTTTCGCGGCTGATGCCTGTACCCCTCGGCCACTCGGTCTTAGCAACCATCGGTCAAATTTCTCGGGTATATGCAATCCCTTACAAGGCTAGGCGCCTTTGACCATTCTCTAAGGGCAAGCACTAACTACATGCCTGCACCTCCTATTAGAATACTTCACAGTTTTCTAGAATAGCTAGAGAGAGATGGTGCTGCCATCTATTGAACATATTGCGAAAACACAAATCAAATTATTTATTAACTAAATATTTTGATTTGTACTTTTAATTTTTCTCCAGTAGTCACACTACTTAATACTATATAAATTATAAATATTAGATGTCATATACCAAAGAAAAACGACCAAGATCACCTATGTCCGAGGTGGGGATCGAACCCACGTACTCAGCTTTCGCGGCTGATGCCTGTACCCCTCGGCCACTCGGTCTTAGCAACCATCGGTCAAATTTCTCGGGTATATGCAATCCCTTACAAGGCTAGGCGCCTTTGACCATTCTCTAAGGGCAAGCACTAACTACATGCCTGCACCTCCTATTAGAATACTTTACAGTTTTCTAGAATAGCTAGAGAGAGATGGTGCTGCCAGAAATTTGACCGATGGTTGCTAAGACCGAGTGGCCGAGGGGTACAGGCATCAGCCGCGAAAGCTGAGTACGTGGGTTCGATCCCCACCTCGGACATAGGTGATCTTGGTCGTTTTTCTTTGGTATATGACATCTAATATTTATAATTTATATAGTATTAAGTAGTGTGACTACTGGAGAAAAATTAAAAGTACAAATCAAAATATTTAGTTAATAAATAATTTGATTTGTGTTTTCGCAATATGTTCAATAGATGGCAGCACCATCTCTCTCTAGCTATTCTAGAAAACTGTAAAGTATTCTAATAGGAGGTGCAGGCATGTAGTTAGTGCTTGCCCTTAGAGAATGGTCAAAGGCGCCTAGCCTTGTAAGGGATTGCATATACCCGAGAAATTTGACCGATGGTTGCTAAGACCGAGTGGCCGAGGGGTACAGGCATCAGCCGCGAAAGCTGAGTACGTGGGTTCGATCCCCACCTCGGACATAGGTGATCTTGGTCGTGTTTCTTTGGTATATGACATCTAATATTTATAATTTATATAGTATTAAGTAGTGTGACTACTGGAGAAAAATTAAAAGTACAAATCAAAATATTTAGTTAATAAATAATTTGATTTGTGTTTTCGCAATATGTTCAATTTACTACACATTGAAACTTCTCAAAAACATCAATCTAAGCCGATAAATGTCCACTGCTGGACATAGGCTTCCCCCAGTGGGGTCATTGTCATAACGAGAATTTTTTTTAAAGTTGTCTCGCACTTGTTTTTTGTTTTTGTAACTTTTAATATGATTTCCACTCAGGATCTTTCGATTCTGATAGGAGAAAATTTTGGTATCATCTTCTGCTACGAGTGTATGCATTATGCATGTGCAATTGTGCATACCATTCGAATATCACAGTACTACACACGCGACCATCGGCTTACCAGCGAAAATAAAAAACGGCAATAAACATTCAATCAGCAATAAGTTTTTCAAAAACTTTTGTACGATTTCAAAATCATTTGATATTCACAAGTCTTTACGGTGAAGGAAAACATCGTGAGGAAACCTGCAGACACCTGCGAAGAAATTCCAGTGAAATGAAGTCCCCAAAAAGTACTGGATAACTGGACCAGCGTCGGAACCACGCAAAATAGGCCCGTTTGATGTCGAGTTGAGTAAAGAAATAGAAAGAAATGACAAACACAATACAATAGCAACAAGTATATATATTATTTGATTTGTTTTATCAATACCTTAGTCGTAATTTGAAGATTCTGATAATTTGTCCAAGGTTCTTCCATAGAGAGACAACGAACAATACCGACAAATAATGCACGTAATGATAGTGACGTTATGAATTATCAAAGATCCAATCCAAATGTTTATGATAATATTGATAATAAACAAAATTGTATCTTTGATAATTGAAGAACCGACCAAAAAATTGTACTTTTTGATAAAAAAGTACAATTTTTTGGTCGGTTCTTTTGGCACTGAAAATGGGTGACAAGTTTAATTTTTCTATGAGCGATCAAGAATACGAACCTATATCTTTTATATTTGCCCTCTTTACTACTTACTTTCTATAGTTATTTATTATACAAGGGGGCAAAGTTGTTGTTTAACTGTCGTGCCTATATTGAGACCTGAGCTAGCGAAAGATTCCAAAATTGAGCCACGAGCGTAGCGAGTGGTTCAAAAACTGGAATCTTGAGCATTGCGAAGGTCTCAAGGCACGGGAGTTGAACAAACTTTGCCGCCAAGTGTAATACAACTTTCCCCCCCCTATCGCGAGGAAATATGATTACAAATCTCATCCAAATGTAAATTAACTTAAAGAAACCATTTAAAACTCAATGTCGAAACGTATCGTAGAATAGAGGTACTTCTGGAATTTACATATAGCCAATGGCTTACAAAGTCACCCATGAGAACGACCAATTTAACATGTGAGCTCCGATTGCGCATGTTTACTACGGTCATACAGATCCACTTATACTGGGCAGTAGGGGGCTATAGGAATTAGAGCAATGTCAAATTACTTTATTCACAAGTGTGTAAAAAGCGTTTTTACCCGCTCGTATTAAACGATAATCGAGCGCTTTACGAGCTAGTGAGGGGAAAAGGTTATTGAACAGCGTGTAAGGTACCATAGTTACCTATTAACTTTTGTAACACAATAATTGACGCGTTCTTGATGTTTTTTTTTATTAAGACGTTAACCGTGTACAATTTTTGCAATCAACCCATAAGTTTATTGAGTACGATAATTTTCTCGTTATAATTAAAGTCTTAAATACTTACTTAGGTATGAGTAAGAAACTATTTTGCAAAGAATACTCAGAGCAAATGGATCGATAACATAAAAATAACAATATTTTTTTAACATAGTTCAGGTGGCTTATGATAGTCCCATTTTATCTATTTATCGTGCTACGCGTCACTTTCGCACTTGCATACTTGTTAGAACGTGACGGCGACGCCGACAAACGATTAGACGCGGCACCATCATAAGCCTACTGGGCTTCAATAAAAACAAAATTTAACGTCACATTATTGTCTTACGAAGATGCCCTTATTAGGGTGTTTCATTTTTCAAAATTGTGAAATTTTCTCTGACTTTGCTCACGCCCTAAGTTTCTCTGATATAAAAATGATATATTTAAAATTTTTTTCACTAACTAGGTATATTTGCTAATTGATAAAAGCGATTTGTTGTAGGTATAGAAAAACAATAACCAGCTAAAAAAAACAGTGTTTGATTTTCACAGCTGTGATGTGGAATATGTGGAATGCTTATGATGAGTTATGTTAGAGTGAGAGAAATAAATCTGTAAAATTACCTATTACCAACTTTAATTAATAAAAGCCTTACGGCTTTAGTAGCAACATATTTGGGTCTAATGAAAAAAAAACATAGTTTAAGGGCAACAGAGCGCTGTGCAATTACAAATATCATTCCAATTGAGGGGCTTTAAGACTTCTTTAAATAATAATTATGCACCTAATAAATTCAATTCTGATTAATTACAAACAGTTATTAGGCTGCATTAAAATGAAACCAACTCGAAACCCTACTCAAGTTCAAATATATAATTCAAATTTTGCTTGTTTGGGTATTAATTAGGTAATTATTAATCAACATGTAGGCAAAGTTCACAAAATATTGGCACACTAGTAAACGAAATAACTTTTATTATAATGTACCTACATATAGTACATACTCACGTTTCATTATTGCACTCAGAGAAACGAGCTAAACAATCAGTGCGTCCGTAACAGGGCGGCCCCTTGTTCTCTTTAGCGTCAGATCTATGACAGGAAAGGGCATTAAGGTGCATTCAGACCAAACGAGCATTCGCTATTCTATCCCCCACTCTACGAAATCAACGAATCACGTTTTGTGTAGTGATTGAATTTCGTAGAGTAGGGGGTTAGAATAGCGAATGCTTGTTTGGTCTGCATGCACCTTTAGACGCCGGGAAACAAAACTTAGCAGCAGGCTGCGTAGGTATATTACGAATAGAGATACAAAGTCTGCTAAGTTTGGTTTCCAGGCGACACAAAAAATCGGCACTCGATTGCACAGTACACTAAAAAAAAGTCAAAAACATGAAACAAATCTACAACGTTACAATAAATAAACTTCAAGGTATTTCTTTTTTAAAACTGAGGTAATCTTGTACTCGGTGACATCGACATTAGTATTAGGTATGTTGAGGTTCTCTGTCAATTTGCATGGTACTTCAGGTATTTTATTTACTATAGGAATGATGACTGCAGTTAAAATAAATTATTTAACATTATGCACGTCATAATACACGAAGAAATTATCACTAAGATGTAGATTGCGGTAATTTTTGTACAGAACTTCTATTTAATAAATTGAAAAGAACTTAAAAGAGTAGGTCATTTGGCAGTACTCAAACGTGACGTCACTTTTGAGTATTTCATATAAAATTCCCTATTGGTGATCGTTTTGACAGTTCGAAAAAAGATGCTGATTTGACTTGCTAGTCATCATGCCTATTTAAAGCCGCCCTAGCACTGCTAAGTAGTAATTAAATGCCTTAACACATTGAGCGCGGGGAACTCCCGAGGGGAGTTCTCTGTGGGAGGTCCATTTTCGGTACAAAGCGGAAAAATCACGGGATCGGCTACGAGCGTAGCGCGTAGCACTCGTTCGCAACGAAAGTATTAACATATCAAATTCAGTCATCGAACCAGCGACATGGTACTTCCTGGTCTAATTTGATGTTCGTAATGCCAACGTTTCATTGCATGTTTGAGAAAATATTCTTCTTAAACCGGCCTAATTAATCCATTCACCGCCACCAACGCGCGTGTGCGTCAATCTTCATACAAAAAAGGTGGGGGTGGCAGCGAATGTATCGAGTATGTTACAGAGGTATGCCGTATGGGAGCGGTGAGCGGAGAAGAAAGCGTGAGGAATAAGTGACGTGACATGTCGGGGATAGCGCAATACCGCGTAACTAGCACTGGTACTTAATTAAAGTATGCGTATCTGCACAACACCCAAAGGGCAAATCCCCGTAACTGTCTTTGGTATCGTTGGTATCTAACTATCTAACAAATATAGCCAAATGAAGATTTCCCACCAACGAACGAAATATATCAGTGTTTTATCGTTTTATTTTGTACAGCTGTTTTATTTCCCTATGGGTATTTGCCAAGCTATCAGCTATCACCGCCGGGCGAGTATCGTCGTGTCTCTTTTTTTTACAAGGGAGTGTGTATCTTTTGTTCGTGCTTATGGCAATGATATATAAGTAAAGATACGTTATACTCTAACAAAATGAGCGAATAAATACTTCACATCATACACCTACAATTTATTGACAGTTGACATACGCCTATCTTCATACTTCAAAATGCGTAAAGGAGATGGTAAAATACATATACTCGTATTTAATAAATAAAAGAGAGACAACTAGCATTTGACAATCGCGCGTGCATTCTTTTATTGATAAACATTGTTTTATCTTTGTTACTCTCGTTCTTAAACAGCATAAGCTTGTCTTTTTCTCTAAGTCAGTCAAAAACGTCAAAATGGCGTCCTATTTATTTTCAATAAATATAAAAAAATATGTAATTCAGTTTAATTGCGCATGATGTGTGATGCTAAGGGCATTTTATTTTGTGGTTTTCACTATTGTATAACATAAAATGACATTTTAGGGCGCAGTTCATGTGATTTGCGAGAACTCGGCAGTGGTACACACCTCTCGGTGGTCTGGGTAGGACTAAGAGCGATTGTTAGAATTATCACAATCTGAGCGCTTCACTTTTAGAGCCGGTGTAACATATCTTTACTTATTATATCATTGGCTTATGGCCCATAGTTCATAGCTTAGTAGCTTGCGGTGAGACCATGTGCCTAAAGTAGATAACACAGTACTTACCAGTACCTACTAATAGTCTACTAATAATCTTCGACGATGTCATACAGAGCACGCCTCGCTTTCAACTTGCTTATTACCTAGTCTTATTACGACTCTTGACAAGACTATTACTGCTCTTACGCGCCCGTAAATACGTACGATATCAATAAATAAAATGCTATGTAAGGTATAAGAAACATTTTAAACTGTATTACAAATTGAACTTGTCGATCTTACTACATCTTTTTATGGCTGCCGTAAATATTATTTTATTATTAAACTTGAATTGTTGTTAGTTTAATGCTTGTACTCTTGTACAGTCGCCATCAATAAATATAATTAAAAGGTTAAACCAAAGTGTATTTAATTTAGTCACTACGCGTCTACGCGGGACATGTTTGGGGAGAGCCTTAGGGTGGCTTAAGTCTCCATTATCAAGCACTAAGCACGCGTTAACGCGTTGCGCACACACGCAACGGTGCCCTGTATATGTATACATGTAATAAATAATAGGTACTCAAATGCTTACATAGTAAATAACCATGACCCAGAAACATTTTTTTATGATGAACGCACAAATAAATGACCTCGCCTGGTTTCAAACCCTCAACCTCCAGCTGGGTAGACTAGCTACCGACTGAGCGATACAGGCCATCAAAATAATACTAATAAAAATATATGTTTCTCATAGGTGTACGAAGTGAAATAAGTACAGTAGAGTAATGTCTAGACATTTCAAACCATACGTCCGAATGTACAAGGATCAAAATTAGTAGCATATTTTAGACGTAGATCTATTCAGTGAACACTCAAAATAATTCTTATCAAGCGATGTGAAAAGCGGTTTACTATCCCTTTCTCTTTTCCATATAAGCGTTAAATAAAGTGAGAGACTAGATGATAATTGCGTTTCCACGATGGGGTAGAACCAAATGTGGGCGTTAGACAACAAATGGGCGGAGCCACCCTCTTCGGAGTGGTTTTTGGCCCTCCCTTCAAAAGCACTCCGGCCTCACTGCAGCTCGTATGGCCACACTACGCAGGTCACATTACAGTCATTAATGACCGGCAACGAAAAATATCAGAAATAAGCGCGGTCATCAAGTGTCAAAGTAGAGACATACACTTTCATTGATGTTATGGTACTGATGTGGAGAACCGAGTGAAAGTGCAGTGGTCAGTGTTAGCGATGTTTAACATGGACGGTGTAAGCGGCAACCACCGCTGCCTACCTGTGGAGAATAGCAGCGTCGTGCCAGTCAGTCTGGGCGGGTCGCCCACTTCCGCGAATGGCTCCGATTTGTTCCTCTACGATGATTCGTCCATGTCAGACGGCAGTCTCTATGCGAGCGACCAAGAGAACCTGTCTATGCCAAGAAAACGGTAAGACTTTAACATCCACTGTTCGTTTAAATGTTGTAAATATATATTTAAGTGCACTTTTGTATGAATTGTATAATAAAACATATAACTATTGGCCCATGAAAAGCGCTAGGCGATTTCTAAATATTTAAGCACTTAATGCACTTGACTGTCGTAGTATTGATTTCAACACAGCACTGCTATTGCGCGCCATGTTTTTCTTACTTTGCTTAATACCTGAAAATTGTCTAATTTTCACGCGTCAATGTCATGCGTAGAAGCCGAATCACACAAGACAATCCTTATTAGTTTATTACACGATTTCCTCAGGTGGATATTATTGAAATAAATAGCCACACGCACATTACACGTACCTACCTACTAAACTAGGGGAAACTTGCCTAATTCGTACCCCTTAAGAGAAAGTGCTAAATATCAGGATATATAAATAAGAAATTAATAGGTTTATGATATCAAAAGAATCTTTATTTATTTACTAATCGACTAAACTAACAAATTAATTTTGAACTTCAATATATTCTGAGATAAACATAATTTAAAAAAAAGTGGAAAAAGTACGATTTAAGACTATGTATTCCAAAATCGTACCTCTATATCCCTATTTCGTACCGGCATAACTTAGTATGAAAATTAAGATTGTATAATTATTTATAGTCTCATTATTATAGCCAATGATATTCAGGGATATTAGTAATATTAGTAATATTTATTTAGCCACTAATCTTATTATATTGTTGACGTTCTTGCTTGCATATTTCAGATTTAAAACTAACATTTTAACGTTTTTTTTTCAATCCATAATTGTTTGTCGGACTGCATAATTTCATGGCATTGTCAAAAATAACATTAGGAGAATATTTCTCGACTCCAGCACAATGTCAGTGGATCCAGACTTCATTGCGTAGGTACACAAATTATTGTCTCTTATTTTGTTTCCTCCCTACAACATGAGCCTGACCAAATTTCTTATTTTTTTTAAATTTTCCTAATAATATACACAGAGAGTTATTTCTATAACTTTACATGACTAAGTATTGTATTATCCATTGGTTATGTTTATCTTATACAGTCAAATAAACGATTATTCCTAAAACGTACCGGTACGAAATAGAACAAAGTGATGAGTACGATTTAGGCATAAGATAACTAAGATTTAAAAGTTGCCGTATAAAAAAAAATGTTGTTAAACTGACGATAATATTTCTCGTAATTAATAGCGTAAATAAGTAAAGAATTAAGCAAAATACTTATAATTTACATAGCTAATTGCTAATTAGCTAATAAATCCTTAAGAATCGACCTTAACTTTTACTCGAAAACAGCGAAATTAATAACTTATTGGATAATTTTCGATGGAGTGCCACTGTGGGGTTGTTTCTTGAATGATGTTACATACCGACGAATTGATGGGGTACGATTTAGGCAGGAGTACGATTAAGGCAAGTTTACCCTACATGTCCGTAGGTTTCTTATTTTATGAGTGAGTAAAAAATGTATCTCGGATTGTTATTTAAAAATACTATTTTAGCCAATTGAATCCATTGGATACGAGCTGCGCATGATCGATCCTTCTGGATGAAGATAATTACGTATTATTTTATATCACAACACAATCAATTTAAATTGAAATTGGCCAATTAGCATGAAACGCGTGCAGAAAAACGGTGTCAAACTAATTAACTATTTTCAACAGACAAATACCTACGATATACAATATATCATACTTGCATAGGTACATTGTGTTACAAAGAATTACAACAGCGTATCGAATTACAAAAAGAAAAAAATATTCAGAAGTAGGTACCTATGCTAAATGTAATACCTAATCTGGCCAACCAGCTGCTTGTCAGTAGAAAAAACCTGCCAAGAGCATGTCGGGCCATGCTCAGTATATTGGGGTTCCGTAGTTATTCGAAAACGGCCGAGCCGATTATGTTCGAAATCCTTCAAATCGAAAATAGTTATTTATTATACAAGGGGGCAAAGTTGTTGTTTAACTGTCGTGCCAATATTGAGACCTGAGCTAGCAAAAGATTCCAAAATTGAGCCACGAGCGTAGCGAGTGGTTCAAAAACTGGAATCTTGAGCATTGCGAAGGTCTCAAGGCACGAGAGTTGAACAAACTTTGCCGCCGAGTGTAATACAACTTTTTTCCCCTCACTATCGCGAGGAAATATGATTACAAATCTCATCCAAATGTAAATTAACTTAAAGAAACCATTTAAAACTCAATGTTGAAACCTATCGTAGAATAGAGTTACTTCTGGAAATTAAATATAGCCAATGGCTTACAAAGTCACCCATGAGAACGACCAATTTAACATGTGAGCTCCGATTGAGCATGTTTACTACGGTCATACAGCTCCACTTATACTAGGCAGTAGGGGGCTATAGGAATTAGAGCAATGTCAAATTACTTTATTCACAAGTGTTTAAAAAGCGGTTTTACCCGCTCGTATTAAACGATAAACGAGCGCTTTACGAGCTAGTGAGGGGAAAAGTATATTCTATTAAGCCTAAGCCTTATTGTTTTTTTTTTACATATTGTTCGGACCCACGAATCAAAAGTTAGAGAAGTAGGAACACATTTGCTGCACACGTGCTGACTTAGTGGTAGAATATATAAAATAGAAAAAAAATCGGTTAAAATCGTTTTTTTTGCTATAGGTAATCTCATAGTGTGGCTGTGGAGTATCGTTGAACAGGTCTTTTGAAAATAATAAGGGTCAATAAAGTAAGTCAATGTTTTCGGAGATAAACGTTCCAGAAGAAAAAAAACATGGTGTCCCCGACCCCCTGTAACTTTTGATCCATGGGTCCAAAAAATAATGAATATTGACGTTATATAACACTTTAAAATAGAACTAGGTATTTCGAAAATAATCAGCCCAAAGCGCTACGATCCCGATGGATACAAACTAGAAAGTATCATATCATGTTAAGCGAATTGAAAAGTTCTTGTGTGACGGCTTTCGCACGCTTTAGGACTCTATTTAAATGATAGCTAGAGCACGCTTGATTCTAACTCTATGTAACCAGCCAGCATTGGTTATATTTGTATGTATTTATGTATGTCCACTTTTGCACCTTAACACATGAGTGTATAAAGATATTTTTGACATTGACGCATTATTTGCTTCAATTTACAGATGGAGGAAATGAGAACAATTCCTTTCCTGTATCCAATTTTCGACCCGAGTTTCCTTTATTACGACATTTTCCGGAAATATGTTAACTCCATACTGAAAACTCCGAGACACTGGTCGGTACTATTGCAACCTATCTATTTAAATAGCTAGGTGAACGATTGAATTACATGCAAAGCCATTTTAACTAACTATGCCATATAACTTGAAATATTATTGCCGAAAATAACAAAATATCTTTCGGACTTAATTTATAGAATTAAGGAAGCTGAAGAACTTATAGCACTTTTGAATTTTACAAATAATATGTCATATCTATGACCTATACTCACTATCGGTAGGTGTACCTAGCTGCTGTATACACTGAAACAATTATTTCCGAATTTGTCATCTAAAGTTATATTCATTACTGGCTATCTTTTAATAGTAAATTATAACAGTTTAAACGGCCGTGTGGTGACGGCAGAAAGAATACATTTGTCACCACCCCATCTCCTCCTGCGGGTGTCGTAAGAGTCGACTAAGGGATTGAAGTGTCACTGACCAAACTTGATTAAAGATTGATGATGGGCAGCAGCGTCATCATAGTAGACACATTACTGCGATCGCCAATCCGCTTGCCCAGCGTGGCGATTATGGGCATTTACCTCCTAATGCGTCTATACGCATAGGTAATAGGAGATGCCTACGTCCAGCAGTGGACTTTCATAGGCTGATGAAGTGAACAGTTTAAACAGTTAACTAACAAAATGTCTATGTATCTACTAATAATAATATTTTAAATACTGCCTATAATATAAATACGATTTTTTTTACGCAGTAGTTAGGTATCGTAAACACCCCATGACTTGAACATGTTTCAAGACTCAATTGTAGACACCCTGCTGTCAACTTTATTGCTATTACGATTGCAAATATCGTGTCGAGCATTGATGCCTGTACGATATGTTGCTTCTACTCGACTTTTACTTGAAATTCGATTAATTCATTTACCTATATCATTTGCTCCAATCCAAATTAAGTTGAATGCTTAAAGTTTGATTAATAATCTCCATATTGCACGGTTATTGTTATTTATTGCAATTAAAACTACACACCTATACACTGCGGTATCTAATATTACGCGATATATTAGGTAAGTACTCGGTTTTTGTAAGCTTATTAGTTGGTAGGGGAGACCAGGTATAAAAGTAACGCGGGATAAACGTAACAAATTCAATTAAAATTTTTCTACGACGTCTATCCGAACGTCCTTCAGGGCATTAGATGCCATTTCGATTCCCCCCTAACCTCAGTTACACCCACGGTGCTGTGACGGCGGGTTATGCGTGTAGTGCTATGGTCCCAGAAAAATGCGTCAAAAGTAAGTTTTTTACGATTTTTTCAATCTTAGCTAGATTTTTCATGGTTAACGCTATAGCTTGCGTTTTGCATGGGTGTTGTAAAGTCACTAATCATTTACAGTTTGAGGGTTGCAAATCAATGTTTTAATGATGCTTTTTACGTTTTTTTGCTACATGTTTGTGGCATTCTGGAAATTCGATACCCAGGGATGAATGAAACAGCTTGTTACTTTCATCCCGATTTCCAAATTGGAGGCTCATTGGTACACCTATGTGCTAGCGTTTATTAAATAACTCATATACTTAGTGCCTTTTTGTTGCAGAATGTCTAATATACACAGAATAACAACAGACAGAAGTCCAACAAAATAGAAATTATAGCTTTAGCTGCAGTTGAGGTGATCCTTTTTTTAAATGCCCTACAGGGACGAAGCAAGGACGTACCAACTGGCTCACATCACTTTATATAGACATGTAAAGTAAAGGAAAGCTTTACTTGAAAGTTCAGCGGCACTACCCAAGGCGGGATTTGTTTCTGGAAACAAATATTCACTGTTGATGAGGAGTAAAACACATTTTTTTTATCATACATTGTATGATTAGCTTAGTAGTATACTCAGAAATAAGGACAATGCAAGAAGCATTTAATTCCTTGCACCTAAGCATTTGTTCATATGCCATTTAGAATAAGACAGAAAGTTGATTGCTCTCATGTCACTCATATATCCTATAGGTATAAATTAATTTCTCGTCTCATATAATACCTAATGTTAATTACATTCATTCATTGTTAATGTTTGTCTTTGAGATAGTGATATTGTAAGACTGTTGATTACTTAAAAATACTAATTACACATAATTATATTGATTATTTTATAGTTATTTACTTTGTTTCTATTATCCCTACGCACTGTTACAACCAGCCCTGGGGGTAGGGATAATTGCAACAAATTCCATCCTTCACTGTGAGCCATTTTTCTGTAAAACTATTCGATGTATGAAGTTTATTTTGGTACCAAAAGATACATGAAATATGTGTCTATTGCACATAAAGATGCAAAGTTTGACAACTGCTATCAAAAAAATATAAAAAATCTAAAACTGAAAATTGTTACGTTCATACCTGGTCTCCCCTACCTATAGCCTGCGACATCTAAGAATGTACTTTTGACAGTTATAGAAATACTTATTAATAAGGCTCATTTCTAATCAGTCAAATGTTCATGCTTAGAAATCTGCAATCCTTTCCTTTCGGGTTAAACCCGAGAGGAAAGGATTATGTACCTACTACCTGGTCCGATTGCAAAAAAAACTGTAAGTATATAAATAGTTTAAGGCTTAATCAAAACAAAAGTCACGATCGCGTCAATTGTGTTACGAGACTTAGTCAACACAAACTATAACATACGGTAATATAGGTACTCTGTCCAACAACCTTTGGCAGTTGGAAAAAGACGAGAAAAAAATAGGTGCATATCTTGTTGATAACTCATAGAAAATATTTGAATTGGTCGCCCTTTTCACTGTCTAAAGTTATTACTTTCGCAAAATTTAACTTTGTATCACAAAAATGATGAAGTTTAATTTTGTTTTCATTAAATACCTATCTTTGACTATGTAGGTTCGTACAAATGTTTATCATTCGACCCACCTACATCTGTATAGCTACGTGAAAGGAGGGTGACTGAAATGAAACTATAATATTATTATACAATTTAATTTGTGTCACAAAAACTTTAATTGCTTGTTCAATGCATCGTCTATAGCTACTTAACACATTTTAGGTGAACTGGTGATCAAAATTCGGATAGATGAACACTTGTTCTCAGGGCTGGATTTAGGGAGGGGCAACCGGGGCTATAGCCCCGGGGCCTCCACGAAAGAGGGACCCACCCCCACAATAGAGATTTCGAAAAAAATATTTTTAATTCCAACTAGTAAATTTTTTTTGAGTTTTGTAAGTGATCTACTCCGGCAACTAGATTTCAGCGAAATCATCAACGATTTTTTGGCGAAACAAGCTCGGAAGATTCCGTTCGTTAACACTAAATTTTTTTTTCGGATAATTCTTGTTTCCGATCATATTTATACGTTTGTTAAATAATAAAGTAATCTAGGTATACTTGTTTTCACAAAAAAATATTTACTGAAAACTTGACTGAAAAAAATAGTCTACTTTATTCGAAAAATTATTGGGGGCCAGGGGGCCTCCACTCCCTTGTTGCCCCGAAGCCTCTCAACCTCTAAATCCGGCCCTGCTTGTTCTTCACAACGAGGTTGTCGGTAGGTTATAAGAAAAAGTTAAAACATACCTAATAGGTAAAAAGTGTGAAACTCTGCACTGCTTTAGTAGAACATTTAGACAGCACACTTGGTATCTAGGAGCTGACACAGCAGGAGTGTTGCAGGTCGGAGTACCGGCGTCACCACAAGCGGCGCTCGCGCTGCCCGCAGCAGCAGATCCAGCAGCGTCAGGCCGCCAACCTGCGCGAGCGCCGGCGCATGCAGTCCATCAACGACGCTTTCGAGGGCCTGCGCGCACACATCCCCACCTTACCTTATGAAAAAAGGCTATCCAAAGTAGACACTCTTAAATTGGCCATAGGATACATCAGTTTCTTGGGAGAATTGGTAAGCCATCTCAGTTTATTTGCATAGCCATGACATATATAAATTATCTAAGTATATTTAAAATTTGTTTTAATGCTCAGTATTTAACATAAAAAACCTAATAACTAGATTCGGCAAAAGCAATTTTGTACCTACCTATAATTATTTTGTATTGTCACCCTTAAATGAAATGGGTGACAAATACACAGAATATATAACAGTGGTGTGAAATGCCTACAAGATTTTTTCAAATTATTTACGTAGGTACAGGTAACTTTTGCGAATCGTTCTGGGTTAAAGACGCTATCTGCCGCTCTGCTGCTAAAATGCCTGCGAAAATAATAGATATCTAAGAATTTCTAGTTTCTCTACTACTAGGTAGGTACTTATACTTAGAAGTGTAAATATCTGACGTTTCGTCCAAGAATATAAAAGGGGTACCTAATTTGAGTGGGATATAATACAAAAATAATAATATGTGTACATATGTGAATGAAAGCACACGTAATTTAAAACATCAACTTTCGGCGTCATATTACACAACTCCTTTCCTAAATTGGTCCATGTTCGTTGTCTAGTAGAAATTCCTATAGCGACACATTTCTTCTGCAGGTCCGAGCAGATCGCAACTCTCCTAGCCACATGCTAACCGGATCTGGCAAGAAGAATAACAACGAAGAGCAGAAAAAAGTGGTCATACGAGGTAAGCATTTTTTATATCAGAACAGTGGCAAGGAACCATAGTACAAGTAGAATTTTGTGTACCTAGTTTTCGTACGAGTATATACATTCGGTGCTTTATGCGCCCGATATCGATATGGCCGTAGCCGCCGGGAGACGAGATTGGCTATTTCACTGAAGCTGGTTTTGCTGGAATAATTTGATGTCAATGCTAGTTTATGATTGAGCCTGGATATAAAATCTATATAGCTAGTGGGCCTCTTCGGTAGATATCAGTGTAGATTCATGGATATTCTTGCCGTGATTTTTATCTATAAATGTGTCTACATACCTAACTTAGACCATAATTGGAAATAAATGATAGCAATAGGTCAATTTTAAGAAATGTACACGTTTGTGTTCTTTCTTCCATTTTAACATTAAGGTTCACTTACAAGTTGCAACATCTGGAGTTAGTTAGAACACGAGCCCGAGGTTAAACAATTAGAAATATAGGACAAGCATTGACCAACTAACGCTGGGTTTGCTAGTTAACTAGCCAACCCTGTGTTAGTTGGTTAATTATATTAAATTCCTTCTCTAGGAACAGAGATCTCTATATTCAGTTCAGAATGATATTCTATAACAAAAATAATTGAAAAGCATCTACCTATACAAGATTTTGGGGGACGTATCAAATTTTTTTCCCCTCACTAGCTCGTAAAGCGCTCGTTTATCGTTTAATACGAGCGGGTAAAAACGCTTTTTACACACTTGTGAATAAAGTAATTTGACATTGCTCTAATTCCTATAGCCCCCTACTGCCTAGTATAAGTGGATCTGTATGACCGTAGTAAACATGCGCAATCGGAGCTCACATGTTAAATTGGTCATTCTCATGGGTGACTTTGTAAGCCATTGGCTATATTTAAGTTCCAGAAGTAACTCTATTCTACGATACGTTTCGACATTGAGTTTTAAATGGTTTCTTTAAGTTAATTTACATTTGGATGAGATTTGTAATCATATTTCCTCGCCATAGTGAGGGGAAAAAAGTTGTATTACACTTGGCGGCAAAGTTTGTTCAACTCTCGTGCCTTGAGACCTTCGCAATGCTCAAGATTCCAGTTTTTGAACCACTCGCTACGCTCGTGGCTCAATTTTGGAATCTTTCGCTGGCTCAGGTCTCAATATTGGCACGACAGTTAAACAACAACTTTGCCCCCTTGTATAATAAATAACTATTTTTGCTTTATGTGGTCAGGTGGTCACACTGCTATACACTAAATTATAAATACATATTAGAAATTATACTAAATATAAAATACCGAGAACTCATCAACGCTGGAGGTGACACAAAAAAGAAATACCTACCTAATATTTAGGAATCCACTTCCGGCGTTCGTAACCTGTACCGATATTTTATTTTAATATAATTTATTCATATAATTATCTTGAACATAACTACCGCAAAGCCAGATATAGCTATTAGAGCTACCGCGTACATTTTAAATGCGCATCATAAATAAATGTATACATAATGAAGCGTGCCCTTACTGTGGCAAGTGGTGAATCGCCGGGACAGCGGTGCCAGGCGACCCCTGCACTTTGCCCCTCAATTTGTTCATGCACCTTTCTGAGATCGATAGATACCCTTTAAAGCTGTAAATTGATGCATTCGGACGCAAAACGTATGCAGTTTATATTATCAAGCATAAACAAACAAAAAGCACAATCGGGTGTAAGGAAATTTATAATAGACAACCTTTAACGCTGTTTATCTTCTACATTGTGCACATTTACCGACTCTTGTTACTGTTCTACCTATTTTTCTAGTTATTTTTATTTTTCACTTTTTAGTTGCGTTGCACTGAAAACCAGCGTGTGAGTGAGACTGAAAACCAGCAACCAATCACATGCTGAGTGGCATCCTTTTTGGTGTTCAAATCCTTACTGTTTATACTTGTATTAATAGTTCTGTATTTGTATGGCACCAAATAAACCATTATTATTCTTATTCTTATATCATGTTCGGTAGCCGTACCATGTGTTGCCGCCGTGGTATTAACGCGGAGTTTATTTATATCCGGCTCGCTCCCTCGCTCGTACCAATACGCGAGTAAGTTAGCGCAAAGACTGGCTCAGCTGCTAACTCGGCAGAGCTCCTCAAGCGGCGCAATATGCAGCCATAAACAATGGTTGCCTCTTTGAGCCGTTTGCAGTGGAGACTTTTGGAACCCGGGGGGATAGCGCCCACATCCACAGGGTCTTTAAAGAAGTGAGGCACACTCTGTACGATCTGACGCGTAATAAGAAGGCATAGCATATCTAGTGTTTAAAATTTTCCTTTATAGTGTTTTTGATTTTCCTACGGAACCTTGACGAACGAACCTACGAGACATTGTAACGTTTCGAGATTGACATTTCACAGCATTTCGAGTTTAATTTTCTAAAACAGAATACGAAATAGAATGGTAAATGTATCGCGCGATATTCAGTATTTTTGTATGGGAAATTCTACAATTTTATAGTACCTAACGTATTAATTAGTAGTAGTAAGTTTTGAGGGACACGCCGTTTTGATAACAATAGTACTTATAGGAAAGTTGTAAGTGGAAATCGATTGAAAAAAAATTGTACGGTTTCCAATCTACATATGTTTATGACTGAAGTGACGCTCGGGAGTGCATTATTGCGTGCGCATTATCATTATCATGTTATCATCGCGATCGATTGGTCCAGGTGGCAATGGCGCGCGGTTCCCACGCCCGCGCAGGCGCCGCCGTCGCGTGACGCGGCCCTCCCGCCCGTGGGATAGGGATGCTCTCACGCGATGTCATCCCAATTCGTTGCAGATTCTTGCCTGGGTTCTATAAGGGGGTTCTAATACCTGTGCCGTTTTCGAAACCCTTATTAAAATACCCTCGTATTTTTAAAAAGTTTCCCTCTTACAAAGTTAGGTAAGTTAAATTATTCCAACAAATATTCTAACTAAACGCAAGTTAATCAACCCGCAATTTTATTAATTTAGAATAATTTTACGCCACATAGGTGGCAATGTACCTATCGTTTTAAATAAAATTGTGTACCTATCACTAAGATTTTTACATAAGGTCAGCATCTTTGAAACATAGTCTTCATTCGTAATATTTCAGAATTTATTTAAAGTACCTATACTTATCCTTTCTGCTAAACGCTTTATTCATCAAATCATCACGAGTAGTGAGTAGGTACTGCGATGTGCGCATTATGTTCCTAAAAGTGTAAACAAGGGAGACGTGTTTGACGACAATCACCGGAGCAAATTGAAAGCCCTTCATGAACTGTTAGGCGGGGTGTATTAGAAAACTATTAAGCATTCCAGCCCTCTGCCGCTTAATGTTATTTTCTATTTGACTATGTAATATAGGTACATTATCAATAGTTATAGTTGTTCTCGATAGGTAATAGTGATAGTGATAAGATAGATGATGCGTGTAGGTATTTTTTATTATTATTTATTTAATAGTACATATGGATTTACAGTCTTAGAATTAGTAATTGTCCTACAAAACTCTTCAGAGTTTGACTGTAGAATAGTAGGTAGTGAGAGGTGTTAAATATAGTCGACTAGAAAGAGATGTATTCATCCACTTTTTCAACTTACCGATTATGTAAAAAGGTGAAAAAAGAGGATTATATTAATTTTCTGGAAAAGAAGATACTATTTTCGCCACATGAAAAATCTTTGTTGCAGCATGAGCTTAGCATACAAACGAGATATCCAAAAATAGTAACCGTAAAACTACCCAACTATAGTCCAAAATCTCCCAACTATGGTCCAAAACTAAGTTAAATATCTTCGCTTTAATGTAATTATTATATGTATCATTGACTCGTGGTTACACAAATCCTCCTCATTAATGATTAAAAAACTTAGATAAAACCAAAATAAAATAAATCCATTGATGCTTAATTACGAGTTGAACGTGTGGAACATAGTTGTAGTACCTACTGGACTATAGTTGTATGGTTTTACTTGAAATTTTCACCTTCCGGCTCGGCAGGAAATAAAGTAGTTTGTCCGAAAACATAACGAGAATAAACAAATGCAACTCTGTTTTAATTTAATGCGTATATACGGAATGATTTTTGTGTCCTATAAACAGAGTAGGTACCTACCAGGAACGACGATGCTGAACATGTACTGTATTCATTATGGCAACAATCAATAAATTACGAAATAACATTTCCTAATCATGAGATTCATGAGTTAATTGATTCTTAACTTAACTATCAAGTATTGCAATAATACATTCCTAGTTGAAGTTAAACACATTGATAATAATTCATAGCTTCAAAGCTAGCTAAAACACAATTTCTTAATAAGACTTAAAACTGATGACCAAATGTTATTGTATTTAAAGATAACATAATACCATCAATACGTCGTCTAGTGACTATCTTTATTATTAGGTACCTACAGTGAGTACCTATCTTTTCTGATACAAAAATGAAAGTAGGCCTGTACAATAGGTGGTGAAAGCTAAAGTACCTATTGAAAACCCTATATAAAACGTTTTATCATCAAAGTGGAATTTATGGACATTTAGTAATTTATAAGTTTTATAACACAATGACCAGCAGTGATAAAATTTTCTTCACACGCCAATATATTTCCCCGTACCTACCTAGGTTCGCTAAATTGTACAGCCTACATGTGATTTGTAGTAAAATTTAACCGTATTCGATATTATTCTATAAGTCTGCCGCTGAGTCAGTGATTATGCTATAAAAAATCTACAATTGTTAGTAAAAAACTAAAACAACATAATCTATTTTTCAATTAGTAAAACGCTATCAAAATACAGAGATTATCATGCACGTGCGTCCCGCAACGCAACCCCATCGCGCCGGCCGTGGCGTGGCTACTTTGACAAGTGCTGCAACATGCCCCAACGTGTATTTAAGACATTATTTATTTAAATCCTTAGGTAATTGCCAGTCTATGTTTTGTATTCAGCCTCGAAATATGTCGGTATTTACAACATAATTATTTCGCACTGGCTCAAGTTCGACGCATTAAGTTGAATGCGTCAATATGATGGTTTAGAGTAGAGGTATCCACTCACTCAAATAAGGATTGTTTAAATTCTTCAACTGTCTCGGAGTCTCGGGGTAGGCCACTAACGTTTAACCAGTTAACCCCGTGTCATTTGGCTAACCGATCGTGCAAGTGGGTTTAAGTCTAGGTAAAAGGAGTATTTAATTTAATTTTACAGGCCTGAGGCCGGTAGGGCACCGCGAACACGGCAACACTTCGTTCGTGGGTCGCGGTAGGGCCGCTGGGCAAATCACGCATATATAATACAATGATATTTTCCCCGTTTTTCATGTCTGTGAGACCAGTGGGAAAAGTTTTGCAGTAAGAACTCTTTTTAGCCATTCGGGAGACATGACCGTGTGAACTCAGTCGGTATAAATACGTTCAAATTTCACCTGCTTGTAGTGTGCCCTGCCCACGGTTACATTCTACCGTTTGGTCCGTCGAGTGTGTCATGCTGACGCCATAAAGCGCGTCCTGAGCGATCATTCACTTGTTCGTGGGCTGACGAACAAACATTTTGCTATGTGTTATCCTGTTTTCATCTGCCCAAGAACGAATGAATGCTCGCTCAGACAGAACACTAAGTGATGGAAACGCGGCTTAATGGTTCTCCCGCATTGGCGTTACTCTTTACATAATGCTATATAGCATCATCTTTCTCTCTTTAACATTCTAATGTCCTTGTCACACTTTGTTTTAAAACGTTACCTGTACCTAACGTTGTATAGGTATCGGAAATAATATACAGTTTTCGAACACCATACCTAATGAACGGTCGTGCACTGTACAGTCAAGTGCAAAAATAAGTATCGTAAAAATTCGCTCATAAATATGTTACGACGTTCTTATTACACAGAGTTAGAGTGCACTGGGACATATTTTTGAACATTTTTTTGTCTTTGACTGTACTGCATCCGAGGAATTTCGTTTCTCAGACGCTGTGATAGTCGGAGTTTTCTAAAGATATAAGTAATAGTAAGTAATAAATATGACATGTTATATTGGGAATATGAAATATATTGATTAATTATATTGATTGAAATTTTCACGATTATCACTAGGCAGAGTCTGCCTGCGACCACGGGTGTAACGTCATGCCCGAAACGTCAGGATATAAGTAACGTAAGTTTACGCGATTTAGACCCGTTTGTTTTTAAGATATGATATGAGGTAAACCTTATTTCTATTTATTTACTACTGGCATGTATTGTTATCAATTTAAAATAAAGTATAAACAGAGTTGTCATTTTCAAACACGTAAATTTCTATCCGGATTGTAAATACTATAAGATTATTTTTTAAATTATTTTTACAAAATGCCTATAAAATTATTATTAGCCCGTCAAGTATTTGATTCTACTGGTGTTCCAATAGTGGAAGTAGACATGGTCACTGAACTTGGTCTGTTTCGTATAGGAGTACCAAACACAGACTCCAAAAAAGTCGCCGAAGCAGTTCAGCTCCGTGATGGGAATCCCGCCGAATATCGAGGAATGGGCGTCAAGTGTGCAGTCAAGAATATAAATACCATTATTGCCCCTGAATTGATAAAGCAAAATCTAGAAGTTGTTAATCAGAAAGAAATAGATGATTTCATGATTGCTCTAGATGGGTCTGAGAACAGGTCGCGATTAGGTGCTAATGCTATCATGGCCGTTTCATTAGTGGTGGCTAGAGCCGGTGCGGCGAAGAAAGGCATTCCTATTTACAGACACATTTCCGATATGGCTGGCGCCAACACGATAATACTTCCAGTACCTCATCTCACGATCCTGACAGGAGGTTCCCTTTCTACGAATGGACTACCGTTTCAAGAGTATTGCGTCATGCCTACAGGCGCATCCAACTTCGCTGACGCAATGAGAATGGGAACTGATATATATCACTATGTCAAGCAGGTTGTGAAAGAGAAATATGGCGTGCTAGCTACATATGCCGCTGTAAACGGAGGTTTGTCCATTCCCATGGAAGGGCATCGTGACGCTCTTGTCTTCCTCACTGATGTCATAAAACAATGCGGTTTTACTGGCAAAGTCGAAATTTCCATCAACGCGGCGGCTACTGATTTTTACAAAGATGGTTCATATGATTTAGAATTTAAAAATCCACATTCCAACCCACAAGGATATATCTCTTCGGATAAACTTGCAGAGGTGTTTTTGGATAATATTAAAGAGTTTCCAGTATGCTCCATCGAAGATCCATTTGAATTTGACGATTGGGGCGCCTGGTCGAACATGTCCAGTCGCACGCAAGCGCAAGTATGTGGAAACGATTTGACACAAACAAGCTTAAGGAGAATCGGCCTAGCAGTGGAGAAAAAAGCTGGAAACGCAGTGGCTTTGCGTCTGAATCAGGCGGGGACGTTGACGGAGGTCATAGAAGCCTACAAACTAGCAAAAGCGAATGGGTTTGGTTGTGTGGTGATGGACCGCGCCGGCGACACTGAGGACTTGTTTTTGGCTGACCTAGTGGTGGGCTTATCCTGCGGTCAGATAAAATGCGGCGGTCCATGCCGAGGCGAGCGGATCTGCAAGTACAACCAAATACTAAGAATAGAAGAAGAACTCGGTGCTCTCGCTAAATATGCCGGAAAAAATTTCAGAGGTGAAACTGTTGTCGCGCCTACTGGTGGTGGTGCAAAACAAAAAAAGTAACTGTTAATAAATACATTTTTGGACCCTTTTGTTTTTTATTTTATGAGTACGATACTAAGAATGATAAGATAGCTTACAGTAACATGATAAAATAACTTACTTCTAAGTATTAACCCTTTGAACGTCAACAACAGATACCTACTGACCACACTGCCGGCCACACTAGCAACACCTAGTTGGTATGGTGGACATTAAATCGTTTTTTGTTGTTTCTTCGTTAATCATTTTTGTAGGGATATCCGCAGAAGGTTGAAAAATAATATTCAATTATAATATACAATGTAAAAATAAGCACACTTAGATAAGGTAAATGTACCGTGTTACGTATTAACCATAAATTCGACAATATCCAAAATACTGGAAATTGTCTGAGTTCTTAACCCACGTTGTTCCAGTCTAATCAGTGAATTAACCGAAATGATTAACTTAAATGTTTTCACAATTTGGATGAAACATTTAACGAGCTGAAATCTTTTGAGCATTATTTGAATTACCCAAAGTTAATTAAAAAGTTCGTTCGTTCGTTTCAAATGTCGTTGACAAAACGTTTGGGATATAGAATATACTTTAGATCAAGTGTGTACATCACCCGAATTAGGAACTAACTAGGCGTGTTATTTTATTATTTTGAATTATCGTCGTTTGGCTATATCGGCTATACAAGGTGCCCATGAGGAAAGGAAAAACTTTTGACAGCATACCTACTCGTATTACTGAGGCTAAAAAAGCAAAAAAAATGTTATACCTATAGGTTTTGGTCAAATCGGCACTTTTTTTGTATTTTTTTTTGTATTTCGAATGCCTCACCATAATAAAAAAGTATTCTATTAATAACTAATAACACTATCGCAAAACATGCACTTTACGTTTTTTTACATACAGGGTGTAATCGTTAAGTGTGGCGAGACCATAATTCCGTAAATATAACAGATATCAGAAAACAGAAAACTAACAACTGATATCGAAAGTGCGTTACCCAACGAGTAACATTGCATTACTAACTTTTTCTAAATAGATGGAGTAATATTAAAAATACTAAGTTAAAACGCTCCCATACATTTAGTATGACGACTAGCCTTTAAAAATTTCGGGTGTCATAACAGATAAAACGGTTAGGGATTCGTTATTTGTACGTATACATTGTAATAAAATAATAATACTACCGTTTATGAAATAATTAATCTGACATTTATTCTTAAATAAAAAAATATTCGTATTAAACTACTCTTTGAATGAACGGTTAAGTACTAAATGTATGGAAGGGTTTGAAGTTAATATTTGAGATATTTCGGATTTTATTTCAAAAAAGTTATTAGTGAAATTTTACTCGTTGGGTAACGTACTTTCGATATCAGTTGGAAGTTTTCTGGTATCTGCTATATTTACGGAATTATGGATTGGCAACACTTAACGATTACATCCTGTATATTATGCCAAGTAATTAAGTTTTTTTTTTGTCTTAATGTCTGTCAATTAAGTATGAGAAGAGAAGCGCTTGTGGCCTAGCGGTAAAACGCACGGCTGCTACGCAGCGGTCGTCAGTTCCATCCCCGGCTCGTACCAATGAGTTTATCAAAAACTTATGTACGAAATATTATTTATAAAAAAATAATTCACAAGTACTTTACGGTGAAAAAAAACATCGTGAGGAAACCTGCATAGTACTGCATACACCTGCGAAGAAATTCAAGGATGTATGTGAGGTCCCCAACAAGTACCGGGCCAGCGTTGGGACCACGCAAAATAGGCACGTATGATGTCGAGTTGCGGAAAAATGCCCAGAAAAACAACAACAACAAGCATAAGCATAAGAGGAAGACTAAGACAACACCGTAACAAAATCATGTCCCAAAATGCGTTGTATATTGCGTAACTGTTAAAAAAAACATAATATATTCTCTTAATATAGACGGAATCCTCCAAAGTTGATATTAACTAAATACAAATTTGGTCAGCAATCCGCTGATAAAATTGTTTCCTTTTCCTCATGGGCACAATGTATTTGTATAGGTAGGTAGGTAATATGCAAATGCATACGTATAGGCCCGGTACCTACCTACAGTATGAATAATAACCAAAGTGACATACGCGACAACCGGACTAATTGCCGGAAACACTCATTATATCCATTGCGATATCGCCTAAACTGTTATTAATGCACTTGTCGAACTTTTTGAATAGGGTGGTTCCCAAATCTGTCGATATGTATTTACAATTTAATAGGCGTAAATGTAATCTATGTAGGCAATAGGCGTAAAGTAGCTCTTAATACTTAGTTAGGTAAATACCTACAATAACTAAATAGCTACGATAGACCTAAATGCATTGGTTCTTTGAGGATGAAACTAGAATATTGGGCAATTTAATAAACTATTAAAGGAAACTAAAAAAGCAGGCATTATGTATAACACTAATAAAAATTCCGAAAGTAATTACAAAACGGCTAATAAATATAATAGGTATAATAAGGACTATTTCAAGATCGCAATGCAAGGTGATTTTTATCATTATCAACATTGTTCAAATAATTGTTTCTAAAATCGACACAGGTCATACCCTATCAGCGATATCGACGAGGGGGCTAAACTGGAAACATAACAGCGCGCACGTGCGCGACCCTCACATTACACCCCACGAATAAAAGAATAACACTACGGCATTATACCACATTCGCGAATACTTAGTTTGAATTGTCCTCGGGGGCCACTCGCCTAAATAATTGTGGATAAATAAACCTTAAATATACTTACTCACGTTAGGGGCACCCCAATTCGATTAAAACACAATGAAAGAAAGAAGATTGAAGATTAGTTTTTTACGGTTTCATTCATAGAGATTTTTATTTTTAGGGGTCCGTATCATATATTTCAGAAACAACCTACGCGATTTGAAATTTGCTGTAGGAATAAGCTAATCATAATAGGAAAAATATTTTGAATAAGTATGGTAAGGTGGGTTAAGATGATACGGTTTTTTTTAACAAATAGCTACCAGCAGACGATGTGCCAGAAGAACGACTTTTTGTCTTACCCCATTAAAAAAACCGTTTTAAATATCTTATCCCACCTCACCTTACTATTTTGTTTCAATTTGGTAGAGATAAAGTTTGAATTTGGTTAGTAAAGGTAAGTAAAGGTTTCAGTCGGAAAAACACGTTCAATTTCCACTCGGTGGTCTAAAGTTAACAGCCTGGTTTTATTACATAGAGATGTAGACCGGGAAACCTAGTTGTAGGTGCCGTTAATTGTTATCCCTAAACTATCAAATGTTCGTTCTTAGATCTCACGGACTATCGAAAATTTGACATAGTTCTAGATAAGGCTATAGTTATAGTAGCCTAACGCTCCAATTGGTTAACTGCACAAATAGCTCTATAAATGTCGTTTGTTTCAGGAAACAATTTCCAGTCGCATTCTCTGTCTTGGTCGCGGCGGGGCGAGCGCCCGCCCGGCGGCTTGCTCCACGCCAAGATCTGGATCCCCGAAGACCCCAGGTCTCTTACCAAAACTAACGACAAAGAAGAACTCAGATAGATATTTACGCATCAGTTAAATATCGAATTTTAGGCGCGATTAACTCCATTGATCTCATTGTAGATAATTTATTTAATATAGGTAGATATTAAGGATCAATACAGTTTCTGTCATCTCATCTAGGTATCTGCTCAAGTAACTCGCCCATTTGTCCACCTCGCCTCCGATTCATATGAACCATGCATCCTGAACTGTAGGTAAGTAGATATGTCAATTGTGATTTCCCGTCAATTGTAAAGTAATTCAAATGTAGATATGTAGGTTATGTAGGCATCTAGGTATATATGTACGAAACTGTGCAAGTTATATGTTTAGTTAGATAATGTATTGGTACTTTTTAGTCATCGCTGTTGTTTTAGCGATCTGATCCTTGGAGCAATTCGATTTCATACAAAATTTTATATAATTTGATAATATATTCGTTTAGGTTAGGGTGAGTGTACCACTAGTTGACACATTTATTTCGAGTATTCTACCAAATAAAAGCAGCCTCTTTATTGTACCATCAACCTGGTCTACTGCAATCAAAAATGCGGTTAACAATATTTGCTATCTGGCAATAAAGCCGAGAAGTGGTCGGTAAATCATTTGTTTGTCGACTGTGTATAGAACGACACGGTGCATTCACCCTACTTGAACTCTAAGAATAATGATATTTTCGATTATCAGTATAATCATCAAGAACAGTAATATAGGTACTTACCTACTGAAAGTCATAGTACTCATAGGCGACATGTTGTTGGGTTAATAGAGCACATTCGTAGGTATAATACCTAGCAAAAACTAGTCAAAAAACATTATTGTAAGTGATTGTGCCCTGCAACTGAAACTGACAGACATACGACAGACCTTAGACTTACAGACTAAACATAAGACCATATCCTAGAAAGTTGGGAACCATCTGATACAAATTTTATGCAATTTACCTAAAAAGTAAATAATTATTATGTATATAAATATAACAAGAATGTTCAAAAAAGTATTTGAATCCCGAAAAATAATTGCTGCAGTGTATTTGATGCACGTATATACATATAATTTATATTCAGTAATAATAACTAAATACCTATTTATAATACTCGAGTTTTATTTTACCTATTAATCACTTTTGTTGTACAGTGCCATCAGATATATCGGAGGCTATTTCTATTTTTGAGCATCGTGGCAGCTCCAATAAACAATACAATTGGCTACCTAAGCAGTTAGGTTTAGGTAGGTGGGTGAAGCAACTTTTTTTGTCTGTTATTGCCATGGTTACGGTCACCTGAGTCACGATAGTTTTATGCAAAATTATGCATGCATTTTCTAGTGTTAATGACTTGTATCCCCTACACCATTTGATATTCACAAGTGCTTTACGGTGAAGGAAAACATCGTGAGGAAACCTGCATACACCTGCGAAGAAATTCAAGGGTATAATGTGAAGTCCCCAACAAGTACAGGGCCAGCGTCGGGACCACGCAAAACAAAATGGGAACTTTGGATGTCGAGTTGCGGAAAAAATGGCCAGAATACGACAACAACAACAACATCCCCTACGCCACTTCCACTAGGCTCAGCTCAACTCAGTTAATTGGTGAAATATATCTTTGATCCTATATGCTGTAATCCTATAGTAGGTATTTAGTGTTTTAACATAGTAATATTTATTTGAAGACCGCAAGGCAGACCTTTTTTCAACTGTCAGTAGATGAGACACTGTCGCGACAGTAGGTATTTTTAACATTTTCATTTTAGAACATGCGTGACGCTCAAGGTTTTCTTTTAAATATTCATTGAGTACCTATACCGTATGATTTGGTGTAGGTAAACCATTTCCACGTTGGCGTAGATTCGATAAACGAGCGGCCCACCGATATCCCATAAAAAATGTGAGTATCCCCAATTTATACGGAAAGTATTTGTAGCACACTGCTCGACGCTGTACTAGTATTCGGCATGTCCACTGTATGTAAAGTGACAAGGTTTATACTCGATTGAGCTTTTTCCACAAAAAAAGTTGAAATCCTGATTCTTTCAGATTTGGGCATGGTCCTGTACATAAAAAAACATAATGTCGCAAAAAAAACCCGAATCAGCTCGTGAGGAAGAAAGAATGAAGTTTTCAGTAGAATCCGAAAAAATTTAAAAAAGTTGTATTATTATTTTTTAATCACGCACTTTCAGAATACAATTTTGGTGTCATCACCAACTTAAAATATTAAACCTTAGGTAGGTACGTTCACAAACATATTTATTTTAGAACGTTAAAATTAGTGATACCTATTTATTTGTATTAACGTAAAATAAATCTAAAATCGTGTTTCACGATATGTGTCAAAGACTACGAATTCTACTGCAAGTGAGCCATATTTTGTTTATATTTTTTTGGGATTATACTAGCGCAAGATATACCTACCTACATTGTCTTACTCACTTCGGCTTTGAAAATATATAACAAGAAAGTTTACATCAAATGCAAAGAAATACCTAAATCATTCGCGAGGTCTAGACAGAGAGCCACCTACGAACAACATTTTGTTTTGTAAGTTACATACTAATATTCTAAGTAAGTAAGTACTTACTGTTATTTAAGCACTTAGGTATACCGATACATTTAGTAGGCGTTACCCAAGATGGCTGAATGAATTGTCTATAATCGTGATTCTGTATAGCCTGAATTACCTCCCTGCCTATTGCCATTAACCAGATGTTACAATTCTCAGGGGGCTATGTTCAGTAGGCAGGAGTTTGAAAAGTAACTTATTTAAGTAACTAGTTACCTAGTTATAAATTATACTCGCATATCGAAGGACGCCTTATATGGATTTAATTCATATAGAAGTTTCAGAATGGGTAATAAAATAAGTAAGATTATCAATAGCTGGTTACTATCATGATACCATAACAACTACCGATTCAGATAGGAAAAATAGATGTTTCTAAAATATACGTACTTGCAATAATTTCAGAACTATTTGAAACATTATTTTGTAAATGTACCTACAGTCGCCACGGCCGGCGGCGAGCGAATCCATGAGTTAGAGCGGAATGCCGATATGGGAACTGCCTCTCGCACGTATGGTTTTCCAGTAAGCGACCGGCTTAGTGGAAAACCATACCTTAGGGCTTAGACCAATGTCGTGGCCGGGCCTTTAGATAGATATATATATAGATACGGGTCAACCACGGTGCTTAAAAAAATCTGTACATGCACTGTATATCGAAGCGGTTAGGGCGCTCACAAACATTTGAACAGAGGGGTTAGATCTAGGTACTACTAATGTGATTCAGTTTAGGATCTAAACTGAATCGCGATGTGTCAGTTCCATAGAATAACTGTCAAAAATTGTCAAGCCGAACCTAAACTGAATCGCATTTAAGAGGTCACGGTAGCCCCCCTGGCCTCTACTGTCATGGCGTTTTAGAGCAAGTTCAGATATTTTAACCGGCTTAGCCGCTCTGAAAGCTTTATCTGATGGCGACTATACGTACACTACATCATAAACAAGGTGGAAACTTATGGCAATGTACAAAAAAGCCACAATTTCAAGAAAACTGTTTTCATACAACATTTCAAACTGAACGTCTCATTAGTAATTCCATTACAGTGAAATACATATACTCGTATATGGTACTACAATACAATTTCATTATTAGCTACGATCGTATTATAGAATAGGAACTTTCCATAATATCTGTCGTGGTATATGATACTGATCATTAACGTCGGCTTCTGAAGTCATTTTAGAATACCTAGGTAGGTACTTATAAGTTCTAATACGTTATGTGTGTACAAATTGATGTACTTATGCCACTGTAGGTATAATATCCACATACAAAAATTAATAGCCACAAATAACCGTAAAAGTAAACAATTATAAAAACTTGCTGGATAATGTTTACAGGATGCTTAGCCAAATTGCCAAACGCTATCGTTTAGGAGTGTATCGTAGTTTCCCTCTCTGTCACGCTTTCATATTAGTGAGACAAATATAGTTAGCTGCCTTTCGTTTACGATTGACGATTGAGCGTTAGCGATTGGCAACTTGGCTAAGCACCTAGGTCAGAGATTGCATATCATAGCTATCCCTTTTTATCAGTAATGTATTGTTGTAGGTATGTATTTATATACTTTAACTAAGTAATAGCTACGACTCTATATTATCTCCCTACGTACGTATGTTTAGTAACGTAAGGTACGTTTATAAGTTTTTTGAGATGCTTACTCCAACACCAACCTATTTTAATCGAATACCTACGTCTGCTACATATTGACAAAGTTGTGAAAATTCGTGAGGCTTTGGGTAGGTTTCGATCAATACAATGAGCGGAGGGACGTCTGCAGGTGTCCGCTCCCACGCCTGGGCTCGCTGCTCGCTCACAGCACATCACATTCAATAAGGAGGAGTGGCTGTGTATCTACTCCCTGCAAATTGAATACAACCAGTTTGACGAGAGCTCAAGATCCGCAACTAGTGAGGAACTACCGTGGAAAACGAAATCACGTTATCTGCCTCTCTATCACTCGTATATTCTAACATGCCGAGTAGAGAAAAGATTCGCTTTAGGTTCCTAAACATAAGTAATCAACGGATTGTTTCGAGTCTGCGACTCGCTCATGCGACACTTACGATTGGAATGACAATGTAATCGCCGCTTGTCTGTGTAGTAATATCACAGAATAATGAATAGTGGTACCGTACGACATGTTATTAGACGAATTACTGTTACTGTTAGGTATTCGTTCGATCATTACAAGACTTAGGCATACTGGAATACATTTCATATTCTCAGCCTGTTATGAAAGATTGTTTAGTTTATATTTGTGTTTATTTTATTGATATAGCTATCACTTTATAATATCTACTTATTCTTAAACGTTAGTTTCCGGTTGCATCGTCATTAGATTTATACCTCACGTGTTATATTTTAAATGTTGCTTCATAAACCATTTTTTTTTAAAGTTGTTTTGGCATCTTCAATTTGAGCTTTTTCAAAAGATGTCTTAAATCTAAGGAAAAGGGCCTAGTTCACTAACTTAATACCTGGGTTAGTAATACAGACCAAGTTTGCATGACATATATTATTTATAATTTAAAGAAGCAGTCTCATTAGTTTTAATAAAGATATTAGGTTGCCTATTATCTTAAAAGTGATATTTAAATAAAAAACGATGTATGTAAAAGTCTAACATGTAATTATATAATTATATTGATCGTAGAACTAAATAATAACAAAATACTAATATATTGAGTCATAAAGCGTACGATTAACAAACGTTAAGGTTGAAAATACCAATTCCACCGCCAAACTAGCAAGGGTACTTAAAAAAGGTTGTAGGTAATTAAATTAATTATTCATAGTGTCAATTAGAAATAACGTTACTAGGTACCATGTTGTGTCCTATGGTTATAAGCATAAATACTGTTTGAGCCTTTAGCAGCTGAGGAAGCAGAGATCAAACATTCAATCCAACTAATGTTGACTACTATTAAAACAATATGCCATATTACATTACAACATCAAAACTATGGGTAGTGGGTACACTATTTAGACACGACAGAAACTTTTGTCAGCCTCCGTAGCCTAGTTAGTAGGGAGCTTACGAAGCTGGAGGTTCCGGCTTCAAATCCCGGCACGCGCTTTCTATGTGTACGTACTGGTACCTATTTATTTATCAATTTGAAGTTTGTTCCTTGGCCGTGGTTGTCTGTGTATCTATTTAAGGCTTGTTCCCGAAATAAAGTAGCCACTGCCATATAATTAAAATCGGACCGTTTAACAAAACTCGAGCTCGATGAGTGCATGACCAAGAATTGACAGAATTCAACAGTTGTTTGTTGCCGGACGACGAGACGGAAGTAAAAATCGATTTTAATCGACTACCCTGTACTTAATTTCATATGGCCGATGAAAGACGAAATATGTTCATGAGAAGTATAAGTCCATCGAACATGAGAAATATAAGTTCGCAAAATAAAGATATTATGGAAAGGAATATGCAGTTGCGGCCTCAAGACACATTTTTTAATTACAACATCAACAATGATGTCAGATATATAAGGTCCTAATTTATTAGATGCAGATATTTTTACAGCTGATAGTACTCGGTCTCTGGAGTATATTAAACCGTGAAACATTATAGCTTTTACGATGTTTTTTTGGAGAAAACGGAAAAACAAATTTCCTACGTAAAAACACCCTGTTTATGTGATTATTAAATGAAAACTCATTGAACAGATTCTAGTACCTCTTTTACGTACCACTAACCACTCTATTAGATATCTAATAGATATCTAATATCTATCCTCTATTAGATATCTAATATCCCCTTTTTAGATTCGCTTTTGTTACTTGGGGTGTAACGATGAATTATGGAGCTTCAGCTTTGTAGCGTTAGCACTCTACTCAAGCCTGCGGCGATATGCGGGACATAGTATCATTATCATCATAATCAGCCGAAAGACGTCCACTGCTGAACATAGGCCTCCCCCAAAGGTTGCCACAATGACCGGTCCTGTGCCACGTACCGGAAGGCGCAGCGTGGGTAGGCCCCCCCACAAAGTGGACTGATGACCTGGTAAAGGTCGCAGGAGTCCGCTGGATGCGGGCATAGTATACAATGAAGTAATGCCATAATGCAATATCATTATATATTCCACCCGAATTAGAAAAAGAAGGTTATGTAAAGTACTTGAGGATAAGGCGTGTTCGTTTGTACTGTGTTAACATTAGCTAGCAAAATAACTTGATTTGTTAATAAGATTGATACGACTAACCAAGACGCTGTTCATCTAGTTAGTAGGTTAGGGACATTCGGTTTTGTATAAAAAACGAAATCCACAAGGTCTATGTACCGAAATACGAAATTCATAATTTTCAAGCATTTGTCTCTGTTACCAACAAAGATCTCTTTAGAAGGACAAGGAGTTATTAGCGAAGTCGTATGATAGTCTTAATCAATAATTAATTTAAGTATATCGGAGAACAGTAGCCGTACCATGACTTTGCAAGTATCGGTAACGTTAGGCTTTTCTCGATACGTAAAACAGGCCATCGCACTCGCTCCGAATATGTCAACGCGACCGCGATAGTATTAGTTATTTATGTGGCTGGCGCATAATAAGAGGCATTAAACATGAGTGTGGTTTTATGAAACGAGCCGTAGGCGAGTTTCATAATAAGATCACACGAGTGTTTAATGCCTAATTATGTACAGTCACATACATAACTTTATCTACATCCATATCATTAGTTTAGAATGACAATTTACCTTTATTTTCATTGATATCCACTAAGTAATTACCTCTAAATATAAAAATTCAAATCAGTTGAAATCACTTAATTTGAGTAAGGATATCCTACCACGTAACTGGAACTGGCCACTTCTCGTCGATAAATTAAATACTTTATTGTCAATGTCATGTTATTTTCCGTTGGATTGTGTCGTTTGATGACATGACAGACAGTGTTATTGTGACATGTGATAATGCACACATGATGATTTTTTTTAGACGAAATTATAATTATTTTTTTGTTAGGAAAATGAAATCAAAAAAATTACATGAAAAGATTTCTTAATTTATATTTAAAGTTAATTATTTTAATGTAAAGTATCATGTGTTAAAATATCTGCAACTAATAAATTAGGACCTTATATAGGTAGGTACAGTCACCACACGGGATTGTTGAGCCACTTGCCACTGTTCGCAACTTGGTCGAATAATACAAATCGGGTTCCGAACTCTTATGAGGCTGGTATCACGACTTCGGCCGAACTCTGCTGACCAATGGGGCGGTCATTGCTACGGTTAGCCAATGACCGCTCGCGTATTCTTCAGAAGGTGACATTACCATGGTTACGTAATAACAAAAATGTTTAACCAATGATTGTTCGCTACTTTTCCGGAAGCTGACGTTACTATAGTTACGTTATAACATCCGCTTTAGACCTGGAGACGTCAATCTAACTTCAGAGCCCTGGGTCGCGTTTTATAAAGTTACGTTTTACAATTTCGCTGTTTGCCTCTCTAACGAACGCACATATTGGCTAGAAAGAGAGGCAAACAGCAAAATTGTAAATAATAACTTTATAAAACGCGACCCAGATGGTAATTTCGTTCACTTTCCTTTTAACGGCTGTCACTGACAGGTATTTTTTCAAAGTTAGAATTTCAGTCAGAAACTATCAAGTTTCTATTATACATTTTTATGGCTACTGACAGATTATAGGATTATGGGTAGATTGTCAAAGGTTATCTACCATATTTCTACAAAGGTTACATTACATAGTTTTCAACTAACGTCAACTGAGCTGTAACGAATGATATAAAGACAGCAATAGCATTTGTCTCTGTCAATGAAAAAAATAATTTAAAATTGCGCGATAACATGCCTATTTATATAAATATGAATGGCAAAAATACCTCACCTATTAATATCAGATAAATCATGGCTTCCGATTTGAAGCAAATACGAATAAATTACTAAACGGTTTTAAACAAATCTATGAAGAACTGTCGTTATCCAGTTTCCTATAGGAACAACGACATCTAGCGTCTACTAATGGCCGATGACTAATCCTTAATTCTCGTAGACGAAGAAATTTTTATTATTTCAACTAGTTTTGACACAATGAAATTTTGACGCAACAAAGATTCGTATTTGACTGACATATCATCGGGGAACATCGGTCATGTCGCGATCGTGCCTACTAGCTAACGAAAAATACCGAACCCATATTACACGACCAAATTGCATCCATTGCCAAGTGGCTCAACATTCCCATGTGGTGACTGTACATGAAAGAGTGCCTGCAGAAAAGAGTTTTTCCTTTAATTAGAAGTCACGACAACCCTGTAAAATTCTGGCCTGATTTAGCCAGCTGCCATTATACGAAAAAAACCGGCAAAGAGCACGTCGGGCCATGCTCAGTATAGGGTTCCGTAGTTATTCGAAAACGACTGGGCCGATTATATTCGAAATAGTTTTATTTTAAAGTATCCTACAAGCCATCTGTATAAGCCCACTATTCATGTTTTTAGGGTTCGGAACGGAACCCTTATAGATTCGTCATGTCCGTCTGTCCGTCTGTCCGTCTGTCCGTCTGTCACAGCCGATTTACTCGGAAACTATAAATGCTACAATAACGAAATTTGGTAAGGATATGTGTTGTATGAACCGCTACATGATTATGATACTAAATTGTAAAAAAACCATTGGGGTGGGGGCCCTCCATACATGTAACTGAGGGATAGAATTTTTTTTTAGTTGTATATAAGCGTGTGGGGTATTAATAGAAAGGTCTTTGAAAATGATATGAAGGTTTATAAATCATATTTTTATTTAAGCAAATCGTTTCCAAGATATCAGCTCTCAAAATCTGAAAAATGTGTCCCTCCCTCTATTTTTTAAACTACGCGACATAAAATTCTAAAAAAAATATATGTTATGCACATTAATAAACTCTATCAACGATTTTTGGTTTGATTAAATTATCTCCTATAGATTTTGGGGTAGGTTGATTTAACTGTATTTTTTTTTAATAAATTGATAATGGTACGGAACCCTTCACGCGCGAGTCCGACTCGCACTTGGCCGGTTTTTTTCCTTGACATAAGCTTTAACATTAGACCAAGGCAGAGTCTTCTGTCTTACCTACTTAATTCACTAAGTCTGATATTTCCTATAAAATTTAAAGATGGGTAGACCTTATTAACCTTAAATACGAGGATACAATAAATGTCAAACTTTCTCCATCAGTCAAAAATGAAAATACGAATTGTGTGCGATATTTTTGAAACCGACTTAGCCATCGATTCCCTGGTGCATGATTTTCTTGAAAAGTTTTATGTAATAAAATGTTGTAATATGAACAAATAAAGGCAACATATGAAATGGTACCGCATATTTTGTATACATGATGTATTTGAACGAGTTTTGAATCCATACCTACATAGCACATACAGGCATTTTGACGGAGCTCGTTACGGGTACCTACATAACGATTACAAGACTGCGAAGAATCGACTAATGAAGTAGTTTTTATAAACGGGTATGAATCATTTTCCAACGTCTTTGGCATAGGGGAAACGATATGAAGGCGACTCCATTACTAAATCCTTCAAGTTTTTTTCATATTAAAATAAATTAAGAAGTAAGGTGGAAGTACTAATTAGGAAGTAACAATAATTAGCTTATGTCTAAATGATTTCCATTATTTTAAAACAGGCTGACATTTATTAGGACTGAGTGTTAATATTTTGAATGTCCCAATATGTGATATTAAAACTTGTACTGAGGTGCCATCTATTGGGACTGCCAGCAAAAGCACCTGACTCTTACTTGTATAATGGAGTTGACTAATGGTTGACATGGTTCTTCTTTTGGGAGCAGAGCTTTGCCTACAAGGAGTATTTAAAAATTAAATAACTATAACGTTTGATGCAAAGGCAATTTTTGTATAGAAAGACGGCTACAGCCTTTTCTTTAGTCAACTCCATCATACAAGTAAACGTCAGGTGCTTTTGCTGGCAGTCTCAATAGATGGCACCACAGTACAAGTTTGAATGTCACATATTGGGACATTGAAAATAATTAACACTCAGTCGTAATAAATGTCAGCCTGTTTTAAAATTATGGTAATAATTTAGATATAAGCTAATTATTGTTGGGATATGAAGCATTAAGGGTACATACATGTATCATCGTT